>JAGSMT010000084.1:1800000-2238748 GCA_029286875.1 Lamproptera curius | reverse complement strand
ATTTTAAAAATTGAAAAGTGGCAAATTGTCGAAAAAACTAATCCCAAACCACGTTCCCTAGTGACAAAAATTTATACCCCACTCATAAGAAATTAAAAGGTCCACCAACAAAATCCAAATTTTATTTCCGTAAACACGATACACGCCTTATGGCGACTCGGAACCACCTGGTGTTCCTAAGCCAACCTTCGCGTTTTGTTTTAATTACTGGCCTATATCGACCTCAATGGATAGGGGTTGAAGGGGAAACCCGGGTCCAGCAGTGGATTATTGAAGGCTGATGATATTGACGATGATATTCGACCTCGCTCACTGAATGATTAAAAAACGTCAGTCAGCATTTGAATAAAGTAAAAATAAGAAAAATTAAACTTTTTAAATTTAAGGTACTTATAATCGTAATCTAATGATTTTAAAGCTAATCAACCGGTGGCAAATTATATAAGGCTACGGAGCGCCATATTTAAATGGCAAGAAATGACTTGTAATCGAAACAATGTCACGTTTGAGTTGACCCGGTGTGCCCGGTTAACCAATTATTAAAACAGGATATCAATTTATGTGCGAATATAACGGGGTATATCTTAAATTACGGGTAGAATCTTGATCCAAAACAAAGGAAAAAATTGATAATATACTGCGATAACCACCGGATTGAACGGTCAACGCAAAATGTTATATAAGGCATACGGGCGCCAAATTTAAAAGCAAAATGACTTGTAATCGAAACGAACCGTCACGTTTGGAGTTGAAGTGTCCGCGTTTAACTAAATTATTAAAATCCCAGAGATATCAATTTATGTGCGAATATAACCGGAGTATATTTTAAATAACAGGTATGAATCTTTGATCGGCCCAAATCGGCAAATACAAATTGATTATTTACCCAAATAACAAAAATTGAACGATCAACGAAAATTTATATTCTTATACGGAGCGCTTTAAAAATTAAATTACTGTAACGAAACAAACCGTTTGAGTTGACAGTTTACCGCCCGTAACCCAAAAGTAAAACCAGAATATCAATTTATGTGCGAATATAACGGAATCTTCAAATAACAGGAGAATTGATCGAAACAAACCGGAAAGCAAGGATTTTTACCGCAAAAACAAGCATTGGGTCAAGGCATACAGTTATTGGGCTTATCGAAGCGCTTAAAAGGCGAAATGACTTCGAATCAAAAAAATCGACATGTTTGAGTTTGAGGTAACGCGATAACGCATATTAAAACCGGGATATACATTTATGAACGATTATATCGAGGGAAATTTAAAACAACAGGTATGGAATTTGATTAAAACAAATCGGCAAGGTTAAGGTGGATAATTTACCGCAAGGACACAAGTATTGAAGGTCAATCAAAATGTTATATGGGCTTATACGGCGTGTTATAATTAAATGGCAGAAATGACTCGTAATCGAAACAAATCGGCATGTTTGTGTAGACAGTGTACCGCGATAAGGCAATTATTAAAATCCTGGGACGTTCATTTATGAACAATTATATCGAGGGATTTTTTAAACAATAGAAAAAGATTCATAATAAAGACAATCTGCAAGTTCAAGTTTATAATTTACCGCAATAACAATTATTTAACGGTCAAGGCGAACCAGTTATGGGAAGGGCGCTATATTTAAAATCAAAATGACCGTAATTTAAAACCTCGGCATAGTTGACTTGACAATATACCGCAAAAATGCAATTATTAAAATCCTGAGATGTCAACTTATGTGCGAACAAAACGGGGTATATCTTGAAATAATAGGTACGAATCTTGATCAAAACAAATCGGCAAATACAAGTTGATTATTTACCACAATAACACAAAAATTGAACGATCAACTTTAAAATTTATTGGTTATACGGAGGTTTTCATTTAAATTAGGAAAACCCGTAATTACAAATCGGATGTTTGAGTTGAAGTGTTCCCCATAACGCAATTATTAAATCAAAGAGATATCAATTTATGGCGAATATAACCGGGGTATATCTCGAAATAAAGGTTTGAATCTTGATCAAAACAAATCGGAAAAAACAAGTTGATAATTATCGCAAAAACAAGCATTGAACGTCACCGCGAAATGTTATATGGCTATACGGGGGCTTAAAACAGCAGAAATGACTCTAATCAAAACAAATCGGCCATGTTTGGGTTGACAGTAAGCGGTAAAATTATTAAAACCGGGATATCATTTTGAACCCGATTATGTTGAGGGATAATTTAAAACAAAAGGTATGAATCTTGGATCAAAACAAACCGGCAAGTACAAGTTGATAATTTACCAAAATAACAAAAATTGAACGGTCAACGCAAAATGTTATATAAGGCTTATATGAAGCGCTTTATTTAAATAGCAGAAAGCCTTTATAATCGCAAATCGGCTTTTGTGTTGACAGGTACCGCGTTAACGAAATTAATTAAATCCAGAATATCAATTTGTGGCCAATATAACAGGGTGTATCTTTTTAAAAAAAGTATGAATCTTTGATCAAAACAAATCCGGAAAATACAAGTTGATAATTACCCAAAACATCATTGAACGGTCAACGCAAAATGTTATATGGGCTTTCAGGGACGGCTTTATTTAAATTGGAAAAAAGACCCAACGAAAAAAGGCTGTTTTGATTGAAGGTGCGTAAATTACGCAAATTAATTAAAATATGAAATAATGCATGTCAATATAACGGGGTATATTTCAAATAACAGGTTTGAAATTCATCAAAACAAATCGGCAAAAACAAGGATATTATCCTGTCCAAAGCATTGAACGGTCAACGCAAAATGTTATAAGGGGCTTATACGGGCGCTTTATTTAAATAGCAGGAAAACCTTAATCGGGAAACAAATCGGCATTTTGGAGTTGACAGTGTACCGTAACAATTATTTAATTCAGAGATATCAATTTGGCGAATATAACGGGGTATATCTTTTAAATAAAGGGAACTTGGATAAAACAAATCGGCAAGAAATTGATTACTTACCCCAATTCCGCATTGAACGGTCAACGCAAAATGTTATTGGGCATACGGGAGCCTTTCTTTAAATAGCAGAAATGACTAAATTCCGAAACAAATCGGCATGTTTGAGTTGACAGGTAAGCCATAACGCAATAAATAAAATCCAGAATATCAATTTATGTGCCAATATAACGGGTATATCTTCAAATTACAGGTATGAATCTTGATCCAAAACAAATCGGCAAAATGAATTGATAATATCTGCGATTGCTTGAACGGTCAACGCAAAATGTTATTAGGCTTAACGGAACGCTTTATTAAAAAATAACAGAAATTACTCAATCAAAACAAATTCCGGCATGTTTGGTTGAAGTTCCGGTAACGCAAAAGTAAAATCCAGAATATCAATTTATGTGCGAAAAACGGGTATATCTTCAAATAACAGGTATGAATTCTTGGACAAAAACAAATCGGCAAATCCAAGTTGATTATTTACCGCAATAAACAAGCATTGAACGGTCAACGCAAATGTTATTGGGCTTATACGGGCGCTTTATTTAAATAGCCGAAAATGACCTAGTAATCCGAAAAAATTGGGCACGTTTGAGGAAGGGTTCAGGATAACGCAATTATTTAAATCCGTTATTAATTTAAATCCAAAATATAAGGTATGCTTCCAAATAACAATTATGAATCTTTAAAAAACAAATCGGCAAAACAAGTTGATAAAAATATTGCAATAAAACAAGCATTGAACGTTCCGCAAAATGTTATAATGGGCTTAATAACCTTTTTTGAAAACGAAACAAATCGGCATGTTTGAGTTGAATATACCCATAACCCAAATTTGAAACCCAGAATATCTATTTATGTGCGAAATAACCGGGAAGTATTCTTCAAAAAACAGGGAATCTTGATCAAACAAATCGGCAAAATGCAAGTTATTTTTACCTAAAACACAAGCATTTAACGGGTCAAGCAAAAGGTTTATAAAAAGGGTTTATACTAGGCCTTTATTTAAATAGCAAAATGACTAAAATCGAAACAAATCGGCATGTTTGAGTTGAATTACCGCCAAACGCAATGGGAAAAAATCCAGAATATCAATTTATGGCGAATATAACGGAGTAATCTTTAAAAACAGGTATGAATCTTGATCAAAACAAATCGGCAAATACAAGTTGATTACCCACAATAACACAAAAATTGAACGATCAACCAAAATGTTATATTGGTTATACGGGCGCTTTATTAAAAATAACAGAAATTACTCGTAATCCAAACAAATCGGCATGTTTGAGTTGACAGTGACCCCGTAACCCAATAAGTAAAATCCAGAGATATCAATTTTTCGAATATAACGGGGTATATCTTTCAAAATGGGGAATCTTGATCGAAACAAATCGGCAAATGCAAATTATTATTTACCCACAAGAGAACGGTCAAGCAAAATGTTATATGGCTTATGAGGCTTTATTTAAAAATGAAATATATAATCAAAAAAATTGCCGTTTGAGTTGAATGTTCCCGGATAGCAAATTTAAATCCAAAAATTTATGCAAAAATAACGGGGTATGCTTCAAAAACAATTTGAATCTTTAACAAAACAAATCGGCAAATACAAGTTGATAAAATACTCTAAAAAGTTCGTTCAACGCAAAATGTTAATGGGCTTATACGGGCCTTTTTAATAGCAGAAACAAATCCAGGGGTTAAGATACGCCAACCGCAATTTGTTAAATCCAGAGATATCAATTTAGTCAAAAACGGGTATTCTTAAATTACAGGAATGAATCTTGATTTCAAACGGAAAATAGTTGATAATTTACCCAATAACACAACATTGAACGGTCAACGCAAATTTATATGGGATTAAGGGCCAAAAAACAAAAGACTGTAATCGAAACAAATCCCATGGAGTTGACATTACTGCCTAACTTTTGTTTAATTAAGATACAATTTATTGGGAATATAAGGGGATATCTTCAAAAAGGGTTTGAATTTGATCAAAACAAATCCAAAAAAAGTTGATAATTTCGAACAAAAGCATTGAACGGTCAACCCGTTATATGGGCATACGGGCCTTTTAAATAGCTAAATGACTGAATCAAAACAAATCGGCATGTTTGAGTTGACAGGTCCGCCATAACTTAAAGTTTTAACAGAATATCAATTTTGGCGAATATAACGGGGTATATCTTTAAAAAAATATGAATCTTGATCAAAACAAATCGGCAAAACAAGTTGATTCACCGCAAAAACCAAACTGAACGGTCAACGCAAAATGTTTTACGGGCCTTTTTTACGAAATGACTAGTAATCGAAACAAATCGGCATGTTTGGGGTGGACGATAACGCAATAAGTAAATCCAGGTTCAATTTATGGAAAATAAGGGGTATTTCTTCAAAAAATTAAATTCGATCGAAAAAAATCGGCAATGTTGATTATTTACCAATAACCGCATTGAACGGTCAAGCAAAATTTTATATGGATTATACGGGCGCTTTATTTAAATAGCCGAAAGATAGTAACGAAAAAACGGCACGTTTGAGTTGACAGTTTTCCGCGATAACGCAATTATTTAAACCAGTTTTAATTTGGCAAAAATATAACGGGAGCTCAAAAACAATTATGAATCTTTTAACAAAACAAATCGGCAAAACAAGTTGATAAAATACTGCAAAAAAAACCATTAACGTTCAAGCAAAATGTTATGGCTTATCGGGCCTTTTTTGAAAAGAAACAAATGGATATTTGAGTTAAATAGCCATACCGCAATTTTTAAATCCAAAAACTTTTGGGAATATAAGGGGTATACTTCAAAAACAACTTGAACTTCAACGCAAATGTTATATGGGCTTAAGGAGGCTTTATTTAAATAGCGAAATTAATCTTCAAAAAATGGCATGTTTGGAATTCCGCCATAGCAATTATTAAACCAGAAATCAATTTATTTGGAAATATAACGAGGTATATCTTTAAATAACAGGTATGAATCTTGATCAAAAACAATCGGCAAATGCAATTTGATTATTTACCCAAAATAACGCCTTGAAGGTCAACCAAAATGTTATAGGAAAAGGCTTTATTTAAATAGCAGAAATGACAGTAATCGAAACAAACGGCATGTTTGAGTTGACAGTTACCCCAACGCAATAAGAAAATTCAGAGATATCAATTTCGGAATATAACGGGTATATCTTCAAATTACAGGTATGAATCATGAACAAAAAAATCCAAATGTTGATAATTTACCGCCTGACACAAGATTGAAGGTCAACGCAAAATGTTATATAGGCTTAAGGGCGCCATTTTAAATAGAAAAGACAATGAAACAAATCGGGATGTTTGTGTTGACAGCGTACCCGGTTAACCAATTATTAAAATCCAGAATATCAATTTATGCGAAATAAGGGTATATCTTTTAAAAAACAGGTATGAATCTTGATCGAAACAAATCGGCAAATGGTTGATTTTTACCGAATAAAAAGATTTAACGGTCAACCAAAATATTAAAACATATGAGCGCTTTAAAATGAAAATATAAATCAAACAAATTATGTTTGAGTTGGTTCCGCCATAACCCAAATAAGAAAATAGAATATCAATTTAGGAATACAACGGGGTATTCTTCAAATTACGTTATGAATTTGATCAAAAACAACAAATCGTTGATAATTTACCCAATAAAAATACATTGAACGGTCAACGCAAATGTTATATGGGCTTAAGGAGCGCTTTCTTTAAATAGGAAAAAGACCAGTATTGAAAAAATAGGGTTTTTGAATTGACGTTCCGTGATAACGCAATTATTAAAATCCAGAATATCTGCTGCGAATATAACGGGGGTACTTCAAATAACAGGTTTAACGATCAAAACAAATAGGAAAACAATATAATATCGAATCCGATTAACGGTCAACGCAAAATGTTATTGGGCTTATACAGGCGCTTTATTTAAAGCAGAAATGACTCTAATCGAAACAAATCATGTTTGAGTTGACAGTGCCTAACAATTGTTTAACGAAATCAATTTATGCGAATATAACCATATCTTGAAATAACGGTATGAATTTGATCGAAACAAATCAAAATGGTTGTTATTTACCAAATAACACAAGCATTAAACGGTCAACGCAAAATGTTATATGGGCTTAAGACCTTTAATTAAAGCCGAAATGACTAGTAACAAATAAATCGGCATTTGAGTTGACAGAGTTCCGCAACCAATTATTTAAACCGTTATTAATTTATGGCAAAATAAGGGTATGTCTTCAAATAACAGGTATGAACTTGATCAAAAACAAAGCGGCAAATAAAGTTGATAATTCTGAATCACAGCATTGAACGGTCAACGCAAAATGTTATAAAATTTACGGGCCTTTATTTAAATAGCAGAAAAACGTAATCAAACAAATCATGTTTGAGTTGAATTACCGCGATAACCCCAATTAAAATCCTGGGATGTCCATTTGAACGATTATTGGGATATATTAAAACAACAGGATGAATCTTGATCAAAACAAATCGGAAGGTAAGGTTGAAATTTACCGCAAAACAAAATTATTGAACGGTCATACATTATAGGGCTTAACGAAGCGTTTATTTTACCAAAGCTCGTAATCGAAAGAAATAATTTTGAGTCGAGTATAACGCGATAACGCAATTATTAAAATTGGGATATAATTTTGAACGATTATTCGAGGATATATTAAACAACAGGATGAATCTTGACAAAACAAATCCAAGGGACGGTGGATAATTTACGCAAGGACACAAGTATTGAAGGTCAACTAAAATGTTATATGGGCATGGCGTTTAATTAAAAGCAGAAATGACTCCAATCAAAAACAAATCGGATTTTGTAGACAGGTACCCGGATAAGGCAATTATTAAAATCCGGATTCTTTTATGAACAATTATATCGAGGGATTTTAAACAAAAAAAGAACTAAAAAGACAATCTGCAAGTTGTTTATAATTTACCCAATAACAATTATTTAACGGTAAGGCGAACGTTATAGGGTAATTTGGGCGAATTTTAAATTCAAATGACTCAAGAAACAAATCCATATTGATTGAAAAATACCGCAAAATCAATTATTAAAATCCTGAATGTCAACATGCGAACAAACGGGTATATCTTGAAATAATAGGTATGAATTTGATCAAAACAAAATCGGCAAAACAAAGTTGATTATTTTCCACAATAACACAAAAATGAAGATCCGCAAAATGTTATTTGGCTTTTGGAGGTTTTATTTAAATACAAAATGATCAACATACAAATCGGCATGTTTGAGGACAGTGTATCCCATAACGCAATTAGTTAAATCAAGAGATATCAATTTATGCGAATAACGGGTATATCTCGGAAAAAAGGTTTGAATCTTGTCAAAAAAATCGGCCGTTGATAATATACTAAAACCAAGCATTGAAAATTAACCGAATGTTATATGGGCTTAACAAGGCTTTTTTAAACAGCGAAATGATTAATCAAACAAACGGCATGTTTGAGTTGAATATAACGCGATAACGCAATTATTAAAAACCTGGATATAATTTAGAACATTATATCGAGGGATATTTAAAACAACAGGGTTGAATCTTGGATCAAAACCCAACGGGTTGATAATTTCAAAAAAACAAGTATTGAACGGTCAATCAAAATTTTGTAGGTTTATACGGATTCTTTTAAATTGCAGAAATTACCGTTATCAAAAAATCTGCATGTTTAAGGACAGTGGCCGTAACGCAATTATTAAAAATTGGGAAAATTTTATGTAAAAAATAACGGGATATATCTTCAAAAACAGAAATGTGTCTTGATCAAAACAAATCCAAGACAAGTTAATTTTAAAGAACAAAGCATTGAACGGTCAACGAAATGTTATGGGGTTTATAAAGCGTTCTTTTTGAAAGCTAAATTACTTAAGAAACAAATCGACATGTTTGAGAGACAGGTACCGCGATAACGTTAAAAAATCCTGTGGAAAAGTGCGAATATAAGTTATCTTCAAAAAAATGTCTTGACAAAACTCGGCAAGTACCAGTTGATAATTTAAAAATAACAAAATATTGAACTGTCAAGCAAAACGTTAAGGGGCTTTCAGGCGTTTAATTAAATCGAAATGACTTTAATGAAACAACGGATGTTTGCGTGACAGGCACGGAAACCCAATTTTAAACCTGGGATGTCCATTTTGAACGTTTAATCGAGGATATATTTAACAAAGAAATGAATTTTATCAAAACAAACCGGGAAGAACGTTGATAATTTACCCAAAACGAGACAGCCCTCAAACAGCCCCATCCGCCAAGATTCTAAGGAGTAGATGACACATTCACCATTTTACCAAAAAATCAATGCATTTCTGGATCATCTTTTCGCATCCCAAAATAAAACTGGAATAAAAAAACAACCTTTCCTTCTTAGATATTTTGTCATTGAAACTCTAACAAAACTTGGCTACAGTTTTGAAAAGCAACCCAAGAATAAAATTTCATGGTGATTTTCACCACCATCCTCGAGTTACCTGTTAAATGTTTGTTTAGAACAGGGATCCGACAAAACTTTAACGGCTGAAGAGAATGTCGCAGGTGTGCGTGACAACAAACCCAACCAGCACGTCCTCACTGTGAAGCCAGCCACATCGAAAAGGTTGCCGCTTCCCTTAATCAGAGGGTCACCGACAAATCGTTATTTTTAAGCTTGGAACTTTTAAAAAATATCATAAGCCGGATTGGCCAAACATCCATCAAATTAAAATTTCTACAGGTACCGGGTGTACAACTAGACTGTGATTGTGGTCTTCCTTACTTGGACAAAACAAAAGACCAGTAAGAACTAAAAGAAGCACCGACGCTATGAAATTGCAAATTTGGACCATGTTCTAGGCAAGCCCAATATTATATTAGATTTGATTAACAAAATTCAAAGAACATGATTTTATACCGGATGATTCGGGAACAATAGAAATTAAAAAATCCAAATTTTAATAAGAGGATGGTTGGTTTTAACCTTCCGGGATCCAAAATTTCAAAAATTAAACGCAAAGATAAAAACAAAAAACTGAAGGACAAAATAAGTACTTTTTCAAACCAATGTTCAAAATAAGAAAGAAAGAGTCAATTTTCAAAAAAAAGTGAGGTTTTCCAAAACATTAAGAAACAGACATATACCAACTTCTACCCATGACCATGGATGCTGGAAAAAAAACGTCGGAATAAATATATTTAATAACCAAAAATCCAAATTAATGGATTTGATATCAAGGAAAAAGTTAAAGTGGATACAATGTAAAGATAAAGATAAGTAAGTTAAGATGTATACTAAGACACACAAAAAAGGAAAATACAAAAAGAAGAAAACTTAATGTAAAATATCAACGTGTAACATACACCCACAAGCCCGCTTTGGACCAGCGTGGTGGGTGGGCGAGCTATCACAGGCTGATGATGTTGATGATGATGATGTTCATTAACTTCCGCAAGTCGGGTGCAGTACAGAGGGTTTGTTTTGTTCCCAACTGATGATTACTGATCCGATATTTAATTGCCGAAGAATTACAGGCAAATCAGAGTTTAAAACCCAATTGATAATCGAAATCACCTTGGTTAGTATCGGGAATGATGATTTGTTGTCATTTTTCCTCTATTTTGTTAACCACCTGGCCCAGTCCTAGCAATTATCGAGCTAGTATTTTTATATAAAAAATGGGTTTGAATCCCCAGGAAACAACATTTGTTATGTTGTTTTGGGTTGGTTAGACAATTTGGGCCGATCACCCAATTATCGAAAATTAAGTGATCAATGCGCCGAATGGGCATGTATAAAGTTCACCACCAAACCCAATTGGAACAGCGTGGTGGGTTAAAGTCCAAAAATTCCGAAAAGAGACGTTTGGGAGGATGCCCAGTCCAGCAGTGGACTAACAAAGGCAATAATCAGTGATGAAAAAGAAACCAACTTTTTGTTTCGAACGTATATATTTAATAATAATATAAAAAAAAACATCGAAATATTCTGAAAAATAAAACTACATTTATTAACCAAAAGTTTGATTTGAAGGTTGTTAAAGTGAAAACATATCATCTAAAATGGGAAAAGTATTTTTTTGAAAATCAAATTTAGGGCTGTCTAAAACGTAAACATCATATCCCTTTTATTTAAAAAGTGTATTTTAAGAAAAAAAACAAAATTATTGTTCAATAAGTGAAATAAAAGGATCAGAAAAAAACAGTCCCATCATTTTAAACATATCACATGAAGGAAAAAAAGTTATCTTAAAACAGACAATACCGGGTACCGAAATAACTTATATAATATTCAAGAAAAAAAAAATTTGAAGTTTTTTAATTAAAATTAATCTTTCTGACTACTTGTATTTAAAGTTAAAAAACCAAATATAATGAAGCGAATAAAAAGAAATTATTACAAAGACATTTGTAAAATTTATAAATTATTAAAAATAAAGAAAAGAGAAATGAAAGTAAATAAATAATAAAGAACTGAAATCCTAAATACTTTAAACAAGCAATATAAGGAAAGGAAGACTATACAGAGCCATCTATCAACGAGTACTTGTATTAAATGTAAAAATCAAATATAATGAGACCAAGAAATAGATATTGATACTAGAAGCAATTAAAAAATTTAGAAAAAATAGGAGTTATTTAGAAGAAAGAAATGAGAAGTGAAAGTAAAAGAGAAATTCAATAAAAGGAAGGAATTCAAAGAAAGGAACTGAAATTCAATATAGTTTAAAGACAATAATCACTATATTTTTACATCAGACATTTTGGTGATTTTAGTGAACCATAGTTATTAAGATGTTTAATTTAATATCTTATACTTATTAATTAGTCGCTGTAGCTTATAGATATTTATAATTTTATAATTTATTTTTGGATCTTGTAATATTTTTAGACAATGTCAAAATAGCAGATGTTATTAAGTAGAGATATTTGAAAATTCATGATGCGCCTGAGAAATAGAACTATTCCTCAGGTAGGTTCTCAGGACAGGGTATCACTCCCTGGACCCTCAGTATCACGTTGCCCTACTATATTGGAAGATGGCAATGTACAGGTTTTAACGTTCGCAGACACTAATAACACTACACAGCTTTCCCTTGATTCTCTTCCATCCTTGCCACCATCTTCAACTTCTTACTTAGAACACATAAATACTACTTTACCACTACCCGATATATCAGAATCTGTCACTTTTTACCCAACTGTGAGTGCTACGCAGAAGGCATCTGACGCCACTAAATCTGTCTCCTCCACAGCTGGCCCACGTGTGCGCTTAAAATGGTCTGACGATATGAATTTTTTTATTATGCGCACATATTTTCAAATCACAAACTTAGAATCAGAGAAACGATCTTATCTTTCCGAACTACATGGTCAATTCATACAAAAATTCCCCGAAATGAAAGTTAGCAAACAAAGAGTTAGAGATCAAAGAACGGCAATAGTAAACAATAAATTATTAGATTCTTGTAAAATATCCCAAATACAAGCAGAAGTACAGGCCATTTACATTACACGCTGTTACATCAACAACACCACAACACGTAAAAGCACACTATCAAAGAATGCGTTGGAGCAACAAACTTAATGAGTCTATAATCAGTGGATATTTTATATTCACTGAATTAGAAACCAATGTAACGGCTTACAGAGCACTATTACATCAATATGTCATAAAAGAGAACCCTGAAATAGCACATGTTACTGAACAAAGAATAGCAGATCAACGTAGAGTCATACTTAATAACAAAATGATAACAGACACACGATTGCAGCAAATGCGTGACGAGGTAGCACATAAACTACACAAACCAATAAGTGATACTGTTCTAGATGAAATTCAAACGGACACATTACCTCTAAACTCTTTAAACTACAGTTCGCAACATGAACCCGTACCAGAAACACATAATATTCACAGCACATCCAACATTCACACAAACTCTATCCTTCTCCCCGCACCCAATGTACAATTAAAGATGAAAATACTACAGCACAAGTAAATGAAATTGAAGTCTACTTTGCCGCTACTAATAAAAAATTAAGAATACAGATCCATCAATGAAACCTTTTATACCGAAGCAAAAGGCTTCGAAAAAGTTCACCCACATCATTTATTTAATCAAATCGTATATACTGCCAAAATATTTAAATGATAATGATGATTTTTTAACACTTCACAACATAATATACTGTGCAGCGTACACTGCAGCTATACAAAACGGTTCAAAAATATTTGACTCTATTACTAACCATACAGGTAGCAAACGTGAGCCAATGTGGCAAAAACGACTTAAACAGAAAATTGAAGATATCAGAACTAAAATTGCTTTACTAATTCAGTATATCAATGGCAATAGAAATCCATCTATTCAAAAACAAGTAGAGTTTATTAGAAAAAATTACAAATCACATAGCAGACATGAACCGGACAATACTGACTTCACACATTTTCTAGACACACTCAAACAAAAACTCAGTGCTTTAGCTAGTAGATTAAGACGTTACAAGTTAACCACGCTTAGGAAAACGCAAAACAAACAATTCAGTTCAAGGGAAAAAGCATTCTATCGTTCTATCAACAATAATAGCAACATTTACAATATCCGAACTCGTTTTTCCCAAACAAATCCAGAATCTGCTTTTTACATTTATACTTCTAAAAAACGTGGACCCATAGGTAAATCGCGAGTGAAACACGTTAGAGGACTCTGCTGCTACTGATAATACGCGCGACGTATCCACAAGAAATAAGACTTGAGACCTTAGGTGATGGACCAGGACTACTGCCATATAATCTGGGACCGACGCGACTAACTACACATTATCATTCATTCATACAACCCATAGACCTCAATGACATTGAAAATAAAATACACTCCGTACAGATGCAACTTGGGACTTTCAGGACTAGACACGACAACGAAATGTACTCACTTTACGAATACCAAATTGATTATCTTACTAACAAGCTTGGCAAAGTATTACACCGAATTCAATCCTTGGAGCCTGTTAGAGATAAAAGAGGTCTTATAGATGGCCTTGGATCGTTAATAAAAAGTGTTACAGGCAATTTAGACCATTCCGATGCCCTTAAATATGACGAGGCTCTAAAAACGTTACAAAGTAACGAAGATAAAATCACGTCTGAATTTAATAACCACATAAGTCTGTGCAAGGAATGGATGTCTCAACATAGTAAAGTATTGGAACAGTTAACTCTAAATCAAGTAAAAGTTAATGAGACTTTGGAGCTACTCTTAACTAGAGAAGCTTACAGAAATTACAGTCTTATCAAATTTGCAAAGTTTGCCCAAATTTTAGGAATTATAACAAACAACGTAGAGGATTTGATGCTAGAAATAATTAGATTAGAAAATATAATGGCTTTTATCCGTACAACAAGTACTCATCATTCCATGATAGGTATAGAAGCTTTACAGTCAATGATAAATAAATTAAAGTCGCTTTATAGTCAAGATCAAGTCTTAAATTTAGAACTAAGAGAATACTATGATATAATAAAGCCGGGCTCTTATTATATTGAAAAACGTATAGTGATAGTCTATAGCTTCCCTATAGTATCCCAAGTCCCTTATGATTTATATAAATTATCCATTGTTCCCAATAGAAAACAACTTGCCCTTATTCCTCCCTCTCCCTATATAGCAACAGATGAGAAATCATTCTTGTACATAGAGGCTGAATGCCCGAAGTACAGCAGCAACCTCTGCGAAAAAAAGACGTACCAACAGATCCAGTCAAAACCAGATTGCACCCAGGAGCTCATTGTTCATCAAAGCCTTGGAGAGATCTGCCAATTCACCAAGATTTTGCTCATTAAGGAAGCTGTGGAAAAACTAGATGATCAACATTACATCCTGTCACTGCCTCACCCAACAAAAGTCCAACTAACTTGCAGCAGAAAGGATTTCGTTACCAAGCAGAAAGGAAAGTTACCTCGTTACCATCCCTGCGAGCTGTTATTTGCAGACGTCAGAAATTACAATAGTTAACGACGGTAATGACATAAAAAAACCAACCGCTGAAACTAGCAAAGATTCCATATAATGAAGCAAATCAATCCACCACTTCGGTTCACATCAAACTCAATCTAGTAAATATAGAAAAAATACACAGTAATCCAGAATAATGTTATACTAGAAAAGCCTATACATATTGAGAAGAATCAATCAGCAGTCCTGTATCACACAACCATCGCACTGTACATCTTCTTATTGGGCGCAACCATACTTGTGATCCTAATAGCAAGTCGCAAATTGAAACTTTGGAAATTGAAACCAGCAGATGAAGAAAACCAGCAGCCATCTCTTAAGATCCATACATATGAGGGTGTAACTAGGAACACCAGGAAACAAGATAAATTCCCAGCAACATTTTCTCTCAACATGATCAAAAATAGTTTCTGATCTGCGGGTGGAGGAGTTAAGTACGGACCCCTAAGGACTATCGCCGACGCTGCATTTCCTGTTGTTGTCCGAAAACCACACCTTTGACGTCAATAACGAGGAACATCGCCGATGCAGCATTTCCTGTTGTCGATCGGTGCAAATCGCCGATTTAGCAATAGATAATAGTTATAAATTTTAAGTCATTCCTATTTCTGACATCGAGTAGGTTTCACTATATCTAATTGTAAATTTTAGTATAATCAAATTAGTTTAAATCAATTTGTTTTTTTTCAATTTTCCGATTGCCGGTTACTTAATTAGTATAACACATCTTATTTATAAACATGTTCAAAGCAACAATTTATTAGCAGAACAACAAAAAGGTTGCCGAAAATTTAGTCAAGGCTGCAAGGAACAGCTGACGATAGATGCAGTTGTATCCAAACAGACCATTAGAAATAAAAAAAATATTTACACTATGTACATTGACTAAAAAAAAGCCTTCGATTCCGTACCACATTCTTGGCTTTTATATATTTTAGAACGTTATAAGATTAATCTAACTATCATACAATTTTTACAGCATTCTATGTATAACTGGGCTACCAAGATAAATTTAAACCAATCTGAATCAGGCTTCATAAAAATTCGTAGAGGTATTTTTCAGGGAGATTCCCTTAGCCCATTATGGTTCTGCCTAGCTTTAAATCCTCTTTCAGATTTACTCAACAATAATAATGTTGGTTACAAAATCACAAATACGCACTTCACAATAACACAATTGCTATACATGGATGTTATTAAACTATATGGCACAAGTTTAACAGAAATCAACACTTTAGCTAACATTGCCGAAACATTTTCAAATGATATAAAAATGTCATTTGGTATGGAGAAATGTGGCATTCAGTCAAACTGGTTAATAATTCATTACAACTGGCTACAGGTGAATATATAGAACCAATAGACGATATAGAAGGCTATTTATAGCCTTCTATATCGTCGTATTTAGGATTTACCAATGACGTCAGATACATGAAAAAACTACAAAAACAATACTTACAAATAGATTTAAAACAAAATTGTATAAAATATTAAATTCACACCTTAACTCCAAAAACACTATTAAAGCTATTAATACTTACGCTATACCTACCCTCACCTACTCTTTCGGAATCATTCACTGGTCTCAAACTGACCTGAAAAAACATCAACGAACTATCAACACTCACATGACTAAATACAGAAAACACCATCCAAAATCTTGCCAGCAACGTCTGACTCTCCCGAGAAAAGAAGGAGGACGAGGTATCATCGATATCCAAAACCTCCACAACAAGCAGATAACAACACTTCGTACATATTTCTACAGTCAAAAGTCTACTCTACATCAAGCTATCGTTCATTCAGACGCAAAATACACCCCACTTAATCTCCGAGACAATTTAAAACAACGAAATGAAAACATTACCACACCACAACAAAAAATAGAAATATGGCACCAAAAATCGCTCCACGGCAGACATCGCCAAGACCTCAACAACTCTAACGTCGACAAGACAGCGTCGAACGCATGGTTGAAAAGGGGTGAATTGTTTCTCGAGACTGAGGGATATTCAGGACTAGATCATAAATACAAAAAACTATCAGAAATATATTATCCGTGACCCTAACCTCCAATCTGATCTCTGCCGACACTGTCACAGTGCTTCCGAGACAATACAACATATAACCGGAGCTATCAGATCAATATCCCAAACAGATTATAAACACAGACACGACCAAATTGCAGCAATCATTCATCAATACCTAGGTTTCAAACATGAATTAATTACAGAAAAAATAGCCTACTATAAGTACACCCCACAAAAAATACTAGACAATGAACAATTTAAAATCTACTGGGATAGAACAATAATTACAGACAAAACTATCCACTATAATAGACCGGACATAACACTTTACGATAAAAACAATAGCACAGTTTATCTTATCGACATAGCTGTACCGAATACCCACAACCTTACATCAACACACACCGAAAAACTTGGCAAGTATACAGATCTGGCAATTGAAATAAAAACTCAATGGCGTGTAGATACAGTTAAAACTATACCAATCATTATTTCAACCATTGGAGTCGTTCCCACAACCTTGCATAAAAGCCTCAAAAATCTTCAATTTCATCCTCTTACCTACCTTCTGCTTCAAAAGCTGCCATATTAAATACCTGCAGATTTGTTAGGAAATTTCTGTCTATAGATTAAGTTTTTTCTATTTAAAATATTTTTACTTGGCCAAAAGCCCGTAAAAATATTAAGACCCACCTGAAAGGGGTCAAAAATAAAAGTTGTAAAATATAAATAATAATAATAACTCATTTAATCAATCCAACACACAAGATAAAATTGAAAAAACACATACAAACGAAATACATCAAAACAGAATTATTATTAAGATAAAGAAATAAAATAAAACTATAAATCCTCAGGGGAAAAGAAAGGTATAACTTTTTTTTTTACCTTGTAGGTAAAACGGACTCGACTAATAACTTTAAAACTGTTAGTGCTATCTATTCTTCTTCTTCTTATTCGGTACACTCTTTACAGAGCGGTCGTGGCCATTATGTCTACGTAGGGTTCTGAGAGACTGGTTGGACTATACGTCGCCACTCGTCTCGCAGAGCTGTTTTTCTTGAGCATTCGTTAACAATGCTTGACAGACTGGCTTTTATCTGGTCGGTCCATCTCATCGGCGATTTTCCTTTAGCTCTGACACCTTCCACTCTTCCTTGAACAACGAGGCGCTCTATGGAGGTTCCGTCTTGTCGAGACACGTGCCCAAAGAAATTGAGGATGCGGGACCTAACAACAGACAGCAGACGTTCTTTAATTCCGAGCTCCTTAAGGATCGATGTGTTGGTTCGAATTCTGTCCATGATACACCAAGCATCCGTGCCAGCACCACATCTCCAGTGCGTTCACTTTTTGCTCTTCGGTTGCTCTTAGGGTCCATGTCTCAGCAGCATATAGGAAGATGGGGGATATGAGGGTTCTAACAAGCTTAGTTTTAGTGGCCTTTGTAATATTCCGGTTCTTCCAAATCCTTTTCATCTTGTCCATAGCCGACCTAGCAATCGCCATACGCCGTTTAATCTCTTCCACGCAACCCCCGTTGTTTGTGATCAGTGCCCCCAGGTATATATATGAATCTACTACTACACAATTCGCTATCTGCGTGACTTCGGGCGAATTCTTGTTGGCACGATCGACAATCATCACTTTGGGGAGTAAGGGGGAACGGAAGTAAGATCTTATCCGACCCTAATGTCAACCTCACCTGCACGCGCCGGATGGCGGCGGAGTGGCGTATTACCGCTTCGTGGTGCTCCCTGCTAGACAACAGACGAGGCTCTGGCGACCGAGCAAATGGCGGAATAACCATTCACCTGGCTGGTCAACCAGTCGGAAGAGGCTACAGCGGCCTTGAAGTTTAAATCACTTCTCAAATGCCTGGTGCAGAAGGCAACGGGAAACCATTGCACTATTGTTCCCATGAAAGCCATTATGAATACTACACAGTCAGAAGTATGTATGCCGTGCTATCTGGCTAGCGACCAGCGCCGTACTGTGTCCGGGGCAGACGGTGTGAAATGTGCGACTGGCCATGTGTCTGTAGGAAACCAGGCATCACATGGAAAATATGCGACTGGAATACATATGAAGCTGCGGCAAACCCAGAAGATAGGTACATGGAACGTCCGCGGTCTGTTAAAGCCGGGTAAGCTAACTATCTTGGAAAGCGAAATAACAAGAAATAGAATCGACATCTGTGGTTTAAGCGAAACCCATTGGAGGGGTAACGGACACTTCTTTACGGATGATGACGCTGTATATTTTTCCGGCAACGACGACAACAGCCAAAATGTAGTTGCATTTATAATTCCCAAAAGATTGCAAAACTCTGTCATTGGCTATGATACTGTAAGTGACCGCGTAATAAGTATCAAACTCAAGGCACATTCTTATGATGAACCTTAACATCATTCAGGCTGCCTAATGCACCTACGAGTACAGCTGACCTCGATACTTTGTTGGAAGCTACAATGGCGAAAGTGCCCAATAGAGAGATTTTAATGATACTGGGTGATTTCAATGCAAAGATAGGAAACAGCTCTCACCTGTGAAGCTCATCCGTGGGAAAGTTCGGACTTGAGCAACGCAATGAGAGGGGGGAACGTCTTACACAATTTGCGGCAGACAATAACATAATAATTGCTAACAGCTTTTTTCAACAACACCCACGGAGGCTTAATACTTGGATATCGCCTGACGGGAGATACCGGAACCAAATAGATTATATTTTGATTAGTTCGCGTTGGAAGTCTTCCGTCAGAAATTGTCACACCTTACCAGGGGCAGATTGTGGATCCGACCACCAACTACTGATTGCTAAACTGCAGCTAAAACTTCAAGCTTCTAGAAAACCCGAAAATGTAAAAAGGAAAGAGGTCAAGGACAAACGAAAGTTTGAAGTATCTATCCAAACAAGATACAATGACTGGTCCCAGGAAGATCTTGATGCGAAATCTCCGGACGAATTATGGAAACGGGCTAAAAAGCTGATAGTTGACGCAGTCAATGAATCTAATCCATCTACAGAGGTAAGGAAACGACAGCGTTGGATGAGTGACGACACTCTGAAGCTTGTTGAGGAGAGACGTCAGGTAAAAGCGAAGGGCACGGACTTACACGTCCTTAACAAACTATCAGCCCGCATACAAACTGCGTGTCGAAAAGACCAGAATGCTCACCTACAACGATTATGTGTAGAAATTGAGGCTTACTCAAACAAGCACGAATCGACAGATTTATTTCGTAAAATTCGATCCATAACTAAATCTCTGATCTCAAAAACTTGGGCAATCGAAAATGGACGTGGTGGAGTCATCACTGATCTTCAGGACATATCCGAGGCGTGGAGGGTTTATTGTCAATCGCTTTTTGAAGATTCATTCTCGGAGGCTTTTATGACAGTCAAGCCCACCGAAGACGAAATGGAACCTGATATACTGAGATCAGAAGTCAAAGCTGCCATTAACCACCTGAAATGTGGCAAAGCCGTGGGGGGAGATTCTATCCGATAGAAACGATCAAGAGTATGGGAGAACAAGGCGTGACTATCTTTCCAACATATGCAATAGGATTTGGGTAACAGGAGACTGGCCCAAAGACTGGTGCATACAATCTTTGTCCTTTACACAAAAAGGTTCAACAAAGAAATGCGGCAATTATCGACTCATAGCCCTAATCTCACATGCCAGCAAAATCTTATTCATATACTTAACGAGAGACTTGAAACCTTCCTTTCTAGGAAATCGCCCGGAACAGGCTGGCTTCGTAAAAGGAAAAGGCTCTCGCGAACAAATCCTCATAGTACGCCAAATAGTCGAAAAAGCGAGGGAGTTCAGCAAACCTACATATATTTGTTTTGTTGATTTTTCAAAGGCATTTGACTCGGTGAAGTGGCCTAAACTTTGGAAAACACTCCTGGAGATGGGAGCGCCGAAGCATCTCATACACATTTTACGGCGGCTCTACGAAGACGGAACGGCTTCAGTTAGGACTGACGAAATCGTTTCCACCAGTTTTCATCCTAACGCAGGGGTCCGACAGGGTTGCATAATCTCACCCCTGTTGTTCAATATATACACCGTGTCGCATCATGAGGGTTGCCTTGGAAGACTGGACGGACGGTGTTCCTATTGGTGGGCTGATGATCTCGAACCTGCGTTATGCGGACGACACCACCCTTTTCGCAAGTAGTGCCAACAATGTGGCGATGTTACTTCGTAGACTGGAAAACGTCAGTCTGGAGTTTGGTCTACAAATTAACCATCTATTACCAACTTGTTTAAACTTGATAGTCGCCTTCCACTCAGAGTTGGACAGTGTCCTTGAAGTGACGATGCAGCGGCACAAGTTTTTGTCAAGGAAAGTTTATTTTTGCAAGTTTTGATATAAAAACAGCAAATTTCAAATAGCCTCCAGTTAAATTACGTTAAAGATATAAGGGATTTTGTGGTTTTGTTTCGGATATTATTTATTTTAATGAGTTTTAACGACTAATAGGCATGGCTCTTCAATATTACCCTTAAAATATTTTATTGTTTACATGCCTACCGAAAAGGCAAAAACGAAACGGGCAAAATGAACCACGTGGTCCGTTTTACCTTTAATGCAGTTTATTTGTGATTATATTTATATAGTTTGATATTTAAGTAGTAGGCCAAGACTGTCAGTCCGAATTTATTTTTTGAGTTAACAACTACAAAATAGAGTCGGACCGACGATCTTGGCGTGAAGAAGTCATGAAAAATGCCATTAAAAAGTAACTATAATGTTAATATAATGTTCTAAAGACTATATTAATTAAAGGACTAATGATTCAACCGGAACAAGCTCGTCGATTTCATGCGAAGCGCAAGCTTGTTTTATCAGTATCTAACGATCACGCAGTTGTTCAAATTAATATGATATCTAGTCAGTGACGTGGCAAACCTGGCAGCTCTAGCAATGAAGGTGTCAATGAACACCAATGAGGACTATTGAACTATTGAGACAATGGAGAAAATCTCTTGCAAAATAAGCAATACTTTATTATTACTAAACAATAGGATCTCTGTAGTGTTGCCCAAATTCAGTCTTGGTCTTGCAAGACCCCGTATTTTTAGCAAGACCAAGACCAAGACTGACCGTGCAAGACTTGAGCAAGAACAAGACTAATCCGGCAAGACTCTTGCGTCTTGCAGCTAGAACTTAGCGCTATTTCACGGAGTAGTTAGGTATAACAGTTCGGTGTATAGGTACGCTTAGGAATTCTATGAGACGCAAAAAACTGTATCAAAGAATATGAAAATTGAAACGTGTAAAAAAATATTCTACAAAACTAATAAAATAATATAAAAAGCGTATCTATCTACTTATAAAATAAAAAGCCTGCGATAAGATTTTTGTATTGCTTACGAGCCCGAATATCTCTGAGAGAGGTGATGAGAGTAAATATTTATTAGCAGTGCCCGCGACTTCGTCCACAAGGAATAGTAACTTTGGAGGTATAGTGACGTTCAGGATTTATTTATTTATTTTAAAACTTCTGTCATCAAACATACAAACAAACTCTTCAGCTTTATAATATTATTATACATTAGTATAGATGTACGACAAAACATTCACTTATATGTAAAGAATGGCACAATGTCTCGCGTCTGTACGAGTAGGTATTAATCTGTGTTTGTACGCCGCACGCGGCATCGTTTGATTTGCGGCGGCATCCTTTTAATAGAGCCGGCACGTGTCGAAGCGGCGCGGTAGAAAACAAGGAAATGTACTATAATAAAAGGAATTGTTTGAATTCCAGTCATTTCCAATTGAGCTGCGCTTCGAGTCTAACGTAATAATTGATTTTACTAATTGTTGTTGTTATCGGAAAACTTATCACGTGTACAAATTAATATGAGTGACGGAGATTCAAATTGTTCTAGTCCGAGTAATGAGAGTTTGAGTCATAGATCTAAAAGACATGCATCCCAAACTGCCTTGTGTAAATCGTGCCAACATAAAAAGGTTGAAATAAAAATGAAAAACAGAAACACTTCAGGATTAAGGAAACATCTTTCCGCAAAAAGAAATCACAAATATTTCTTCCTTCTAAACCAAAATTAAGTGGAGAAGTCAACGAGCGATTTAAAGAGCTCCAATTGAATCTCAAGGAACGACTTCAACAATTATCATCTAAAATGTCGTTTACCATTGATGGGTGGACGTCAATTGCTGGTAGGAGTTACTACGGGGTTACTATGCATTATATAGACAACGAATGGAAGTATCGATCTGTAGTTCTTGATTTTATACCATCACGCGGTCGACATACTGGGGAAGATATTGCAACGATTTTCCACGAATGTTTATTGGAATATGACATAATTGATAAAATACAAGGTATCACGGTCGACAACGCAACTGCAAATACCAAATTTATGTATGAACTGGGCAAACAGCTGCCACCACACTTTGATTCAGACAATCAACATTTCCGGTGCTTTGCTCACATTTTAAACCTTGGTGTACAAGATTTATTAAAGACATTATCATTACACTGTGAGACTGACACTAACGCGCAAGATCAGCAGTATGAAGACTATGCAGACGAAACTGAGGAAGATGAAGAATATGCACCAAATATTGCTGACTCGCGTACATCTGTAACAAAATTACGCAGTATTTCCAGTAAAATAAAAAGAAGCGAGATAGTGAAGAAGAAGTTTCAGTCTGCTTGTGAAGCAGCTGGCGTGCCATCAAATCTGAATCCCGTTCTTGACTGTCCAACAAGATGGAATTCCACACATGATATGATTGGATTTGGTTTAAAAGTGAGAGCGGGCATTAACATATTGTGCAGTTCTGTCACCGAATTGAATGATTTTTAAATCAATGCTAGTGAATGGCAAATACTCGAAAAAATACATAAGTTTTTAATAAACTTTAAACTTTTAAGTACAAAACTTGGTGGAGAAAAATATGTGACATAACCGCTAGTCATTGTATCATTCAATCTCTTGCTCGATAAAATTGAATCCATGGTAAAACAGTTAGATGAGAAACCTAATCGATCTGAAGTAGATGAAAGGCTCATTCTGGCTTTTGAACATATCTCTGGAATCACCAAGAAAAGAAAATAAATTATGTGATGAAGATGAAGACGTAATAGACTTTGATAAACTGTATGAATGTCCCTCGACGTCGACGAGTTGGAGGAGTACCTGAGAAAACCAAGAGCTGCAAGCTCGGAAGACATTATAGATTGGTGGAGGACGCATGAGACAGAGTATCCGACTTTATCGCAGATGGCCCGTGATTTTGTCTCAATACCTGCAACTTCAGTACCTGCTGAGAGATTATTTTCTAAAGCATCATTAGTAATTAGAAAACATAGAAATAGGTTAAGTGATGAGTCAGTCAGATGGTTACTTTGTATTAATTCTTGGTCAAAAGAATTGATATAAAGTAACAGAACCTAATGACAAAGCTGTTGTGTACTGTTATGTTATTCGATTTGTGTTGTATTTTATTTTTTATTGAAATAAATGATAAATCGTAAAACCCTTTTATTAAATTTCATATAAGTTGAGGGTTCAATCTCTTTCTAGAAAGATATTGTTCTTTAAAATACAGTCAATTTATTGTAATTAATTTGTTTTTTACATGTTTAAGCACATGTAAGCTTATAAAGCGTAAATGTTTATTAAGAAACAGTTACTCCCATTGAAAACGGCATATAGCATATAACCATAAGGCACATGATTTTTCGAATTTCTTATCAAATCTTCAGACATTTATTAATCTGATTGGTTTTTACTATGGCTATGTTAATTCAAGCTCACAATGTTTCAATTCTAATACGTTTTTCTAAGATCTAAAGTAAACTTTAATAAATGACAATAGTCTAATAGGTAATTGCAAGACTTGCAAGACTCTTGCTGCAAGACCAAGACCAAGACTGGGAGCGCAAGACCAAGACCAAAACTGGCTAAGTCTCGTCTTGTTCTTGCATTTGGGCAACACTAGATCTCTGTTAAGGTGATAAATTCGATTATTGATATAATATCACCACATCTAGCAACAATATTTAATGTAAGCATCCAGAGAGGTGAGTTTCCTAACCTAATGAAGCACAGTAGAGTTATACCGGTTTTTAAATCAGGGTGTAATATGGACCCTAATAATTTTAGACCTATCTCTATTTTGCTTACTTTTAGTAAAATATTTGAAAAACTATTATTAAACCAATTAATAAAACAATTTAACGCTCCGCGATTGATGCTGGCAATATGCTCATTAAGAGCATCTTTGAGGCTTGGGAAGCGTCGCAGGATGCCTTAGGCATCTTTTGCGATCTCAAAAAAGCTTTTGATTGCTTACAGCATGAAACTCTGGTCACGAAATTACGTCACTATAGTGTAGGAAACGCCGCACTCAATCTTCTGTCTTCGTACTTAAGTCACCGAATTCAGAGGGTTGACGTGAATGGTAAAAGATTTACCGAGGCCCCGGTAATTATGGGAGTCCCACAAGGGTCTATTCTTAGGCCTTTTCTCTTTCTCATCTATATAAATGATTTACCATATGTTATTAATAAAAACGATGAGATGGTATTATTTGCTGATGATACTTCCTTAATGTTTAAAGTAATATATGATAAACGACATACATCAATAAATGACGATGTAAATAATACTTTCTCCATAGTGGCGCAGTGTCAATAATTTGCTACTAAACCATAAGAAAACAAAATGTATTAAATTTATGACTCCAAATGTAAGACCGAGTAAATGTGAAGTGTTTATAGATGAGGAAGAGATAGACGTTGTTGAGTCAACCGTGTTTCTGGGAATAATAATAGATACCAGATTGAAAACTGATCTCCGTAGCCTAGTAGTATGGGCGTGTGCTTTAGACACGGGAGGTCGTGGCTTCGAATCCTGCTTGGACACAACAAATTTTCATTGTTGTTTCCTAGTTGGTTAGGGCAATTTGGGCCGATCACCCAGTTGTCTGAAAAATAAGATGATCCATGCGTCGGATGGGCATGTAAAAAGTCGGTCCACCCACCAACCCGCATTGGACCAGCGTGGTGGGATACGGTCCATACCCCCCAATGGAAAGGGGTGTATTAGGGGAGGCCTATGTCCAGCAGCGGACTATCAAAGGCTGATGATGATGATGATGACCAGATCAAAGTGGGGCCCTCATATTAATAGACAGTCAAATAAACTCAGCTCTGCAGTATATGCTGTCAAGAAAATCAAACAATTAACTGACGTGGAGACGGCCCACTTAGTATACTTTAGCTATTTCCACAGTGTAATGTCTTATGGCATTCTACTGTGGGGAAGTGCGGTGGATACTAATACGATCTTTGTCCTCCAAAAACGGGCTATTCGAGCGGTTTGTAACCTGCGCCCCAAAGAACCTCTGAAAAAATTGTTCACAGAGATTAAAATAATAACCGTTACTTCTCAATACATATTCGAAAACCTAATGTATGTGCAAAAAATAGAAATGATTTTCGCAGACATTGTGATGCACATAACATAAATACTTGACACAAACATAATTTAATTCTTCCAGCAACTAGACTGCGAACAATAAGTAAATCTTTTATGAGACAATGTATACGCTTTTACAACAAAATCCCAGTAAACGTTCAGAATTTAACTGTTAATAAATTTAAAAAAAAGTACTAAAAGAACATTTATGTGTTAAAGGTTATTATAACATAAATGAATTTATAAATAATAACACAGCCTGGTAATGGAATGCTCGCTCCAGGCTTTTTCAAGTACAATATACGTATGATAGAACTGTATGTAGCTCATAAGAAAATTTATATGTATATATTTGATTATTTTAATAGATGACAAAATAGGCCCGCTGAGTTTCTAAGACTCATCTAGCGAAGATGAAGAAGACATACGATGTTTCTATTACTCTTATTTATTTTATAAATCAGCTAAAGGCTGGGTCCAGTGCCCCGTTTGTTTATTATGGGCCCACTGTCGCTGTATTGTCTTCGAAGATGATGTCGATGACATAAGATCCGTTTGTGAAAGGTGTGCTGTGGAATAAACGGTGGAAATTTTAGTCTAGTATTCGTTGCCATAGGTCCATTTTGCCTGGTTCGTTTTACCTTCACGTGTAGGCAAAATGGACTTTGGAAAGGGTTTTGGAAATCATACAATATCTTTTGTATCTGTTATTTGATTCAAGCGTTCCTTTAAAATAAGTTACTTTAATAAATGCTCTATCATATAATAACAAAAAGAAAATAAAGATATTGTTTTTGATTTGACATCGATTTTCCCTTAAGTGGTCCATATTACCTTCGCTTCCCTCCTTATTAAGAAAAAAATAAAGGAACAACAGACATGATGACAGTAAACAAACAAAATAAAAAGACGATTTAAAAAAAAAGAAATATCAAAAACAATATTTTACAATCAAAATTACATATTTAACACTCATACTTAATACGGAAACCCGGTGGGTGTAAAGTATAATACGATGCGGGATCGATAGAGTTCCAGTTCAGCATTATGTTGGCATGGGCCAACGCTGGTATTCTGCTGGTACCTAATTAAAACTAACTTAACCTACATCTTCCCGCGGAAACTTTACGTTCTAGACATTGCAGAAGTTAAAAGAAAAAAAATACAAAAAGAAAAGAATAGTGTGTTCATTACAGAAGTAAATAAAGCCATTTATAAAACCTCCACGCTAAGATAAATGGCAGTTTATCTCATAACTAAATTTTAATAAAATAAAAAAAAATAAAAAATGAGTAAACTATTCACAGCAGCTTGATATTATGTACCTTTTTGACTTTTTACAAATAACTCCTTTAATTTCCTTCTAAACGTGTTTTTTGCTATAGACTCTTTGACGGGCGGTGAAATATTATTCCAACACTTCGCTGCTGCATATCGGAAATTGCCTTTAAATGCTGCAGAGTTTATGAATGACAAGTTTTTGCAGTTGTTAGTTTCCTTCACGTCGCCTACTTTCTCCAAGTCATTCTAATTTTTCTCTTAAATATTGCGGTATATGACGGTTAATTACATCAATAAGAAGACTTGCCAAATGTACCTTTCTGCGATTCTACATCTTTAACAAATTGCTATCGTTAAGGTAGGGAGTGACATGACACCGCGGTGAAACAATAAAGCAGAAACATGCGTTCACATGCACATGCGTTCTGTACACGTTGGATTAACTTTTCCGTACGGGCATCATCCTATCCATCCTACTATCATTATACTATATCCATCCTCATCTTCCCAAAATAATAGGGGATATTGTAGCGCATCATATGATCGATATGTTTTGAAAATACGCTGCATTTGATTGCAAAGGCTTATGATGATCAGTCTGTATGAATAATAATTTACAACTTTTTATTAGTTTCCGAACCTAAATATCTTATCCTTATCATCTTCATTCAAAAAATTAATCCATCTTCACCTTACCAAAATTGATGATTGATATAATATCAATCAACTCTCGGTATTCTAAATTTTCACCCACAACAACAATAACGACTTCGTCAATTATCGCTCGCTTGCGTGTTGTCTTGCGTCTTATCAGCTTTGATAACAATTTTGTGATTATCTAACGGCAAAGTTGTCGTGAATGATTGCAACCAATTCGTTAAGTTCATGAAAAAAAAAGAAAACATGTGAGCCGTCACGGGACGTCTGGCAGATGTGAAACATCGACATTATTCTGTAGAAGTAATATGCAGAAAAGAACAGATTGTGATAGGTAATAAATATGTCATGATGATAAGAAACACTGTATTCACTACGAAGTATACACTATAGGTATACGAGCTCAGTGTAGCGAGAGAGATGGCTTAACGCCGGATCGAGTGCGAGAGAATCGCACAGTCGATTGCGCATGGCTACGCATCGCCACACCGCACACACTACTACATACACTACATATAGACTATATATACGCGTCGCAACGGCATACATGCACCAATTCGGTTTACAAGTGAGCCTATAGATGTTTCACATTTCAAAACGTGTAAATAGAGTAGAGTAAATAGTTTTCAGTTATTTTACAATTGGTTTTTTCACCGAATTATGGTCGACAAAACGCTGAAAGACTTTTCTTGCTAAATCGCCCATAAAATAAATTTGGAAGAATTTGTAGTCACTATTGCGCGTTGGTAATAAGAAATCTGATAAATGATATAGTTGACCCTGAATCTTGAATGTTGGCGTAAAATTTTCTTGAATAACTTCTGTTGCACCAAATGAAGTCAAATGAAAACAATTATTGTATTGCTAAAAATAAGTAAGCAAATGTTTAGAACTTGGCCCATTTCCGGAAGCCAATGAATGTAATGGTTCTGGTGGCGGTATCAATGGGGCCAATTTGAATTAACTGCTCGCGCAACACAATCTTGGAGCTTCATTTTTAAACTGAAATGCTTCACAATATTGGCATACAAGTCTAATAGCAACGATTTGTTGTGATTTGTACTCTAATTTCTGATTAAATGATGATTAAATGCAGCTCGATAGGGGTTAAACGCAACACTTCCATTAATTTTGATTCTATCGATTCCGTTCAATTTCATTCTACGCTTCGCATTGCTCGTCAGTTTGACTTGCGAGTTCTGCGACAAAAGTTGGGACGTCTAATGGCATTTTCAAAAACTATTTTTTTCTGTAAATCAAAGAAAACATACGTATGGTCCTCATAACCAAATAATCATTTAATATGTTATGAACGTTTATATTATTTTATGAAAACATATCTAAACTCCGTATTATTACAACACAATTGAGAAATTTGTCGATCATATACTCTACTTCACAGAAAAACCTAAAGGGCAATACGGTGTTGGCTTCATGATAAAGAAAGAGAGATTTATCTTCGTAAATATGATCACGTATCGTCACATCGTTTACAACTGCATTGGCTATGTATTCGGAAACGACGAACGTCTAGGGCTCTTACCACACTTTTTCGTTACTTAACTCTTCTTCAATTCCTACATATCTTTTGTCCCCATTTTAAACCTCTTAGTGATGGTAAACAAAAGATCTTCGTTCGAGACACTACCGTCTTCTGCTTTGTCCTTCACATCGCTCTGATTTTCTTCATAAATCTTTCTTTATTCAATCCATTCTTCTGTGGAATGCGCTACCACTGGAGATCAGGATGGCTAAGACAATCTCGAATTTAAAAAAAGTCCAAAATACCTTTTGGATGAGGCGTCGGTAGAATTACTATCTCTATGACAACTTTATAAGTATATATGTAATTGTATAATTTGTATGTATTTTATGTATTTATTTTATAAATTATTTCTTATATATTATGTTATATTATTTAATGATATATGTTGTTTATTTATATAAAGGTTATATATGTACTTCCTTATTATTGAGTTTTTTTAGTTTGAAACTGTTATTTTCTTTCATTATTTTGTGCACCCACATTAACATCTCTGAACCACCCTAAGGTTGGCTGGTAGAAATGCCTAAGCATTAAGTCCGCCTTTGTACTTTAATTGTGCAAATAAGTATAAATAAATAAATAAAGAAAGAGCTTCGAATAAATATAAAAAAACTAGTGGGCATCTCAGAAAGAATTGCAATGCTAAGAATATACTTTACTGGATTTAAGGACACCTGGTATAACATTTCAGTATATGCACCTACAACGGCAGCCGACGACACCACAAAAGACGCGTTCTACTCGGACTTAGTTGCGGCTCTTGAAGATACAGGTAAAAATGTAATTGTCATGGGTGACTTCAACGGCAAAATTAGTAAACAACGACAAGGTGAGGAAAACACCATAGGCGAATATGGAATAGGAAAAAGAAATAAAAAGGGAACACTAACCGAACATCTTACCGTCGTAAACACCTTTTTCAAGAAAAATCCGTCAAAAAAGTGGACATGGCAGTCACCAGACGGTGCCTACAAAAATAAAATAGACCACATTGCAACTAACCGACCTCCGAGCATCAAAAATGCCACGGTTATAAGCCAGCTTAATTTCTTTACAAATCATCGAATGATAGGAGAAACTTAAAGTTTGATCAATCAATTGCAATATCGATGAGTAATATTCCTCCTAAGAACGAAGAACACCCAACGCAGATATTATATTACAGAGAAATAAACAAATTATTCAAATCTAATAACACTCCAAAGAACAAAAAAACATGTTTTGTGAGTGAACCAACGAAACAATTGTTAAAAGGAAGAAGAGAATTATTTAACCCTTTTTGCATGATGATGGAAATTTCCATCGTAATATTTAGTCAACAAAAAAGATCCTCAAAACCCTTGTTCTATAAATTTGTTGTTGCTGGCAACTTTCTAAGCGACTATTGCGTACAACGAAACGCAGTTGTCAAAAAATAGCAAACGTGACTGTAAATTACCATGCCTAGAACTTGTCATTCTGCTCTTTGTTGTGACTGAACAGAACTGAGCGAGATTTTTAGGATTGCCGTTGTCATAGCGTTGGAGTAAACACGTTGTCACTTAATTAAAATATTTTTTTTCTCATTTTTGCGTTGAAATCCTAAATATTTTGGTTTTGTGCTTGTTTGGCGGTAGTTTTATCTTATTTGGTAAAGTACATATTTATTTATTTTAATCCCGTTTAGAAAAATAATGTATATGGATGAAGACAAGCCTCCAGACGGAGGTGGCAGTCTTCCTCCTGACATTCCCTTGGGTAAGACTGAAATAAGAACAAATTCTCAACGTAAACGTCCGGCCGAAATTAACGAATCAGTTGACAAAAACTGTTTTTCCCTCATCGTCATATCAATCGTCCTACTGTAAAATCGGATATGAAAACGACTCTAAACTTGTCTACACTGATCAAGACTCGGGCCCCTTCATTGTTCATGTTATAAGGTCAGTGCCAGATGTATCTGCAGGACAGTCCATCCGTTTACTTAAATTTGCACAACTTCTGCACAAATCAAATGTCTCTGGTATTACTCAGGGTGGCATAAAAGCACTGGGGAGAAACCGAATGGCAGTTGAATTCCAAACTCATCTGGCTGCTAACAACTTCTTATCCTACAAATTCCTTTCCACTAACAATTTTTCTGCTGTCATCCCAAGATTTAATATTACGCGCATGGGTGTAGTTAGAAATATCCCGACTGACTGGACCCTTAAAAAGTTAGTCGAAAATATCAAATCCCTACCAAACTATGGAGAAGTAGTAAATGCTCGTCGCCTAAACACGAAAGTCCGCTCTGATAATAAAATTACCTGGGTTCCTTCTACAACAGTAGTCTTAACGCTTTCTGGTCAAATTCTTCCAGAGAAAGTATACTGTTTTTATAGCTCTCTACCTGTTTTCACTTACCAGCTGCCTACTATACAATGAAGAAACTGCTGCAGATTTGGTTACATCGCTTCTCAATGCAGATCCCAGCCCAGATGTTACTGCTATGGCCAAGGGCATAATGGGGAGAGTTGTACCAACTCTGATGATGTTACTTGTCTACTGTGCAAAGGCCATCATAAAGCTACTCACCCTAAGTGCCCGGAACATGCAAGGCAAAAGTCTATAAAGGCTGTTATGTCACAAGAAAGCATTAGTTATTCCGAGGCTGCCCTGGGTTTTCTTCCTCTCAAAAGGTCTTACTCTGACGTTGCTTCTCCTTACCATTCTCAATTTATTCCCAATACTCAAACCCAATCTGGTACTCCTAACACCTCATCTTCTCCCCTTCAAATTCAAAATTCTCAGAAATCCTATGTTAAAATAATGTATAAAACCCCTCGTCCTAAAACCCCTCTGGGAAAAGCTTATGACGTTTCTTCCCACCAAAATATTACTAGCTCCCCTTAATCTTTTTAACCTAACGGTTGTGCCCTTTCCTCTGATCCGACTCCCTTACTCATTCCTAAAGACAATCTTATTGAACTCCTCACTTGCTCCCTAATCAACATTTTATCTAATTTTTCCGACGCCCTACCGAACAATGTCATTGTCCTACTCCAACAGCTCCTTCAACGTTTTATTTTACAAAGTGGCGGCCATACTTCAATGGAACACTAGAAGTATCCGTACCAAAAAAATCCGACATCTCCTTTTTAATTAACCGCTTTAACCCAGTTATCCTTGCCATCTCAGAGACTTGGTTGAAACCGGGGTCTGTGTTAGACTCCCGGGCTGTTCCTGCATCCGTGATGACAGGGATGACGGAAAGGCGGGATGTGCCCTTTTTGTGTCCAGATCCATTATTTTTTCCCAAATTCCAATTTCCCCTCATAGCTCTTACTTACACATAGTGGCAGTTAGAGCATAGACACCTCTTATGTCTCCTGTTACATTCCTCATCCTAATACCTCTGTCATTGCAGAATTAAATTCTATCCTATCCTCCATCCCCAGACCTCACTTGGTTTGTGGTGACTTTAATTGTCACCACCCTATGTGGGGTTCGACCCATGCTGACTCACTCTCTCCTCACATTTTAGACCTTATAGATGACCTTAACCTTTGCATCCTTAATAATGGATCTCCTACTCGAAGGACTCCTCCTGACCAAACTTCTAATGCCCCTGATATATCCTTGTCCTCTCCGTCTCTAATTAACTCCCTATCATGGTCTACACTACCCCTTTCATATGGTAGTGACCACTTTCACCCATACGGAAAGTATGGGAAGAACGGAATTACAAAGGAACCCCTTGCAACGCTTTAGACTCCCTGAGGCTGACTGGACCAAGTACTCTGAAATCGTAGATCTGAAGATTCTCAACACTCTCCTGTTAATCCTTCTAACTTCCTGTCTTTATATAACGATTTTGTAACAAGTTTGATTGGCAGACAGAAGAGTCCATTCCTAAAAACTCCTTCCAGGCTTTATATCCTCTCCGTGGTGGGATCGGAATGCTCTGCTTCTATTCGCCTTCGGAATCAAGCAGAAAACGTATTGACTCATTTAAATATGGACAACTTCCTTGTTATCGTCAAGCTTGTGCCAAGACAAGAAGAACCCTAGCCAAAAAATTTCAAGGTAGGCTCAGATTCTGGAATCGCTATCGCCCCGATCTCCAGCGACTGTTGTGTGGCGAAAATTTCGCGATTCCGTGGAGTGCCTCTACCCAAAATTCCTTTCCAATGACGCTTCCAATTGGCTAGATGATTTTATTAATAAACTTTCCTCCATTTGTTCCTCCTCTGATTGTTTTCCACCTCTCCCTCTTCCTCTACCCATGATCAAATGAATGATCCTTTTTTCCTACCTGAACTATTTTGTGCACTTGACAACCTGAAAGAATCTTCTCCAAGCATAGACGGTAAAACATACCTTTATAACTAAATTCTACGCTTGCAAAGCAATTATTCCTTAACATAATGAACGAAATATTTTCCTCTGGATGCATTCCAGAATCATGGAAAACCCAAATAATCATTCCTATTATATAACCTAACAAAGACCCTAGTGACTCGTCATCATATCGCCCAATCGCCCTATCATCTGTTATGGCAAGGAACACCTTATTAAAAATAGATTAGAGTGGATCCTCGATAACAGAGGTCTATTCTCAAATACTCAATTTGGATTCAGACGAGGCATGAGCACTATGGATAGTCTTGGCACCCTTTCTTCAGATATAAGACTTTCTCTCTCTAAAAAAGAGCATGTTATTGGGGTTTTCCTTGACATCTCTGCTGCTTATGATAATGTCCAACTTCCAATTCTCAGGCAAAAGATGCTTAATCTGAGTATCCCTGTGAGGTTGGTTAACATTATCTACAGTTCCGCACACATGCACCGCTCTATTCGTGTCCGTTTCCATGGCTCTCTCCTTCATAACGCGATTATACGCAGTCATTTAGATTATGGTAGCTTCATTTTTGAGCCATGCAGCAAGCTGGCTCTGAGAAAGCTTGACAAAATACAGAATAAGTGCCTACGCCTAATTAGCGGAGCCATGAAATCGTCTCCTATCAATGCCCTACAAGTTGAGTGCGTAGAACCTCCCTTATTCCTCCGCAGACAGTTCCTTGCTGACAGATATTTCTCAAAGGCTGTTCAGTTCCCTTCTCACTCTATCCTAAATTCATTAGATGTTCTGACCAACTCTCCCGGTTTGTCCTCTTATTGGGCAAAGAAATCCCTTCCTTTGTTAGCAAACAGTTTTATCCAGTATAAAGATTAATCAATATCAGTTTTACAATTTAAAAATCATCCCCTTTTTATATGTAGTTATGATGCTCTAATCTACCAGCCTAAAGTTATCCTAGACCTTGGCATTACAAAGAACAGCCATAATTGTAAACAGATGTTCAATTTAATTGTAAACAAGAAATGGGCTGACTGGATATTAATATTCACAGATGCCTCTAAAACAGAAGAATCTTTGGTTGGAGCATCTGTACACATTCCAAAATACAACGTTGTTCTATGTTTCAAATGTCCAAAAGAGTGTTCAATTTTTATACAGGCGAGTCTATTGCGATTTTAGAAGCCGTCAAATTTATAAATGCTAACAAATCCCTTTTTTCCAAATCTTTAATCCTCGGCGATTCTCAAAGTTGTCTTGAAGATTTAAAGAAACCTCCTTTCCACAGAAAAACTCTCTCCTCACTAACCTTGTCCACAAAGGTATTATTGCTGAATCTGAAAAATTCTGGCATTGAGATTGTCTTAGCTTGGATTCCGGGCCATGTAAGTATCCAAGGCAATGAAACAGCAGATCACTATGCCAAACAGGCTATTGTTATTGGCGATCCTTGCCACTACCAAATTCCTTCACATGACCTGTTCTCCTTGGCAAAACCCCGCCTATTAGAGCATTGGGATAATTTGTGGCAGAAAACCAAACTGGTAACAGGCAAATTCTATGGTAACATCCAACCCAGCATTCTTCTAAGCCTTGGTTTTTAAGTATAAACAGTTTCCCAAATTAATTCCTCCATAGTAATTCGTCTCCGCCTAGGTCATATTTGTTCCCCAGTATTTTTAGCTAAATTGCGCAAATTGAACCATTCACTATGCCAATGTGGCTTGGCAGAGGGCACTTTAGAACATATTTACATGCAAAAATCTTGCTGTCCCTCTCTACGATCTCCTTCCTTTAAATTCTCCTAGACCTGTTAATATCCCAACCCTTCTAACCCTTAGTCATCCCTCTCTTGTAAAAGCATTATTTAAATTTATTAGTGTAAACAATATTAAACTTTAAAAATTTTATTTTAAGTATTAAGTAGTCATTGTCTAAGTTGCTCCAAATTTCATTAACCAACATTAATTAAACATTAGTTGAGGAGACAAATTTATATATAATACAGAAGAATCCAAGTTCATCTATAACATTTACAGAGTATGATATGTATAAGTTTTTTGAAATATTATTATACATGTCAGTAATCAAATTTCCTAGCACAAGATCATACTGGTCGCCAAAGTTTGGATATGAGCCCATTTCTTCAACAATGCCACTGAACGAGTTTGAGAAAATTAAATTATCATTACATTTTAATAACAACGATCTTCACAAACCTACAGGTCATCCAGAACATGACAGGCTTTATAAAATCCGCCCTGTTATCAAGCATCTCAATGAGAGGTTTGCCACAGTGCCAATGAATCAAAGACTTTCTGTGGATGAACAGATGTGTTCAACCAAAATAGGTCATTTTTTAAAACAGTATCTGCCTAATAAGCCACATAAATGGCTTCAAATTATATGTTTTCTGTGATTTGATGGGATATGCCCACAAGTTTGAGGTATATTCTGGACAGGAGAAAACAGAGAAACTCCCAGACGAACCAGATCTTGGTGCAACAGGAAATGTTGTAGTTCGTTTCCTTCGAGGAGTGCCAAGAAAGCAAAACCACATCATATACAGTGACAACTTTTATACATCATTGCCGTTTGTACTGTTTTTAGCTAAATCAGGAATTCACACAGTGGGAACTGTGCAGCAAAACAGGATACTAAATAATAAACTTCTAGAGAAGAAAAACTTCATGAAAAAGTCTGTGCCCAGCGGTAGTTTTGAGGAAAGAGTGTCTGTGCATGATAGTAACGATTTGAGTTGTGTGGCCTGGAAAGATAATAAGATAGTAACTCTGTTATCTTCTTATTGTGGAGCATTGCCCGTGACTAAAGTCAATAGATTTGACAGGAAGACAAACAAAATTGATATTAAATGCCCGTTTATTGTCCAAGAGTAGATCTCATGGATAGCTTTTTGGGCAGAAACCATATACAAATTAGGTCTAAAAAGTAGTATTTGAGCATTTTTTTCATGTATTTGATCTAGCTATTATAAACTCTTGGATTGTTTATAAAAAAATGATCAAGAAAGAGGTGAAGCTTAAAGATTTTGCTTACAATGAGCCAATTCAGAAATGTTAGCCTTTAGTGCTATCAAGAGGAACGACCAAAGAAGCTAAAAGAGGAGTCCTAGTACCAGTGTACTAGAAGAAGAATTGAAATCAAAGAAAGAAAGGTTCTCCAGCTCCACCACCACAAAAGACATAAAAAAGATGGTGCTGAACATTGGCCAAAAGTAGGTGGATCACTCGTGCAAGTTTCCCAAATTTAAAGGCTATTTCACAATTTCGTGTAATAAATGTGGCGTCAATTTGAGCTTAAATAAAAATAATAATTGTTTTTTAAATTATCATAAAGAACAAAATTGAGTAAACAATATTTTTTTATTTATTTCGTACTGAGCTAAGTATGCGACATTGCATAATGATGTAAATTTCCATCATATTGTCTTTTACATAATACTTATTTTTATTTACACTAGGATTTTTTTTATATTTTTCCTTTAATCTAGAGCATTAATTACATCACCCGGATTTATTTTAAAAAAATAGAAAAAGGCATGCAAAGAAGAGCTAAGAATAAAAATGATCAAAACAGCGAAAGAAATTACTGAATTAATCAAACAGATTGGTGATGGCGTAAAAATGGACAAAGCCAAGAGAACAATGGACTGCATCAATCACCACATTGCAAAGAGAGGCGGAATTAAAAAGCATTAAAAGAACAACAAGAGTCAAAAGAGAGGGAGACCAAAAATTTTAAATGAAAACAAAAAGTAAGTCCATTATAATAATAGCAACATCCGTCTACAGAGAACTGTACTCTACTAGGGATTCTTAAGTAATAAGCTTACTTTATCCTGTTAAACAAGAAGTCCCTCCTTTTCTTGAATGTGAGGTTGAACATTCCATTAGATTGCAAAAAAAACGATAAATCACGTTCACAAGTCTGAATAGCATTACTAATGAAACTTTAAAAATCTCACTTCCAAAAAATTGCAACCCTTGTACCTGGCCTTAGTAGATTATAATAAAGCCTTTGATTCTCTGGAGCATAGCTGCATCTGGAAAGCTCTAAAATATCAAGGTATTGAATCAAAATACATCAGCATCATAAGAAAAATCTATACTAATAGTTCATACAAATCAAATTGTAGACAAGAGACGAAATCTGACAGCAGAGGATACCGTCAAGGGGATCAAATGTCGCCAAAAATATTTACATTCATATTGGAGAATATATTTCGACAGCTGGAATGGTAAGAAATAGGCATAGCAATAGATGGAAAAAAGATAAACAATTTAAGATTTGCTGACGACATAGTTCTTCTAGCGAAAAATGCCGAAACCTTGCAGTTCATGTTACAAGATCTAAACTCCAAGAGCAAAGAGCCTGGATTAATCATGAACAAATCAAAAACTAAAATAATGACAAACAGCATAAAAAATCCCCTTAAAATGACATATTAGTACAACAAAAACAAATTGTATAGATATTATTTAGCACATCCACAAATCTTTCTTACTATTTGTAGATGTTTTAATTCAGAATGTACAAATTCTGAGGTTCCAATTTTCTTTTTTATAAGATCCATCTGGGGTAGTACATCCATGGTGCCTAATTCTACAGCAAATTTGCAGCCTGTAGACACTTTTGTGTTCTCTTTCTGCTTTTCTTATGAGCTGGATAGGTATTACTTATCACAAAGTTTGATTTTTCTCATTGTTTTAACCAATAAAAAATATAACTTCCATCTGTATAAAGAATTAAAAATAATAATACACTTTAAAGGAACATGATGTTAAACATAAAAAATTTAATATAAGCAAGAAATACATTATGTAAATAAAATCATTAGCAGAAAACAAATAATAGTCAAGCTATGTTGTATAAGTAATAAATATAATTCGTCTCATATAAAAATATTTAAATACATATAACTTAAAACAAAAAAAATAAATCTCTCTTATAATAATAGAATAGATTACATTATGAAACATATTTATCACATTTCAAAAGCCCTAGTATTTTTTATATCTTTTACTTTTATCCTCCCATTTTGAACGCATTCTAATACCTTTAAATAAAGATTGGTAATTTTATGTGTTTGAGCAAATTTTGTCATCATATAAACTTTATCCGCTGTCAAAGAGACAATAATTTTCTCCACACAAATTTGTTCCAATTGGGGAATATTCATTTTAATGGCTAATAACAATAGCTGTTCAAGCTTTTCATCACTAACAACTTGCAAGTACAAATAATCCTTGAAATGCTTTAGAGTTTCTTCTTGGATGTCATCTAATCTGATTTCGTTTGATAATTGTTTATCTTGAAACTTTTTTAAGAAATGAGGAGCTAATGAAGCCAGCACAGCTTTGTGTATACTTACTGAAGCCTCCTTATAACCTATCAATTTTAAATCTGTCAATTCCGTATCATGATAAATAAATTCATTAGGATTCTTTATTACATTAGTTTGTGCATTGCATTTAATATCAAAATTTAGATTATGGGCTTCAACTTCATGTAGCAAGTACCATGTTGGATTATCAGTAGTAAGTACTTCATCTGAAATATTTAATTTCTCACTGTTGACAATAATCCCGTACAACTTAGTGTCTTGAGCACAGGTTTTTTCAAATTTTACAAAAATTAAAATATTAAGCAATAAGGGAACATCACTAGATATGTGGTCAGATGCAACTACTTTAATGGTTAAGTTGATTCCCTCATTAACCATAAAAGTACTATCATAATTAAAATATGGATCACGGGTCCCTGAGAAATCCACATCAAGATTAAGAACTCCCTCTTGGTCGGATATTTGAGTTATATTTACGCTGAAAAAGATATAACAATTTTAATTACTAATATTAACAATAATCTTTAATTAAACTAAAAAAAATAAAATAAAAAAAAACAGCATCAGTAAACGAGATACATACTGAATAATAAAAAGTACGTATAATTTAATAAAACTTAACACGTATCAGTTTTTAAGGCTCAAATGCCTTCAATCAATGAAGCCTGCACTAGGTAGATACCTGCGTTGCAGGATTCAGAGCAACAGATTAGCAATTCCTTAGGGTTATATCAATTTATTTACTGCTTGTAGTTTAAGTGTCACAGTTATAATATTTTAGAGTAACTGTATAAAATAGATAGTTTAGATTTGTAATGCCTTAAGTGGAAACTGTTTATCTAGGTGTCAAATGACGACCACAATAAATTGACATAAGTTTTATATTTGTACAAAGAGATATACGCCCACAAAAGCACAATTGTTATATATTTTTTTACCTGGGTTTGTTGCGTTTGTACATTTTAAATTATTTTAATTTGGATAATTTTTAGTGCAATGAATATGTTTTCTTGCGGTAGTAAGTACGAATAAACAAACAATATCTTAAATGTCATTGTCCAATTGACAAATGACTTGACATTAGAGTCTTGCCCGTTATTTACCTTAGAAAAATCTTATGAATGTTCTATTAACTAAGATCTTATTTATTTAATCAAATCAATAAATTGTGTGTAAAAAATCTTTGTTTGCTGTTTATTGTTATTAGTTTATTTATTTATTTTATAATGCGCACGAAGTGTACACGTACCGGACTTTTACATTTAAATATAAGAATAAAATAAGTATTGGTATATACTAGTGTCCGACCGAACTTTCGGTTTCGGTTTCGCCGAGTTTCGCCAAAAATCAAGTTTCGGTCAGAGTTTCGGTTTCGCCAAATTTGGCTCGAAACTTTTGCCGAAACCGAAACTGGTTTCGAAGTGTTTTCAATTTCAAAATAGTAGCGAAAATTAAATGTATCTATGCTACAATCGAGCTCTGATCAGTCGATTTTAGTTCAGAAAACATTCCAAAAATAATTACAATTTTTTTCTGAATGTAGTCATTTGTTTGCTATATGTGGCGAAATGTTGTCGAAAATAGAGAAAACCGAGTGCGATCTTGTTAATAAAACCATTGTTATAATAAGTTAACAACGCAAGACATTTATTGCGTCGGCTCTGTCATAATCAATTGTCGCAAAGTAACGAACGAACTTCTTAATTTCGAGTAGGGAGAACATACACGGAAGACAAACATGGTTGCAGCCGTCCATCGAAGCCAGTAATCGACAAGAAACAATAAGAATATGCTGCCATATTCGAAAAACTGTTTTTAGCGATTAAAGAATTACTATCTGATACCTAATCCAAGAAACGAGCATTTCATATAGAGATACTCAACGCATTTTGACACAAATTATGAAAATGAAAACAGTCTCCGCAAGATGGGAGCCGAGAATCAGAAACAAAACCGACTTCGATCTTCGATCGACAAGTTTTAAGAAGATTCTAAAAACTCAGATCTAGTTTTGTGACAGTGATCGAAACAAGGGTTTATCCGAAGAATCTTCATGCCGTGGCCGTGGTATATTGCCTGGCCGAGGTACGACCTCAATATTTTGGGACTTAGAAGTGATAATGTTGATTGATTACCTGGAGCGTGGAACCATCATTACAGGTTATGCAGCTGTAATACCGAGGTTGAGGAATGCCGTCAATGATAAAAAGATGCAAACTTTGTACGGGCGAGCTGTTTCATCTTGACAACGTACGGCGCATAGGTTGGCATTAGCAATGGCCACCGTTCAGCATGCTATCGTACAACTGGTTGAGCATCCTATGTCACAATGATCGCCTACTATTTCATCCAAATTGTACATACAAGTTAATAGTTAACTATATAACAAGTAATCGAGCTATGAACTTGCGACCAAGCAACTTAAAGGAATAGCATTGGTAACTTATTTTACCTGGGTTGTGTGGTGACTTGAATTATTAAATTATTAATTATAATTATCATAGTCATTAATCATGTCTTTCTTAGCAGATTTGATCCGAACTAAATAAACCAAGTATCTTAGAATTCAAATACTCAATATAGTCTTAATGACATGCACTAATTATAATCTTTTTATCTTGAAAATCTATATTTAGAATTTCTATTTGAATAAATGTATCTTTTATTTATTTAATCAAAAATATATTATAATGACAAAAATGCTTATGTTTGTACTGTCTCATTCGATTAAATAGCAATGTAAGCTATTTATTTATTTTAAGAATTATACTGTCACGTGATTCGGTTTACGTTTGCGAAATAGTAAGAATTGTGCGAAAATTGTATTGGTGACTAGTATACCAATGATCTTTATTATAACTGTACAATTCTATATAGATATTGTATAATAATGAAACAGAAGAAGATCTTAAGGATTACAATTTATGATGCTGAAGCGTAATGCTGTAGCCCATTGCGCCTTCGAGATAACGCTAGAGCTCAATCGGTCGCTTATATAAAGGAACTACGAGTGGAAATTTATTCTAAATTTGGATAAGTTATTTTTGTTTCGTAAAAGTGATCAACGGCGGAAGTATTTTGATAACTACGTCGCATATTTCAATTGATCAAACAACAATTTAAATTCACAAAAACATGTATTACTTTTTTTAATACTGAACATCTATTTTACACGTATGGAATTATTACAAATGCTTGATTGGCTGCTATTAAACGTTTACACTGCATTTATTTAAATCGTCATTTCCTCGTTCATTCTTTATCACGACACCAATTGGCGTAGTTAATGGCCCTGTTGCGCCTCAAGGAGTGGGCTCGTATACGGGAAAGACGTTGTGTGATGAACGTATGCCCTCCTCGTGTCAGGCTGTTTGTGTGCAGCCAGCTGAGACATGGAATTCACACTAATTAAAAAATATCAAACGCTAATGACGCCACAAGCTAACGCGTCCTCATTGTTGGACCGCGATGTTTACCAATAATTGTCCAATTTTATGTCGCCAATCGGGTTTGACATTAGACTTTTTTTAAGTTGCCTCTGTCTTATATTTGAATTTACCATAGTGCTTGAAATATTATCGGTTATGTTGTATACGAGCAGTTACCCGAGACTTCGTCCGCGAGGAATAGGAGAAATGTATAGAATTTTACTGCGAATCGAAATATAAATGAAATGTTATAATCATAATCAGCCCTTATCAGTCCATTGCAGGACATAGACCTTTTTCAATGAATGCCAAGACGGCCGATCCCCTGCTACTCGCTGCCAACTTGAACCGGCTACTGCACGGAGATCGCCATCCACCGGTCGGGCGACCAACCGTTTCCTAAACGTGGCCTCCACTCCAGAACCTTATGGGCCCATCGGCCGTCCGTTCTTCGGACCACGTGACCGGCCCACTGCCACTTCAACGAGCTGTGCGCACTTTGTGTGAAGTGTTATAATTGTATATCTATTATTAGAAACAGTTTCTTTTGGCATTAGCTTCGACAATGACGATGTCCCTATTAACTTTCATCACTATTTCAACACCCAGTTTATCCTCGTACAGTTCGAAACTACAAAATTGCTACAAAAAACCACTTACGGCTCGTTTCATGTATCTTAACACAAAATATTATTGTTTTATGTTGAACAATGACGAATTTTCATATGAACTTTCATCGCGTGTTTCAGCCCTTTATACCAACTTTAGCAAAATAATTAATTGCCTATGTCCTTTCTAAGAACCTTATATAAGCACATACCAAATTTCATCAAAACCGGTGCAATGGTTTAGACGGTGAAGACAGACAGACAGACATAGCTTACTTTCGCATTTATAATATTAGGTCTTTACAACATATTAGGCCTAAATAGCGGAAATAAACGATACCGTTTTATATGAAAAATTAAAAAATCATGTTATTTAAACTTTTTTTTACTTTATGTATAGATAAAATACTATGTGTATTAACATTAAAACATATCCATAGCAATGTTAAATACAGGGTTTAAAGTAAACACGAGATTAAGCGTAAAATTTAATATCCTTACATTTAGTTTGCTAAAAAAGTATATATTTTCATTTGGTTTAAGCGATGGGACGAGAAGGACGTTTACCCGGTGGTGAGTGGCACGTTCAATTCACAATAAAAGCAGCGTAATGTCTCGTTTACTCAGTAATTACACTAATAACACAGACTTATAAATCAGAAGAGTTTACACATTCCTGATCTGCGGCGGAAATAGACACCGTAGAAGTACTGTCCCAGGCGGTCCATTGAAAAAGGGCTTACCTCCTCCGTTTTTTGAATTTGGCTAAACTATTATAAAAAAAACATTATAAGAGTTAGAGGAGGGTTTTGAACAGTTTCAAAACCGCCTTGATTAAACGTTGAAGTTAACAGGCTCCACTCCTAGTTTCTGCAGTTGGCCACTGAGCCAATCACGGTGAGCACGCACCTTTCCCAGTGACACTTTACCGTTTTGGCAATGGTTTCTTATGACACCCATCAGCACTAGGCCACCCTGAAATTTTGTCGAATTCTATAAAGGCTTTCAGAAGCATATACATTTAGCATTCGCAATATCATCATCATCATCATCAGGCTGTGCTAGTTCACTGCTAGACATAGGCCTCCGCTAATACACGACTCCTCCATTAGGGGGTTTTTGGACCGTATGTGACCATGCTTGTCCAATTGGTGAATGGACCGACTTTTTACATGTCCATCCGACGTATGGATCATCTTACTTTTAAGACAATTGGGTGATAGACGCAAATTGTCCATTTAATAATGGAGCCAGTTCTTTGCAACGATAAAACTCTTAACAACTTTTTCATTACAAATTCAGTTAAAAAACTATGTGTACTACTGTGTACATGGGTTAGAAGTCACACTTCTGGTGTTAACTTACTGCCGTAAGAAGACTTTTTTATGTTTTATCTGCCGCTTTATTCTACGTTTTCAAAGAAAAATATCGTGAATACAGTTGTCATTTGACGAAAGCTAACTTAAATATTTCCGTGACGCGTGCGCGTGCAACTTAAAAATGAATGTCATAATTTTTACCCAACGTGCCAAAATAAGTATAACTTCAATGAATAAACTTTATTTTTAGCTTAAACAAAGTAAAAGTAAAACATCTTTATTCAACTTATTGATCGTCAATTAATCTACTACCAAAAAGAAGTACCTGTTTATCCTTGTTGGATGAGCAGACGACGGGCGCCCCCACCGCCGCCGCGCACTCCTCGGGAAAGTCGGCTTCCCCACACGCCACTTCGTTGCTATTTATTTTTTTCAATCTACAATGCTTGTCCTGTATTTTTATCGGCGTCTGAAGGTAAGCAAAATTAAACAAAATTTAGGTGGAGATTCTGCGAGACTATTAAATTTCGATGAATAAACGACTAAACTCATTATTTAGCACTTGTTCAATAATGAAAGAATATCTTTAATATTTTAAATTCCCATGTATCAGCAGACTAGACAGTTTATAGTTATAAATCTTGTACTTGACTAAAAACGATATGCAAATTTACAATAATTGAACATTCACAAAAAGGTATAAGCAGTATGTTTACAAATATGATTAAGTGTTTTTCGAAGGAAATCATCTGCACTTGGTACTTTGCTTAAGAAAAGTTTAAGCCATAATGCAGCAAAAGAATATCTTTATACTTGCGAGCATAGTTATCGTCACGAGGAGGAGTGGGTGGACACGTAAAATACTCCAATGCATTCAATTATTTAAGGTAGGTTTCTTTTATACAAAAGGCGTTCTGGTGCCTGTTTCTGCCGCAAATCAGTAGTGTATAAATACTATTGTTTTCCGGTTTGAAGGGCACTGTAATTACGGGGTAAACTAGATATAACATCTCATATCTGAGGGCGGTAAGCGATTTGTGGCGTGTTACGTTGCTTTTATAATGGGCAGGTAGGTGGCAATTACCACCAGTTGAACGTCGTGCTGGTCTCATCCGTCGCATCAGGCTTTGAGAGAATAAAAAAATAAGGAAGGGGCCTGTGCTTGCACGTACACTAGAGCGATATAATATCAATTGGCTGGTCTCTATGTACGACCAGCTTCCATAGTCTAAATCGACTAGAGGACAATATTATTATCAGTTCTCCAATTACTTCTAATATAAAAGGGTTAGACAATTTTAGTCCTCGTAATTACCGTAACGATTTCTTCTTCATTGGAAAAGCCGACAGCTAGGCAATTCCTTCTAGGCGAAGTCAAGAAGTCAATGCACGCTCCGTTTATGTTGCCATACTCAAATTGCACGTCTTCTTGTAGCACCATTAGCGCGAAGTCATTGGAATGGGTACCTTTTTGCGAAACAATATTTTTTTATTAAATAAAGCGATGTGACGCTCAGCTCGTTCACGTTATGATAGACGTGGGTCGTTACATCACTCTTAAGAAACGAAACGTAACCAGTTACGCGGACGGCGTAGCTTGTTTTATGACTAGTTATTTTTATAACTCGCTACTTTCAACCAGCTACTGTGCATACATAAGTTTCACAACGATACGGTTACATACGAAACGAAAATAACGGTTTCGTGTTTGAAGCCGAATAGTTAATTTTTAATCAATAAATTATATTTCCTGCCTACTTTACTCCGGTTTACAATTATAAGATGTTTTATTGTTTTAATGGTTTTTACTACGAAACTATGATTTGATTAAAAATATCACTACTGGCGTACTTAAAACTTAATTTTATTGTTACAATAATGATGATTAATATTTACTGTTTATTTACACTTTTAAACGATCTTATTATAACGTCCTTTCAATCATTTAACAGTATAACAGTATTTAATGGCTATACCAAAGGTAGTTTCCCTTTTTACAACATTCCTATAACTCTCTTTTGAATTTTGAAACTAGAATGATTGTACCTCTAATATGACAAGCATCCCACGACTTTTACTCTGAATTAAATGATTTTGTTTAAAATTTAAACTTTATTGTAATTTTATTTTCAAGTAATTTATTATGATTAATTGTTTCATCTTCTGCTACTGTAGTATAAAGTCTTTGTTATTAAAAATTATTTTCTAGTTTTTAGTTCGGTTTGCTATAAAAGCGTTTTTTTGTTTTGTTTTATTAAACTATTATTTATTTAAATATCTGTACGATGTTAGTCTATTTTACTTTCGTTTAACAGTCGTTTTTGTGACTTATACCGGAAATATACATTAATAGGAAATAGAAGCTAAGGTGTTAGATGAGGCCGTCTATATTCGGTATGTAGTTAACCTGCATAATAATCAGGGTGACGAATCATGTCGGCGACCACGTAGCCCTTAGCGGGGTCGGCGGAGGAGGGCACTCGGACGGTGACCGTTTCGTCACTCAGGGCGCAGGTGGCGGCAGTCAGGACCACTCGCCGTCCGACCAGCGCCCCAGAGCAGAACATGCCGGACTCGGTGCGTTGGCCGAGGGTTACTTTGCCCCGGCTCCTGCACGCAAACACTCTGAATTACATTTATATGTGACTCAGGCTTAATACTATTGGTCCTTACGTTAATAGTTGGCGGTCCTAGCTTCGAATCCTGCGGTAAAACAACTATAATATGGACGTTACATTTGACATAGATATAGTACATAAACTTTATTTAGACGAAAACATTTATATACTAGAAAAAAAAGGTAACAAAAAAAAATAACAACAATGCACTTATAATAAAATGCTCGTCTTTATATAGTTACCAATATATATATAAGCATATACGTATACGCAGAGCACTAATTATATTTTGCTTTTATACATGTGTAGTATAATTTAAAATAACAAAAGTTTTACAAAAACACATACAGTCTTTTCGTCAAAAATGGTCCCCACTCAGCATAAAAATGCAATAGTTAGTCGCATTGCTGATTTTCAGTGGAGCCAGTTCGCATAGGGTAGGGATATCTTATCGTTTACAAAGAGAACATTATTTAATAAAAGGCGCATCCATATACAAATCGATAAATATCAACAATAAAAGAAAAGTTGACCCAACATTATGCGAATACCATGGAAAGCCATACGATACATAGGAAGGACGCGCCTTTTAAAGGCTGAGATCTTTTGATATTATTGTTTAGTGATTACATTAAATGGCAAACCTCAAATAACGTTTTTTTTACTGTTGTGGACAAGTCTAAAGACACGAGTTCACGTTCAAACTATCATAATATACTGCCGGAGAGGCTGTAATCTTGGATGGGAAATAAAAAAATAGAATTACATCTCACTGTTGGCAAGGATAGCCGTAAATCAGGTGTAATTCTGATGGATTTTGAAGAGACTTTCCGTTAAAGATAAATAATATAACTGGGGGTTACTTAGGCTACTTTTAGGCTACGTGACCATGCGGACCAAATCGCGGGCAACAAAACAAATAAATCTTACCTAAGCAATTGAACGCACCACGAGCAGTCTTCATCGTATACTCTCAAGCATTGGGCACCTGCGGAAAATATTTGGGGACGATAGCACTTCGCGATCCAGTTCCAAGTTTTGCTTTAATGGCAATCGAATGTGCACCCGCTGGCGCGAAGTATTTTTACAATAAATATTGTTTTCAGCTTTCTAATGGCACAATTATTTCTTGAAATTGGTTCAAGAGTCATTGAGTTCTTTTGTTACACACAAAAATACAAATATAAAATTAGAAAAACTGAAATATGCACGTGCTATGCTCGTGTTTTTAACATTTTTAAAATTGATTTTCCTGAGTGAAAAGTAGCCTGTGATTCCTGTTCGATAATATCGCTTTCTACGAATGAAAGAATATTTCAAAACGACGCACTAGCTTTTGAGTTAATACATTATTACATACATTACAAACATACAAACAAAACAACAAATCTTTTCTTTTAAAATATTTGTACCAATAAGTGTAGATAGCTTCGAATGAATTTTAAATGATAACATCTCTGGTGATGGAATGCTCGTTCCAGGTTTTTTTTCAATAATATGATAATTTTATGCTTGTAATTGTTTGTTTATTGATTTAATTTATTGTAAAAGATGACAAAAGAGTCACGCTAAGATTCTTTCAACGGAATTCTTCTCAGCTTAGAAGCTTCCATTTCCGAACCGGTGGTAGCGTTTTGACAATCGATATGTGAGTGTATCACTTCTATGAATAATAATATTTGAATTTGAATTGAGTTTGTTCAGGTTAAGGATAGGTTGTTAACCGAAATCGTACCTGTTGGATATGTCTCTAAGATAGTCGCGTTGTCAAGGGCAGTCGTATAGCTGAGCAACATCCATAATACCATCAAAGTCTGGACGATAACCGCCATTTACTTCTGCTCCTGCAAAATTCAAATATCTTTATTCAATATAGAAGTGTAACACTCGCTTTTTGGTTGTTATTGACATTGACCTAAGAATAACCAGCGAAAGAAACTCAGCGGGCCTATTTTGTCATCTTTTAAACTATTAATTATACTTTCATATTAGCTATATACAGTTCTACCATACGCATTTTAAAATAGAAAAAGCCTGGGGCGAGCATTCCATTACCAGGTTGTGTTATATTTATGTTGTTAAATTCATTTATGTTATAATAACCTTTAACACATAAATGTATTTACAACTTTATAAATTTACTAGTCGTGAAATTCTTAACGTTTACTGGGATTTTGTTGTAAAACGTACACATTGTCCCATAAAAGATTTACTATTTCTTCGCAGTCTAGTTGCTGTAGGAATTAAATTATGTTTGTTTTTAGTATTTATGTTCTGTGCATCGCAATACCTGCGAAAACCATTACTACTTTTCTGCACATACATATATATTTAAATTGATAAATGAACACATAATGGATAAATTTAAATTGAAAATTAATTTGAATTTGCTCCTGCAACTGATGATTATAGACTAGATAACCTTTTTAGAGTCTTAATACCAATTATCTCTTGTTTATACGTAAACAATGTCTATTGTCGGCTCCAATCAAATGTACGTAGCCCTTTTCTCAGATTGGCTGCCGCTGTTGTGTAACTTACTTATCATCATCATCAGCCCGTGATAGTCCACTGCTGGACATAGGCCTCACCTAATACACCCCTACCCCATTAGGTGGTCAAGGTCCGTATCCTACGCTGGCCCAATGCGGGTTGGTGGGTGGACCGACTTTTAAATGCCCATCCGACGCATGGATCATGTTACTTTTCAGACAATCGGGTGATAAGCCTAAATTGCTCTAACCAACTAGGAAACAACAATGAAAATTTGTTGAGTCCCCGCAGGATTTGAACCCATGACCTCTGGTTTCCAAAGCACACGGCAATAGGCTACGGATACAGTATAACATAACGTAACGTAACTTACTTACAACTACTAAAACTTGTTAAATTGTCATGCTGTAATTAAATTTGAATCTATATAAAACGGACAATGTGAATGATAACGATGTTAAATGAACATATTAAGTTAGGTTAGAAGAAACTTACCAAGGTAAAAAATGTTCTTACAACTATAACAAAAACAATATATAATTTTTCGGCAACAGCGGTCAAGAGGAAGTATCTTAATCAAACATGTCGTTATCCGCTTATATTGCGAACACTGGAAAAACCATCTAAATAAAGACTTGATATGGGTGCAATAGGTCTACCAAGAAGTTATCAGTAGCTTATCTATTTTTAACTAAAATGATTTCGTGCAAAATTTTATTTTGTAATTTCTATTATAAGTAAGGAAATTTAAAAAGTTTTAAATTACTTTTTGCGTGCTCGTCCGACGTTTGAATTATTTTATTTTTAGCCAAGCCATATAGTGCTTCCGATCAATACTACTAAAACGGTATAAATAAAAATATACGGTATCTATTCAGTAATCTATACAATTAAATAAAATTTGAGTGTCTGTTCGTAACTTCATAATAAGCTTCTTTAAATGATATCATTGTAATATATAACCGATACTTATTACAAAACAGCACTTTAAAAAATGTTTGTTTTGAAATAAAATTTATTTTACGCGCCAAATATTTTAATTACTAAATCGTCGTTATCAAACCAAAACCTGCTATGTGGCAAAAGTATAGTTTCGAGATTAAAAAAAGAAGTTTTCCTGAAAAAAAATACTAGAAGGTTAACTTTTAAAATCGTTTTATATGATACAGTTAAAATACATCAATACGTGTTTAATATAAGGTTTTTTTATTATTTCGTTTAAGGAGGAAAAAAATCACAGCAGATTTTATATGTCAAGTTTAGGGAACATAACAGGTTTTAATAAGACGGAATATTAAAATTACCTCAGGATTAAATGCCAATACGTGATAAACCGTTAGGTATTAACTAGGATTAAATCAAAGGGATTTCATAGGGGAGGGAGATTCATAGTCAAACACTGTAAATGATGCCAATTCTTGGAGTTAATTGAATTTGGTTTTAGTTATTTCCAGAGGACCATCATACAATTGCGCAGGTTGGATCAAAGAATTTGATATAGACATTCCCAGATATCGAAATCTTAAGTGCTGCTGTATTAATTACTGTGTGACCTTTCCTTTATCCTTGTTAAAATCGTAGCAAACGTAACGTAATTCTGATACCAAAGGCTGTTATTTAATCGTTCATATAGTTTTCAGAAGCAATTGAGCAAGCTACTTAATAACTCGTGGGTAGAGTAGAGGGTTTGTTCGGTTCGGTAATACCGATGACGATGGCTTCTTTCCAGGCATCAGGATAAGTACAAGTCGATAGTTAAATGTTAAAAATGTTGACCAATACACAGACAATAGGGCCTGGCGTGTTTGCGGGGTGACGTACATTGCTCTTCTAGCGTATCGGCTAAGCATTCGGCCTTTTAGAAGTCATCGAAAGCTAATAAGCCCCCGGTAGGCTTTGATAATGGCGCATGCCGCTTTATCAAAGCATCGTAGCGTCAACTGACGTCGGCCAACGTCAATATGACGCGATCCTTTGAGATGTAACTGCTGTCTCTGACATCTAACTGAAGTTGCCTATAGCGAAATCGGTTTGACTCGGACGGATGGCGATAAAACGCACGCTCGAGTGTATTTTTCTCTGTTAATTAAATATTAAACGGAAAGCCAAAGTTGCGGTCACCCGAAACTTTGACTGTCCTTTCAGAGTCGTCGGTTGCTGATGAGATGTGCATTGTAATAGTGTCGATGGCAATATACGCTTTGTCTGCACTACTGCGGTTAATTTAAGCAGCTTTGCCTTGAGTTAACGTTCAAGACAATGCCAATTTGTTACAGTTTTGGTCGTACGGACCGCACCGGCGCCTTGGCCCAATTTGAATAAGACCGGCAAGTGGTCAGAGTCTAGCTTACAGAGTGCCTCTATCGATACGACATCGAGCGAGATTTCTCTAACTAATAGCAGGTCTATTGCGCCTATGCCTTATCTAGTTCGGGTCCCGGATTACATATTTGTTGAACGAGAGAAAAATGCACTATAATTAATTAAAAAAAAATTAATAATTGCAACAAAATTGCCCGTGATTCTTTTCTCGCCCGTGATTTCTACGGGCAGAAATCACGGGCAATTTCACTTTGTTACCCGCTTGTATTACGTAAAATGGTTCTGTACTGTTTGAAGTCATTCACAGTACTTGAAGGTAACACGTACTTTAGCTACGCTGGTGAACCTAGGTACCGTCTAATGCATGGAGTGTTAGATTAAAAAGGTAATTTCAAGACAAGCGTTTTGGAGCGTATGTTAACCTACGGTTAGTCGGACACCTGCCTACGAGCATTTACTTCACATCCCATCAGCCCATTAGCGACTTGCCGGATGATACACAGGACTACTTTGTTTAGGCACTTATAGTGGCAGCACTGTCACGCCAACTAACTTTGTATTGCATATGCGAGATCATCAAACTCATGCGGAAGCATACGAGAGGTCCGTACTGGGCAGAAACTCGGAACGGTATGAAATTAGGCTTAGAATCAATGCGTACGAAAGCAGTCCATACCCACAAAGTGGCATCCTACCTATTGTTGTTAGTCGTCTGCTATTAATAAACAATTGAAAAACAATGAAGTATCTATTATAAAATGAAAGTAATGTGTATTTTAAGCAGGCTTTCAAAAACAGACTATTATTTTTAAAAGCAAAGCTTGTTCAGGTGTACAATTTTCTTATTGAATACTTCTCTCTTCTTTTTTGTAATCTATTGGTTGAACTTACTTTTGATTATTAAAAAAAAACTTTCAGGAATTGATATATATCGTAATCATTTATTATGATTGCGCTGAGTAGATACGGGTCCGCCTGCGACTCTAGGCTCATTTAGGGCAAAATAATTGCTGGTTCATGTGAAGTCGGGTTCTCTAACCAGCAGCACCAATAATCATCCTTGCACCTGAAAAATAGTTTATCACACGAGAATTGTAACTATTTAAATTTCGCTCATATTTTGCTCACCTTCTGAGTGCCACGTGGTGATATTGACAAAACACTTACAGCGACCGGACCACTCCTGTAACAAAAAAAACAAAAGGTTAGAAGTTTTATTTGTTTTCTGCATGTGTCATATAATAAAAGTAATAATAAGGAGAAAGGCACAAAGGTGACCCACTTTTTCTACAAGGACGATCTCTAGTTATTCACTTTGGAAAGTTCTCTTGTGATTTTGGCAATTTAATCAGAACCACGGAAGCAAGGTGGATGGGGTTTATTGAGTGCCCTCCCTTTCGTAAGAAAGTACTGAACACTTCCTTACGAATTCAGATGATACACTCGATGTAGGCGTGCCAGAAAAGAGACACATTTATTGAACATTAAGTTAGTCTCCCACCACATTATAGACAGTTATAAAATCGTAGTTGGTGCTAGCATCAATGCGATCAAACGGTGATTCAATAAATGACTTCGTTTTCCTTATTCGTACAGTGTTTTCAGAATTTATCACTTTATCTTCATGTCACCGTTTATATATTATACTACGAAAAACTAGACGTTTGTCGTAAAATGTCAACACTACTGTCTTACGAGCGGTTAAGTCAATTTTGAAAGATTGGGCATTCCCATCAACATCGCTTTATCAGTATTACAGTCAGTTACATGGGATAAAATACAATGACATTAACATTTTTAACATCATTTATTTAAAATACTAACAAATTGGGGTAAAAGTATTAAGTTTGCTTCCATTTATGCTTTTAGAAGTTGAAAAACGACAGAGACAGATTTTACTTTAAGTAACACGCACGTATCTTTGTTCATTGAATACTATGTTACCACCCACGTTAATAGTGTAGTTGAAATAACAATATGTGTTTGGTAACCTTGCTTGCTATCCTTCGTTTCACATCGTACCAAAGAAAATGATAAAATACGAATTCTTTTTAATCAATGAACAATCAAATAAAACCCCTAATTTAAAACATTTTATACGAGACACTCATATAAAAAGTTTTATATGATGGATATAGATAATCACAAGTGAAGAATTTGTCGCTTAGTTCTCCCTTTCATTAAAAATTAGCATGAATTCAAAAAAATAATGTGACTAAGTGATAATTTATTAATTTGTATTTGTAAGTATTCAGAGACTAGTAAAATTCGGGATTGGGCAGTCTTGGCCGGCGCCCAATGCCAGCCACAACTAGATAACCATTCCCATCAGGACTCTTTCTGCAATCCTGTCCGCCATTTTTTATAGATATTCTCTACCTACCAAGAAAGAAATAAAATTTTAAGCAACATCCGTAAAACAATCACACCGCCGACCAATTTTAGATTATGACAGAAGAGCCCATCGTGATTATGTGAGAGATTTAAAATGCTACAGCCAAAGTTAGAGCGGTCGTTTGTTGAAAATATTAGGTTGTCCTCAACTTAGATTTACTTCGCTGTTAGAAAAATACCCTGTCGGTTATTCCAAACACATTGAGATAAAGAAATATGAAGAGTCTAAAACGTGAGGATTAAATATATTTAACTAAAGGAAAAAAGGATTTGGTCATTGATAAGTTATTGGTGACAGCGTTAATGTCGCCAAGAAGTTTATTCAATTTAGAAGCATATTAAATATACTTTTTTACGGATTTTTCCCGTCGATTCTTTATATTAATTCTAGACGTTTCGGACTATTACCAGGGTCCATGATTACGAGCAGAATAAGATGAGTTATGTCTATTTTTCAATGTTTCGAATAATCGTCAGGATTTTTTTGTATAATTGACAGATCTTACTATTTTTTTAATCTTGAACATTGTCCTCGCAAAAAGTACTTATACTGTTATGACACCTCTAATCTTCTATATTGCTGATATATAAACTCAAATAGTTTTAAAATGTATAATAATCGCTTAAATAAAAGGTATTAAATAATTAAACTCTTTTAGACTCGCAAACGCCTCCGTGGTCTAGCAATGTCGGCCTTTGGTTAGGACAAGTTGGGCCATAACGATGCGTCGGATGGGCATGTAAAAAGTCTACCCACCAAACCGCATTAGACCAGCATGGTGGAATAGGGTCCATAACCCCCTAATGGATAGGGATGTAGAAGGGGAGGTCTATGTCCAGCAGTGGACTAACACAGGCTGATGATAATGATGAAATTCTGTTATTGATTTCCGATTCATCTATCCACTGGTTTGAAAATTTTCAACATATTTTTATGTGTGAAGTAGCTGAAGCCAACAATTCATTACCATGGTGTGTTATTATTTAAATTTGTGTTTTAATTCTTTGTCTAATTTACAAATAATTCTAATTTTTCAGTGGGAAAACCCAAAATCAGGGAAAAGAGGGGTGTACTCAGCAACCATTCTCTACGGATTTTTGTGATTTATTAGCTATGGTAACCCCACTTCATCCCAGAAGGAAAATTTTAATCCAATGATTTTAAAGTTAAAATCTTTAATTACTGTACTATAAGCATAGACTAATGCAAGTGTTAGTTGATCCTAGGCTACTATTACACTAAAGCATTTAAAATAGTACTTACGATATAGTCTTTACTGCTTTTAGCGTCCTATTTCTGCCGCACCTCAATTATCACTAGTGCTATCGTAAATATATTAAATCAATTTTTGGCACTTGAACTTAATAATTTTCCTCAATCTTATCGACGCGACCCCGACACAGCGGTCTTGATGCACTGAGATTAATACTAGCGGAATTGTCACAAACATAAACGAATAAAATATTCCTGTATAATCTATACTAATAATGAAATTTGAGTGTCTCTTTGTAACATTAAAATAACCGATTTTTAATGAGTCATCATCTTCATCATCGAGGTACGGTCATACAAGAAGCGTTTGTATTGATAACTTGCCACTTACCGAGTAATAGTCGACTCATAACATCACCAAATACTAGACGTTGCTATGGGTTACTTTATTTACAATTCTTCCAAGTCCAAATAGGCTAAACTATAGTTATTAAATACGGCTTATTGAGTTAGCCATTGATCAATGTTAGATATTAGAATTTGTTCGCAAAGATGCTATCTCTTGGCTTGGTATGGTGTAATGCGGTAATTTGCTTCTCATTTTCCTCTTCCTTATTATGAGGGTTATTTATTTAGTGTTTACAAGCGATAAAAATATTGTGTCCGCTTTTAAATCTTTGGACATTAAAAAAATCTGTAGATCTTTGGGGTATCTCTGTTAAGGTGATAAATTCTATTATTGATGTTGTCACCATGCCTGGCAGCTGTTTTTAATGATTGTATTACATGTGGTAAATTTCCTGAGCTTATGAAACAGTAAAGTTATTCCGGTATTTAAGTCAGGCTGTACTACAGACCCCAATAACTTTAGACCTATTCCTATACTGCATGCGCTGAGCAAAATTTTGAGAAAATAATTCTTAACCAATTACTTGTACATTTTAATTCTCATAATATACTTAATAACAAGCGATACGGGTTTACGCGGGGTCGTTCTACAATTGATGCACATCCCATCTTGTTAAAACTGTATTTGAGGCATGGGAAGGGTCACACGATGCTTTAGGTGTCTTCTGTGACTTAACCAAAGCATTTGACTGTGTACATGATACTTTGGTCAGGAAATTAAGCCACTACGGTATTAAAAATGCCACACTCGATCATCTGACTTCGTACTTGAACCAACGAACTCAGAGAGTCGACGTGAACGGCAAGAAATCTCCCGGAGCTCCGGTAGGTATGGGGGTCCCACAGGTTTCTATTTTGGGGCCTTTTCTCTTTCTAGTTTATATTAATGACCTCCCACACCAGGTTTACACCAGGTTAAAACGACATATTATAGGCATCAATCCACGAGTTCAACTGCTGGACCAACCTCCTTACTCACCAGATCTGGCACCTAAAAACCGCGCGTGCAAAAATAATCGAAACTTTGGCGAGTAACTGTTAAAACATAAGCAACTACATTCACTAGCTTTTATTGACAAGTGGCTCCATCTTTGAGTTGAGGTCGGAATCTTTTCGGACCACACACGTATGTAACTCATTTGTTCTTACATCATCAGCCTTTGTTAGTCCACTGCTGGACATAGGCCTCCCTAATACACCCCCTATCCATTAGGGGTTTGACCGTATCCCACCACGCTGGTCCAATGCGGGTTGGTGGGTGGACGACTTTTACATGCCCATCCGACGCATGGATCATCTTACTTTTCAGACAATTGGGTGATCGGCCCAAATTGCCCTAACCAACCAGGAAACAACAATGAAAATTTGTTGCGTCCCGCAGGATTCGAACCCACGACCTCCGGTTTCTAAAGCACACGCCCATACCACTAGGCTACGGAGGCAGTCCCTGTGTGTTCTTAGGACATATAAACTTCTTATTTTGTTTTCAAAACTTATTTCTTAAATAGCATAAATTTGTGTTATTTTGTAACACGTCTACGTGTCTTTCTTTAACATTAAGATTCTTTTTTGACACTATTTTTACAATAAAGTTCGCCCAATTATGCCAGATGAGGAGATACAGCAAAGGAGAGAAATAGTTTTAAAAATTGAAAAAAACTCGTTACTGGTGGTAGTACTTTAACACCTTTCATTGTTTAATCCAAGACGCAACGGTAGTTGGCTGCGGAGGCTAAAGTTTATTAGGTAATAGACAGATACGCCCAGCAACGTATTCGATTTAAAAATCGGCACACAAGTACCTCAGACAATACGAATCGCACTCGTTCATGTTCAAATGGATTATGTCACCTGCAAAATCCATATTATGTGTTGCTTTCTATTGCTGCTTGGGTTCCTCTGTGTTTTCCTCTAGTTCTTCTAGTTCATCTAGCAATTTTCCCAAATTATCATGGGGTCGGCTTCTAATCCATCCAGATTTTTCTGAATAACAATTTTTACGCAGAGCGACTGGCATCTGAAAAAGGGTAAACTGCATTCTAATTATGAATAAGTTGTCGGTATAATCTGAAGGCACTGACTTCCTATAACGACTGCAAAAGATGTGCTCGCCAACCAGGACCGACTTCTTACAAAGCCATCCAACGAATGAATCATCTTACTTTTCTGACAATTGGGTGATCGGCCCAAATCGTCCTAAATGACCTGACAACAACGAATCGTAGCCATGACCTTAGGTTTATAAAGCAAGGGTCAAGTATATGCATGCATGTAATAAAACTTAAGAAACGATGAAAGATAAAGGCACAAATGAAACGCTGATAGTATTGTCCAACTGTTTATTCTATGTGGTTCCGGCTCGAGGGGCGAGCGCGGCGTGTCGCCGACTACCTCTCGAACCGGCGACTGTACAATTTGTTAACATAACAAATACAAATAATCGTAATCGCAATAATGTACATAGAATAATATTATAAACTACAATTACGTAGAGCTTCGCTCGTCGGTCGCGCGGCCATAGCGGCGTGGACATTACATATTTTAACAATGGGTATATATACATTTTTCAATACTTCGATCGGCCAATCGACTTGGTCGTATCTTTACTTGTTCGGTTTCATTAAACATTGGAAAGTCTGTTTCGTTTAATCTGTGCGTGTCGTGTTTGTAACGGTAAAGAATAAGTTATTTATGTCCGCGCACTCCACGGTGCGCTATGGCGGCGTGTCCTAACACACAGTAGCACCTCCGTTTTCCATCCCGCGGATGCCGAAATCCCATTCCCCGACAAACTAGTGCGATTCGCTCCGAAATTATCTAAATCCTGCCTCTATCGCGTTGTAATTGCATCAAGTTCAAGAAATTAAAAGATTAAAACATCATTTTGTTTTGTAATGTGAAATATGTGCGCGACGCGGGGTCATCAGAAAATAACGCAAATTGACGCAAGAATCCTTTTAAAAAGGCTTTTACTGAAATAAATAATAGAGTATAGAAAAAAACTTACTTTATAATGTAATTCTATAATATCGTTACAGTATACAAGTTTTTTTAAGTAAAAAAAAACACCTTACAATATATAGAATAACCAAAAGAAGAATAATATTAAGACAAGTTTGAGGGACCGTCGCGAGGGGGCGTCGCGCACTCGAGCGAATCGCCAAACACCATTCACCGCACAAACGCATCTCGTACATGTTTATAATAAAATAAAACAAAACTTAAAATTATCTCTGCATTTCCATAGCAGCTGAACATTTAACAATAGATGTACTATACAATTTGGGGAACATAATTCAACAAAATAATACAGAAACGACGACACAGGGGTAACTCTGAATTAGGTTTGAACCTAAGTGAATTTTCCCACCACCGAGTATTTTGAAGGCGATTCCAAGCCTCCTTTTAGATTCCTCTTCGTTAAAACCAAGCAACGATCGGTGCGAGATGGCCTCTCCGCCTCTATGTACAAAGGCGTCGTCCGCTGCCGAAGGGTGAGGTTTACTTGCTCAGTAACTAGGTAGTGTTCTCCGTTACTATTTCACAGATATTTACAATTGAAACTTGCTAAGTAAAATTTATCCAGCTTATATCGATCTACTTAAAAAAAAACGTGCATAATTTTTTTGAAAGCGGCACGTGAGCTGACGACGACCAATTTGCGGCGACTTGTGGTTTTATAAACCGATCAAGCCACGAGAGCCAACTTTTTATGATCAAAAAGGATCGGGCATTTCTACCGACCCACAACACTAAATTTACTTTAAAACAGTTTTATAAAATTATATTCTTAACAGCGAATATTTCTGTATCAACACATTTTTCAACTGAAAGGATCACAATATTCAAAAAGGCCGGCGTTCGGTCGAAGGCCGATGCCTCAGCCACTTTCCTCCCAGGAGACGCCCGAATACTGTCGAATCGAGCGCACACTTTGGTGCGTCATCATTAAGTGATCGAGGTCAAGCGTTGTGATGATTTACATTATGCACCCAAGGCGTCGAAACGAACAACGTGAACGTAAAGAAAACAATACATAAAATTTGCTCCATATATTAATTGAAAATATAACTTCGACTTAAATCTGGGCCATCATCATCCAGTCGCAACGGTCCAGCGTGTCCGCGCGGACGTCGCTTCGGCTCGCGAACATTGCTAACATTAAAAGAACATCACAGACATTGAATCCGAAACGCCGAAGAGGGCCGCACATAATTTACAAAAACAAACGATAATATTTCATAGTGTAAACTCTTTTAACAACAAAACGTTCAACAGGGGCGCCCACGGGCTCCTTAGGTGCGCGTGAGCGAGGAGGCCGCCGCGGGGGGCACCTCCGCCGCCGCCAGCCGCAGCGCCGCGCACGCCAGCGGTGGGCCCACGCCGCCCACGCCCGCCACGCCACCCACGCCGCCCACGGGGCCCACGCTGCTGCTGGGGCCCGTGCGCCGCCTTGGCGGCACCCTCCTCGCCGCCGCCCTCCGTCTGAACAGTGAAAGGGAGCGGTGAAGCAACCGGTGAAGAGAGCCTCGCTCACACCCAAGAGAATACACACGCACGTACCTTGGCGAGCGCGTGCTTGAAGGTCTCGTAGGTGAGCCAGCAGATGGCGGCGGCCGGCATCTGGTAGAGCACCCTCGCGTGCACGCCCTTGAAGAAGCCGCGCGGGCCCGAGGCGCGCAGCACGAGCGCCGCCGCCTGCGCCAGCCCGTCCGCCGTGGCCTCCTGCGTGTTGAGCGCCGTCTTGCACACGTCCAGCGGCGTGGTGGCCGCCGCCGCCAGAGCGCCCGCCAGCGCGCCCGAGCACGCGTGCGCCACGGGGTCGTACGCGCGCGTCGCGTTCAGCCGCGCCTGGCACCACTCGTACGTCACGAAGTGCACCGCCTGCGACACGCGCGGGTGGTTAGGGGCCGTCGCCTGCTCCCCCCCTCGGGGACATCGTCTATCTGCTCCCGCTTACCTGGAAGGGCACGTTCATGGCCACCTGCGTGCCGTAGGAGCGGTAGAAGGCGCGCAGCCCCTCCGCCCTGTACACGCGCCGCGCGCACTCCCACACGCTGCGGTACGGCGAGTGGAGCATCTGCAGCCGCTGCTTCACCACTGCTCACGGACAAAAAGAAAACCATATTGCATTTGGATGTCTCGTACTATTTGTTAAAAGTGATAGAATCACGACGCGTAAGCTATGAGTGAAATTACAGAATCATTTTCTTATTACCGGCATGTGCACAGTTATTTAACAGGAGATAAAACTAGATCAATTATCTCACTGTTTAAAAATATAACCTACATATATTTTTTGTCTGGCGGCAGATATATATTTTAAAAAACGAATACCTCAATAAGTTATAAACAGTGCGGGGGGAAGGTGGTGTCATTAGAATGAAAATGTACGACTTTCGATACGGAAAAGGCCAGCTTCACTGGAACTTCCAAGAGCAATTGTGCATGAAATTTTGAAAAAATTGTGCATGATATGACGTTTCATCCTTTTAATATTCAAATAATTCAAGAATTGAAAAAAAATGACTTTGCGTCACGCAAATTTTTATATGAAACCATGTAAAAGCGTTTTCGCACTGTGAAATACATTTTTTGGAGCGACGAGGCTCATTTTCATTTAAACGGACACGTAAACAACCAAAATTGCCGTTACTGGGCTCTAAGAACACGAATCTCGACTGAAGCTACTAAAAGCCGTTACATTTCCCAAGGGTAACTGTTTGGTGCGCTTTATCCACGAATGGGATAATCGGACCATTTTTTTTTAAATGCACGAGGCCAAGCGACGAATGTCAATGATGAGAATTATCGGCTCATGATTTCGAATTTCTTTTTGTCGAACCTGCGAGCTCATTCATCATTCTCATCACACACGTGGTTTCAACAGGATGGTGATTGATAAAACTGATTAATCGCTTTGGGGACATCCCGTGGCCACCAAGGTCACCCGACCTAACTCCAATGAGTTTTTTTTATTGTGGGGCTACCTCAAAGAGAGAGTTTACGCCGACAATCCGCGAACTGTTGTGGACTTAAAAGAAAATATTCGGCGAGAAATCAGCGCAATTGAACCAAGTTTACTGCAGCGTGTGGCACGGAATACGAGGCTCCGTTTCTAACATTGTGTGCAACAGAATGGAAGAGATTTGAATGACATTATTTTTAAAAAATGAAATCCGCATTTGTACTCTATAATTTAATATTTTTAGTAGAATTATATGTCAAACATATTATTTTTTATTGAAATTCGAAAACATAAATCTGCCACCAGACACCCTGTACTATACATGAGCGTCACTTCTTTAATACCAAACGTATAGTAACTATAAATGCCTCAGAGCAATTAATACAAAAAATAACTTATATTAGCTTTTTCTATACTACCTTTAATGCGAAAATTATTAGGCATTAAAAACGAATTCCAAACTATTTGGCGACCACGGAGATGCACTTGATTAATAGCTTTTATATTTGTAATAGATGTCAATATCAACGGATAATAACGTTCAGTCATCTTGTAGCAGGTTGCATATGGGCGTCCCTCAAGGGTCGATCTCGAGCCCTTTTTGGTTTTTACTATATTATATCATAGCCATCATATATTATTAATATAACACTTCTCTACTATTTGAAATAAAATAAAATAAAATTAAGAAAAAACGCTTTTTACATTAAAAAAGAGAACCTAAGCGTGCAAATTTCCAGAGAGAATTGGAGTGCTTGGCTTCCAAAAAAATGTCTGCAATGTACTAATGTTCAAAAAGTTTAATAAAACTTGAAGGTTGCAGATTGATTCTACAGACAAGCCCAATTTTCACTCAGCCACAGATTCTAGCGCCACTTGCTACGTATTATAGTTGACAAAATGCGTTCTAAATAGGTAAGGAATTACTTCCTTGAAAAAGATATATTGATTAATATCAATGATGACTACAAAGTAATCAGCTTAGTAGTATCTCGATATCTTCTTCAACGTTATCGGTGCTAAGGCAAGGCCCCGATAGCGTGTTAACTAATAAAACAAAATATGACAATAATGATCCACGTGTCTCTTGTGGATATTTCATATTCAAAAACAGCTTTTACCCGTCTACTGCTGGACATAAGCCTTTTTAATGAAAGCCAAGACGTCGTCCATGAAAAAGAGATGCTCTAATTGCCAATGGATTGGCAATTGACTGATCGCACTTGTACTACGGATCTGTCTAACGACCACTGTAAGAGCAGATCCGCCGTCTAGTGGACGGTGGGGTCCTCACATCCCTACGCTTGTGGATATCATCTATTGAATTGTCTAACACGTTTCTACTACTATTATATCTGGCTTATTTTAAAAAGTTAAGGGTTTGTGGAATGCATGTTTGCAAAGCTACTTCAATTTACACTTGCAAAATCATACACAATTATGATAACGTGTTTGATCAGTATCAAAAGCTGATCCAAAGCAACAATTCGATGTTTGACAAATGTTTCCAAACATGGCGGAATACCGGTTCCGGTTTATCTTTAAAGCGATAGTTGTTTATACTGCTACCTAACTGCTACTTCCTTGTATTCTTCAACGAATACAAGTAAAATACAAAAATGGACAAATTGAGAAAGACTGACCCATGGCTAGCAGAAGAGATATATGTTCATAGCAAAAAAAAAGCTTTGCCTTTTTTGAAAAATATAGAACATCGCATTATATTTCCTGTGAGTGAATGAATCGTAACACAAATAAGGTAGACGAATAAGTAAACCTTGACCCAGACCGACATTACTTTAATCGATACACGAACACAATGATTGAACTATTTACGAATGTGGGCCGTCGCTCGTGACGGCCCAATTAAAACACCACCAACAATCGAACAGGGCTGCCGTTTGACCTTAACATTGACGGAGTAAATGCTAATGCAGTAACACCGTTCGCGTAATAACACATTGGCGTACTTAACATGTGTCGAACCATTCAACGGCTATTGTGAATAAATCAATTTGAACACAACTTTTACTTAAATTTGCTTAAATTATGGTAAATTGGCAACCAAACTTTGAAGTCGTATCCATTAATTCCATCCATTCACTCGATTGCCACAAAAGAAGAATGAAAAAAGTTAGCCAGGTCCGATAGTGATGACCATCTTTGCCAATCGTTATTGGAAGTCAGTGTCTTTGAAGGGCATGCGCCACTCTCCATAATGCTCGGCCCACTAAACGAAATTCAAGGGTCATGAAATATATATAGAAAAATATATTTCACCTTTACAAATAAAATCCCACTATCAAAATTTAAAGATCATGCTAAGTGGATGCATTAAAGTGGACTTACTTACATGCCTCATCCGACGCATGTCCCACCACCCGACCAGTGATTGGACCATCGTGTAAATACGGTTTATGGACGCTAATGAGCAGTGAGCCTATGTCCGAGTAATTAGATAAACATACTAGCATGAATGATAGATGATTTAAAAAAATATTATTATGCAAAACTAGCAAACATATAAACATATTTAATTAATGAATTTCAGAATTCTAGTGGCTATACATATGGTGTTTTTCACGTAAAAAAACAAAAATAGCCCGCTGAGTTTTTTACTGGTCTCCAGGTCTGACGCGTCCTTTTCCGAACGTGTGGTAAGTGTTTGACAATCAATAAGCAAGTGTAAACTTTATATATAATAAAGATATTTGAATTTGAATTTGTCTGCGTGTTTGCTAATCATGAATACATAATATCGATCGATAGATAACGGAAACGTCGTTAGTGACAAAAATAAAATTGTTTACTAAAGCCGAAAAACAATAAAAAAATATATTTTTGATCATGACATGTATCATAAAGTTATTGACTTCATTATACTCTTTTAATTGCAATGAAAATTAAATATAATAAAAATTGTAACCAATATATTTATTTAATTGTTTTTCGGCTAAAGAAAAAAAAGTAAACCTATGTATCTATCAGTTATCTTAATTCAACAGCACAAGCTTTGTTTAGTTTTGGGACTAGATAACGTCCTGAAATATCTATATCATCATCATCATCAGCCTGTGTTAGTACACAGCGGGACATAGGCCTCCCCTTATGCACGCCTTATTCATTAGGAGATTTTTGTACCGTATCCCACCACGCTGGTCCAATGCAGGTTGAGTGGTAAACTAAAAATGCAAAATATAAATATTCAAATTTGTAACTATAGTACGTAGCATGCTGCATAATGGCTGGACGGAACAGTAGTTGCGCTAAACTGAGGATGCGGTACTTGGCCCATTGTGGCATCGTTAGCGGCCGACAAGAGGAATTCAACCATTTCGCCAATGGAGAGACCACAGCACGATAGTATTTGAGTAACCGCTTCAATAGTGGACAAATTATGAAGTGATGTAGAATGTTTAAAAAATACCACCAAAATATTTAAATAAAACGCTATTGTTAATAATAGGTAAACAATAAAGATTGCTTTTTGTATTGATCCAATATTATACTCCATTAATATACTGCTTATAGTATTATAAAGAGGAATAACAACATGTCTATATAAGACTAAAATCTTTAACGTAATATGATTCAAATAAACGTAAAATATTTCGAATTTAATTTGATAACAACATACGTGACGGGCTTTACCTTCAGCTGGATTTGAGACTGCGTCATGGACAAGCGACGCCAGGCAACCCGAAAGCCCTGCAATGTTAGAGGCAAAAATTAAGACAATGTTATTTAACAAGTTGTAGTAAGTAAGTTAGTATTTCCAAAGCTGATAATATTATTTTCCTTAAACAACCGCAAATACTCATTGACTACAGCGATTTTTTCATAAGACAATTTAATATGCTACACATGGACCTCGTTTAACCAGGAGAAGAACTTGCCACGATCCCTATAAACTTTCTTAACACAAAATTCGCACCGCGGTGGTACTTTCTCAGGTGCCCTGTAAAGAAGCAACCTACAATATTTTAAAATGTTGTCTTGTCAACAGACAGGATGTTAAGAATAGTAAAAGTCCAGATTTTTGACCCCAGATCCCTTACTCCACAACATAACAGCGCCTTCCCTTTAGTCGTATAGAAGTAAGAGCTACCTATCTATCATCATCATCATCAGCATTTCTCAGTAGGCCTTTGCCAATAAAAGCCAAGACGGCCGATCCCTTGCTACTCACTGCCAACTTGAACCTGCTCGGGGTCGGCCAACGGTTCGTCTTCCCGAACGTGGCCTCCACTCCCATACCAATAAGGTATCTATATCTGAGATATAATTCAGCCGGAGCATACAGTGAATTTCCATACCGTGCGTGATGTGCTCATGGCGGTGCCTGGTGAGGTGTCCGAGCGTGTGCTTGCTCTGCTCGTAGGTGGCGAAGAAGCACGCGTGCGCCGGCCCCGCCCCGGCCACCACCGCCGTCATGCCGCGCACGGGCCTGTAACAGATTAATATCTAGCATTGGTATGCGTGCACAAATGTACAAAGACTTAGTAGTCTCTTGCTATTGTTCGATTTAATTTTATTTTTGAATTAAAAATGTGTTTTACTACTTAATTGTCCCCTATACTACGCGATAACTTCGTTATTCACTTTTGTTTCGTCGTTTTTGCCGATTCTACTTCAAACCAATTTTTACTTATTCACCTGTATATCGAATATATCTGACGTAACCAGGTAACGGCAAAAAAAAATCTAAAGGTCACCGTGCAACTTTTAACCAGGCAAGACATTGCAAGAACTAACTACAAAAATACTAAATCCAAAACCCATGGCGTACTTTTTATCCACCTTCAATATTTCAACAATACACAGGGGCCTGATGACGTAATAACCTAAATATGTCGGATACAAATCAGCATAGTTCATACAACTAACACGAGTGCAATACGCTAAAGTGCACCCGTCAATTGCCAGAGAAACTAATAAGGAAAACGGTGAGCGAAGGAGCGTGCAGAGTACCATCGCCGAGTGATGGTGAGATCATTCGTTTGACGCGCCCTGCCACTGCGCGTGCGCCGTAATGGGATGCGTTCGATCCTCTACCCTACTTACATAAACGAATACCGAATGGCAATGTGTGCATTAGCTTTTCAAATGCTTTGATCTAACAAAACAGCTTCCGTGGTTAATTGGCCCCTGCTTCATAAACCGGAGGTCATGAGTTCGAATCCCGCGGGAAAGCAACTCTCCGGTACCGATGTTTTCTGGCTGGTTAGGACAATTTGGTCCGATCACCCGATTGTCTGAACAGTGACTAACACAGGCTGGCAGGTCGATGATGATGAACAAAATTAATACTTGGCACTTAGCTTTTTCCAGTCGATATTTATATAAGCCATCGGATCTCAATTTAAATGCTCAAACCAGTCATTTTAAACGCCAGGTACGCTATAATCACGGTACAGACGCAGACAGACTTCGCTTTCGATTTCAATTCACCGTGTCGACTAAAACCGGTAGTCGCTTTGCGTATGAAGTGCGATCAATAGTACATATTAATCATTGCACGAGTAATGCGCAATATAACTGTCAACTAAGTTAAGAATTATTCTGTTATTTATTAACATGTTTTTACTTAATGCCATAGGCATTATCTTCCGGTCATCCTTGGGGTGATGCAAATTAATAAAAATATTTGATAACTAACAACTCAAAAATCCATTCATAATGTATAAAAATACACACGTAACATACAAAAGTACATACATACATAAAAATACGCATACTTATATATGTAAAGCTATATAAATATTAAACACATTTATTAAGAAATGACGATTTCACAGGTCTCTTGGTAAGTTTTTGAATAGGTAAATAGCTTTTTTAAGTGATGAAACTATTGATCATCCTAATATCTTAGTCGATTAAATTTAAAAAAAAATTTAGATGCAGACGTTTTTCAAATTCAAATATTCTTCATTAAATTTAAGCTCTGTCAAGCTCTTATGAACGTCAATTTACCACCGGTTCGGAACTATTGACGTGTCCACAAAAGAACCGGTAAGTAATAAATTTGAAACCTTTCCTACATCAGAGCGAAAGCAAAAAACGTTTCAACTTATCATACCCATGCTGTATATTTTACACAAACAAATTCGTCCCAGATCTAAAAACCATTTGATGTAGTACTGTATTATTCATAAGAGAACGCCGACTGCAAGCTCCAATGACGTGGGCCGAATAAGGCTCATCGGAAGTGCGCAGTAGTCGAGTGAAACGCATTCTACTCAAATCATGGGAGTACAAGTGATAATACATTTAGTTATGTATGCGTTAGATAGCTGGGATACTAAGCCACTAATTTTATGCTTGTGAAGCCCTTATACAATTTTAAATGTGGCATCAAATTTTAACGAGACCGGACTTAAACTCCAATTTAGTAACATTATTTTTCTTCACAACGTATAGAACGATGCGAACATGAAATTAGTTATTTACCTTATTCCCTGGAGCTTTCTTTTTCCTCATATCTTTATAATAAGCTGGATTCTTTACACGCGTTTCATAATTGAAACTTCTCACGAAGCATCGAAATTTCAGTTTCATTGCGTTCAATAAAACGAAATGAAAACCGTCCAAGATTGCGCAATTCGCCACGCAGAGGAATCGATTCCGCACCTTCCGCTCCAACGTTCCTCCGCTAGGGTTGCCCAATAATCGATTGAAAATATCAGCTTAGACGTTTACTTTTCTACGTTCAATATAATATCATAAAGCATAATTATCATAATAACAGTTTCAATCTCGGATTATTATAGTATATATAATAATAAGGTTATTTATAAAAATACTAGCTGTTACCCGCGACTTTGTCGAGTGTATTGTCGATGTGTATTGAATAAAATATTATACTGTTTAATATAATTTAAATGAGCTGTTTTTACTGTATGTGCCTATCATTAGACACAAAGTTTAATAGCTTTTGCTTCGACGATGACGAATTTCCATATTGACTTTAACCCTCATTTCAAGCCCTAGTTCATCCCTTTAGACCACTTCATTGCAATAATTTATAGACTATGTCCTTTTTTGAAATCTATTCTAACGATGTACCAAATTCCATCGAAATCGGTCAGGCAGACAGACAGACAACAGTTACTTCCGGATTAATAATACTAGTATAATTATCATCATCATTAGCAGCTTTTATCCGGCCACTGCTGGACATAGGCCATTAGGGATCGCCAAGAGGAACGTATGGATTGTAACGGAGACAGCCCTAGCCGGCGCACTCGGCGTGCCACGTGTTCAGGACACGCGCTCTCCTTGACCACGCACACGCTTACACTCCAATGGCCTGTCCCCAGATAGCGCGCATTCCTACATTAGCGCTCTCAGCGAGACGATCTAGCGATTTTTCGACCCACTTGGCGCAGTGGTGTGGATTCGATTCCCACTGCGGCAAAGATATTGTGTGATGAACATAGTGTTTTTCTCCTTTTTCTTTCAATATGTATTTATTTACAAAAAAAGTAAGTCTATGTTTTTCAGTCATCTGGTTTACTGGGTACAAGTTTTGCTTACTTCGGGACTATATGACGTGTTATTCGTGCAGAAAATATTATTATGTTACATTAAACATAGCCTTACCTAGAAATACTCGCCAACATCATTTAATAGAAAAAAGATAAAACTTATTATCATTCAGAGAAAAGTTATAGCAAACTACATTGTAATGGAATGTAAATTGCATCTCCACATAAATAATCGATTCTCAATTGTTCTGTTTTGATCACATATTGCATAACTAATATAGAACTTTTACCATCCCTCAATACCATACCAAAGTTTATTTCTTGACCATAGAAATCAAAATATATTATTAATTTAAAAACTTTACATCTGTACGGAAACGAGCCACAGTCTTTGCCATAGTCGTTATTTCCGTTCTACAATAGTGAGGCAAGAAATAGAGCGTTTTCTTGTAGGCTGAGTCAAGAATAGGAACAGAATTATAAGTCGGTATATACACTCATTCTATTATATATACAATGATATAATTTGCCATGTTTATGTCGAAATGTATATATTTTATCAATTTTTCAACTATGATGTTAAACGTGTTAATTTAATTTAAATAAATTACCCTTAAACAAGCCATATTTAAAATAGGGGAGAAAGGACTAATACTTCGTTTATACCTTATTACATAGCGTATACTTGTCAATAATCACACTTGTACTAAAAACAATTGTTTACTTTTTCTTGTTCCTGAACATCGAATTACCTACGTATGCAGCAGCATACGTGAGCAGCCCCGATCAGTAACACTGCTCACGACTGCCGCTACCCCCCACCACCCTCAACCCTCTCAGCCTCCCACCACCACTACGGGTCAAGGACAAAGAGCGTCGCGACGCTTTCCACTGCCCTTGATACCACTTTGGAATGCCATTATAATTGTATCTTAAAAACAAGATGGATTAATATTCCTTTGGCACATTTAAGCTTCCATTAATGGTTTCCGTTAGCATAAAAACTACTTATCGACGGTTTTTTTATAACAAACCTGTTGTGATGTTAAACCGTAATATTTGCATCCCTAAAAGGTATTAAAATCGTATGTCTTGAAACTTTGGATATTGAATTACAGTGCACTGGTTGCTGTGTGGCACATTCAGTTAAGAGTTATAATCCCATAAAGATATTGTAACAATGGAGAAGGCTGCATTAGGAGAGGCCTTTGTCCAGCAGTGGATATAACACAGGCTGATTATGAGGATAATGATGATGATAGTTCGAAAAATGTTCCCAATCAATTTTAAAGCCCGCGTTTTGGCGTAACCATATATTTATATTATCTTAAATAAATTTAAGAAATTATAACATAATCCTACTTCCTTTCGCTCCATATCTCCATGACATTGAATGCAACCTCTGCGAGATGAATGCAGAGACGCAGCATTATCATATTCGGTACAAACGTGACAACGATAACACAAAAGCCAATGCAAATGATTATATCATTACTACGTAACCTATCTTGCACCGTGAGATTTGAAAGCGATTTCTCAATATAAAACAATATTTATTCAAAAGTATGTGTATAATTTTGTTCTAACAAAACTGACCTACAACATGTCGATAAGGAAAACTATAATAACCGGACGACACTGTTTCCTAAAACGTTAAACGTTAAACGCTTCAGTATACCACGATTCACAAATGTTAACATCGCTTCTCTGAAACTTTATACTTTGACTACTTTGAAGAAAAGAGCAAACTGCGAACCGGTTACATGGAACTAAGACAATCTACCTAAACCCCAGCGAATCAATTCATCGAACGGTTTAGTCACGAGGGGAAACCCCAACTACGTTTAGAAGTTTATTTATATGCACCGCGGACAACAGCCGCAGGCGTTGCCAAATGGGGCGAACACTCGCAATTGCAGTGGGCCACACGACGTTCCGCAAGTTTTTACAATTACCTAAGGGTGAATCAATCCAAAAAGATTTCATAACAAAAAAGCAAAGATTTCCGTAAGATTTAAAGTAAAATTTAGTTTGTTCTATTGACAGAGACGTTTCATCTGATTCCAAAGAATATATCGTGAAGAATAATGAAGAATAATAAGGGAATATATAGCTGGACGAGAAAAGCCAAAGATCGAAAACGGTGGCGAGCATTAAGGCGGCCAATGCCCAGCAGAAGACTGATGATGATGATGAAGGAAATATAAGATATAGTCTACAACATTATAATTAGAACGATTACACAACAATTCACATCGATTTCTTTGCGTGTATGAACACAAGTTAATGCTAAAGGTCACGATCGGATGCATTCAAAGCAAGCAAACGTATGACCTTGAAACTATAAACCATAAAGTATTGATTTTTTCTAACAAATCCCGACCGATTATTCAAATACTTTAATTATACAACAAGAATATGAAATAGAATAGGCTATAAAAAAGGAGGGAACACCGATATATGTGTAACCGCCTCTGTGGTCGTTGCTTTGAAAACCCGGAACTGAGCCTCTTTCTTTTCTTCGCAGGTCGGAGGCGTCCCACTCCGAACCGGTGGCAGCGTCCTTTACAATCAATAAGCGTGCGTAATACCTCCGTATTGAATAAAAATATTTGAATTTGAAACATTCGGGAAAGCGACTTAGCTCTATTCTAGGTTTTATTACTTTGTTAGGGTTATGTTGAATAAACATCCAATTTAAAAAAAAAGAGGATCTATACATTAAGCTTGTATGAAAAAAGTGTTTGAGAATGTCATCCGGACCTACTAACCACACAAGTAGTACAATATTTGAGATAAGAGGACTTTTGCACCTTTAAATATACTGAGACGTAAATCCATCTATTGAATTCATGTAATTTGGCTTTGTTCTCTTTGAAAAAACGACATAAAAATGTAAATAAAAATTTGTTCACTAACCCTTTGGACACATTTCTCTGCATACGACTTCTGAAAACAATAATCTATGAAATAGATAAAATACGTGACTTATTCAACAATCTAAGTACGTATTATTTACTAATATCATACTTCTACATTATCTTTGAGTGTTCTTTATATATATTTCTACTTACACTTTAAAGTATCTAATAATATACTAAGTAGAGAGTGATATATAAAAATATTTCTTTCTAATTTGAGTTGAATCACATATTTCTTGACCCGAATAGCGAAGTGGTTAGTGATCCTGACTATTGCGGCAGAAGGTATGAGTTCAATTCTCACCACGGGGATAATAATGTGATGTACATAGTGTTTTCCTAGCGACTGGGTCTTTGTATTAATATTGTATGTTTTTATTTACAAAGGAAAAGTAAGTCTATGTATTAATCAGTCATCTAGAGAGATTTATACAATAACGCTAAATCTTGCACAATAACTTCAGAGATCGAATGGAAAATATTTTTTACCATTGTCCTCATACTTTTGCGAGGTCAAGGGATCGACAAGCGTAAACCTAATGAAAGTTGCCCAATTTTCATTCCCTTTTAGTAGAAATGAGGGCGAACTGAAGCATTAAAAGTTTTCTTACACGAGCACGCCTTTTTCATAAACAGGGGGCTGATGCGGAAAGCCCCACTGCGGTGCCTATTTTTGCTGGATAGGAGTGAGCTGGATTGGCCACTGCTGCTTTAGAAATTCCTGGGCAAACTTGACGTATAGATGTAGTGAGAAATTATTTTCCTTTAGGAAAATTTTTGAAAAGGACCTTTATCGGAATACGATGACACCCGAATCATCGACGAATGGTCGTATTAAATGAGTGACATTTTCATATCCATTAATATGTAACTTTGTTGTATAGTTGAAAATGACCGAATGAATAATGGAATTGCCTCCGTAGCCTAGCGGTATAGGCGTGTGCCTTAGAAACTGGAGGTTTGGGTTCTGAATCCTGCGGGACTCGACAAATTTTCATTGTTGCTTCCTAGTTGGTCAGGGCAATTTGGGCCGATCACCCAATTGTCTGAAAAGTAAGATGATCCATGCGTCGGATGGGCATGTAAAAGTCGGTCCACCCACCAACCGCATTGGACTAGCGTGGTGGGATACGGTCCAAAATCCCTAATGGATGGAGGTGTATTAGGAGGCCTATGTCCAGCAGTGGACTATCACAGGCTGGTGATGAATAATGTTATTGTATAGTATAGTGAAGTATAGATACTGAAACCTTTTAGGAAAGCACGATAAATACGAACTATTTCGATCAATTAGGAAGGAAAATCTTTTCTCCCTATATCTGTAACGTTTTATGTTTAGAAGGTGACGACTAGAAATAGAGTACCTTATGCTGCTTTTAAATGGGAATTTGGGACCAAGTAAGTTTTATAAAAATAAAATTGCTAAATGAAACCTTCACCCCTACGAAATTCATAATGCTCAATTCCAAATATGTAATGGCGGCTGTGCTTTCATGCAATCAATTACAACAACCTTTATGTATATATTGACACATCAAAAAATAATAATCTTTTACTTTGTTACAAGTAGATGATGCAAGTAGATGCGTAGGTTTTCAAAAGGAAATCTTCTGACAACAAGTACTCGATTTACGTATACCTAGAAAATTATGCTTCAGTGCGGACCCATGTCTCATCAATACTTTTAGTTTCTTAAACAAATCTAACTGAAGATCGACTTCAATATTTTTAATTCATTAAAATTTTGTGTTATTTTAACAAAAACAAATATCAATAAGGTATGTAATTATCAAGAAACTGTCGCAATAAAAATATTAAACAATAGTCAAGAGTGTTACTGTATGCATATATAATTAGTTTAATGAATAATTATGTTAGTTTGTGTATTATCAGCATTATTTATGGAGTGGCGACACTCGAAGGAATGATCTCATGAGAGATAAGCGCGCCAGTAGGCGACGCGGGACGTCCCCTCCCCTCCTGTGTGAAATGGGGCACAATGCGAATTTTATGTACTACAAATTAAAGCACATACACTACAAATTAAAGAAAAAGTTTACAAATTCAAATGTATTTAACCACCTCCGTGGCGTAGTGGTATTGGTCCTTGCTTTGTAAGTCGGAGGTCTTGAATTCGAAATCCGCGGGGAAACAACTTACAACAACAACAATAGTTGTGAAAATTTAGGCCGATCACCCAATTGGTGGAAAAGTAAGATGATACGTCGATGGGAAATACGTCAGTCACCACCGCATTGGACCACCTGGTGGTATACGGTTCAAAACACCTAATGAAGGTGGCCTGAATTAGGGGGCCTATGTCCAGCGGTGGATTAACACAGGTTGATGATGATGAATTTCTTTTATGAAGTGCGCGGCCAACATGCTTTATATCACTCCCTCTTTTAACTTTTAACGCCGAACACTAATTATATAATATATACATATAATATAAAGTTTTCTTTACTCTATCAAGGTATTTAATTTGTCATCCATGTATCAAATAATCTGTCAAAGGAAATAAACATTTATAACAAATTTAATTGAAGTCAACATCGTTTTATGAATGTGCAAAATAATAAGGATAAATGCAGTTTCTGAACTAATTCATATGAATGAGTCAATAGAGAGAAGCATTTATGTGAAATCATTGTAAATACCACTAAGATAAAGTAATAAATAGTATCTATTTCTAAGTGGGTCACAAAATTTAATTACTTTACCAAACAAATAAGTCTTAGTTAATATAAATAATAAAATTTGTAAAACGGGTAATCAAGCAAGATTTAAAATATTTTATTGGTAAATTGGAAAAACTGATGCAAAAATACCTTTTTACTGTACATTTAATAAATTTACATAACGTTTAAAAATATTACACCAAACTTGTCTAAAACCATTTCATTATCGATATTAATGCAACTTCAAGTCGAATATTATTGATATCAACCAACATATTGTTCACCGCCATTTGTAAGCGGCGCCAATTGGCTCGGCCGTTATCAATGGCTGCGGTTCGCATATTTAGAGCGAGTACATTTTTTGTGGTAACTGCACAATTACTAGCTCAAGAATAGTTAATTATATTGTAATATATATACAAGGCTTTTCATGACACTATAAAGTAGAGCTGCCACGAATAGTAATTTGCCCAAATACCGATCATTTGCCAACGCTATCGTCCGGAGCGTCGAATAATCGGCCGAAAATGAATGGTTATCAAGCAAGTTAAAAATAAATAACATAAGTCGCATCGGATCGTAACGACCTTTAGCTGGAGTTTTTCTTTCTTCTTTAGAGGTAATTTTTTAAAGTCGTTATCCTGTAACGACGAAAAATGTGGTCCTTTACTACCAACAAATGCTGAAAAGCTTGTTTTTGTCACAACTGATCAATTTTACGTAATTAAAGTATTGTAATTTGGTTATGAATATATATAAGCCTGAGCAATATGATGAATCTTTTTATTTAGTAGCCGAATATTCGTGGCATCTTTACATTTAGATACTGAGTTTCCAGCCTTACGTAAAAGATCTCTGCTATGAATGGTGGTCGTATATTCAATCGGTGTTCAAACAAGCTACTCCATCAATTGACTCTTCGCAAACATCGCCAGCGATAAACGAAAGCAGCCAGTCTTTCTCTGTTTGCTCTGACATTAGCAGACACACAAAGCATACAATTGTACCTTTGTTATCAGTTTTGCGCGACAATAGGAGGAGAATACACATGTATTTTATTGATAAGGCGCAATTTAATGGCGGCCTAGAATCATTGAGGGGAAAAAGGAGGGGGGGGGGAAGTTACAAATAAACTCAACATTACACCTGTTATCGAAGTTATCATCTCATTAATTCACACGACGAATGAGATCTTGAGCAAGCAAGATCAATACTAAGCCAATTCAACAGGAACCGCTAACGTATGCTAAATTCTACAAAGCATCATAGGATTCGAACCTACAACCCCCAGTTCGCAAAGAAAAGATCGACAATTAACCATTGCGAGACGGGAAGCAACCGATGAAGTTATTACATTATCCTGATGAAGGACCTCACATTGGTCCAAAACTAGTCGGCACCAACACCGATTTCACGCAAGTTCTGGCGTTTTGTAGAATTTATTTTCAATATGTCTATGTTTATCTAAAGCCAAAAAGTCTTGCAATCTATATAAATAAATAAATGCATTGAATTGGTTACCGCCACCAAATGCTAACACATGATTTTTTACCTATGACATCATCATCATCAGCCTGTGATAGTCCACTACTGGACATAGGCCACCCCTAATACACCCCTATCCATTAGGGGTTTTTTGGACCGTATCCCACCACGCTGGTCCAATGCAGGTTGGTGGGTGAACCGACATTTTAGATGCCCATCCGACGCATGGATCATCTAATTTTTCAGACAATTGGGTCATCGGCTCAAATTGCCCTAACCAACTAGGAAACAACAATGAAAATTTGTTGAGTCCCCGCAGGATCCGAACCTATGACCTCCGCTTTCTAAAGCACACGCCTATGACATGATTTGACGCAATTGCAATCGTACTATTAGACTTCCTTTTTCTTTTTCATTTTCCTGCGTGACTTACTTTTTCATAGCCTTAAAGTAATGTGTATTGGGTAGAGAATATAGGTATCTATATATTCGTATCGAGAATATTGTAGGTTAAAAGTAATCATATAGTTAAAACGCACATAACACAAACGCACTTACCTCAATTACTTACTATTAAGTTAACTATATCACTTTAGTCACACCTATTAGATTTTGATGACCGCCGCCGATCTATATAAGAGATCGCCAAACACAGATGCACTATCTCTTCCTTCATTCTCAAAGTCCGATGGGACGAATAACCGACACGACCGACGTGAAATAAGGCTCGAACCGACTTATAACATGTCCATCCGAAGCATGGATCATCATACTTTACAGGCATTCGAGTGATTAGCCCGTATTGCCCTAACCAACCAAAAAACAACAATGAAAAGTTGTTGAGCCTCCGTAGGATTCTAACCCACGACCTCGGGTTTCTAAAGCGTAAGCCCATACCACTAGTCTACGGAGGCAGCTACAGGGCATAGATAACCCTTATTTAGTTCCCAATAATTTTTACAACGATGGCAGTAGTCAACTCTAGTTTCTGTCTCAATCTGTTTCAGATAACTTGGATAGTTAGATCCGTTTTGATCAAGGTTACATTTATGGGCAACATGTATTATTATATGCAACGATAAATGAGTACACAATTCAACACGATAGTTCCGTGCTAACGAGCACATCACATCATCAGCCTTTGATAGTCCACTGCTGGACATAGGCTCTCCTAATACACCCTATCCATTAGGGGTTTTGGACCGTATCCCACCACGCTGGTCCAATGCGGGTTGGTGGGTGGACCGACTTTTACATGCCAATCCGAAGCATGAATCACCTTACTTTTCATTAGTGTCCGACCGAACTTTCGGTTTCGGTTTCGGCCGAGTTTCGGCCAAAAATCAAGTTTCGGCCTCAGTTTCGGTTTCGGCCAAATTTGGCCGAAACTTTGCTCGAAACCGAAACTGGTTTCAGAAGTGTTTTCAATTTCAAAATAGTAGCGAAAGTTAAATTTATCATTTACAATCGAGCTCAGATCAGTCGATTTAAGTTCAGACAAACATTCCAAGTTTGACAAAAGAAATTGAGGAGGGAACAAATAGTAGTGAGATCAAAATATATATTCAAATTTAAATTCAAATATCTTTATTCAATATTGAAGTTTACACTTGCTTATTGATTGTCAAACATACTACCACCGGTTAGGAAAAGGACGCCTCAGACTGAGAAGAACTGGCGAAAGAAACTCAGCGGCTATTTTTATGATTATTAAAAATAACAAAAATTTGATGATTCGGCATTACATATTATGCAATTTTGAAACAAGACCTGGAGCGAGCATTCCATTACCAGGCTGTGTTATCATTTAAAAATTCATTAATATCGTAATAACCTTTAACACATAAACGTTCCTTGACTACCTTTTTAAATTTATTAAGAGTTAAATTCTGAACGTTTACTGGGATTTTGTTGTAAAAACGTATACATTGTCCCATAAAAGATTTACTTATTCTTCGCAGTCTAGTTGCTGGAAGAATTAAATTATGTTACGCTCCTTGGTATTCAAAAAATAAATACAAATAATACTGGAAAGTGTAGCTGAGATATTTGTTGTGTTAATAAAAAAATCTTCTAGTCTCTTTACTTTTTTTCTGAATGTAGTCATTTGTTTGCTATGTGTGGCGAAATGTTCTCGAAAAAAGAGAAAACCCAAGTGCGACCTTGTCATTAAAAACCACTGTTATAAAAAGTTAACAACGCAAGAGATTTATTGCGGCTCAAAGGCAACATGAAAAGAGACTGCTCTGTCATAATCAACTGCCGCAAAGTGGGCTTCTTAATTTCGAGTAGGGAGAACGTACACGGAAGACGAACATGGTTGCAGACGTCCATCGAAGCCAGTAATCAACAAGAAACAATAAGAATATGCTGCCATATTCGAAAAAACTGTTTTAATATTTTGGGACTCAGAAGTGATATTGTTGTTTGATTACCTGGAGCATGGAACCATCATTACAGATTATGCAGCTTTAATACCGAGTTGAGAAATGCCGTCAATGATAAATAAGAGGCATACTTGGAACGGCGAGCTGTTTCATCTTGACAACGTACCGGCACATAGGTTGGCATTAGCTGATGGCCACTCGTTCAGCATGCTGAAGCGACAATTGGTTGAGCATCCCCTCTTCACCAGATCTGGCGTCTGCTATTTTTCATCTTCTCTCCAAATTGATACAATACTTAAGAGGAAACATGTGTTAAAACTATATATAACAAGTAAACGATGCCGTGGTGACCTTTTTGCAGGACCAAGACAATCCTTTTTTTAAAGGAATTAAAGCATTGGAAACTTGGAACGCTGGACTTGGTGTGTAGGTGGACTCGGAGATTATGTAGAAAAATAAATAATTAAGCTATCATAGTCATTATATTCTATCTCATTTTTACTTTTTGATCCCCCCTCGGAACTACAAATACAAACCAAAGTATTAATTAGTAAGATTTCATAATACCAATACTTAGTCTTTAATGCAACAGTCACAATTATTAATGTATTTATTAATAACTTATATTGCTATAAGAAAAGAAATTAATATATTTTTAATATTTTGTTACATAAAAATATTATTAGCAACTGAAATAAACGATTACCACACGTTTAATACACTGTCTCCATTCCATGACTAAAATAAAGCAAAATAATAGGCAAAAAGCTCCATATTTTAGTATTTTAAAAATTTTTATACTTGATCACGTGAGTTTCGGTTTCGGTTTCGGTTTCGGCCGAAACTGAAGCCACGACCGAACTTTCGGTTTCAGTTTCGGTTTCGGCCGGAAAAACAGTTTCGGTCGGACTCTCTTTTCAGACAAATGGGTGATCGGGCCCAAATTGCCCTAACCAACTAGGAAACAACAATGAAAATTTGTTGAGTCCCCGCAGGATTCGAACCCACGACCTCCGGATTCTAAAGCATACGCCTATACCACTAGTCTACGGAGGCAGCTAACGAGCAATTATTCGATAATTCCGTCTGCACTCAGACGCACCTAAATTCATCGACATCGCAATAAATAATCGCCTCAGTTCGAGCAATCGTTTTAATTTACATTTAATCGGCTAACGAGGCATTCCTCACACACAAATGCTAATTGTTGTTTAACGGGTGAAAGTTAATTTGGAGTTGTTTTACAAGCAAGGCCAATGGTTTTCTGATAAAAATAACTTTTGGTGTTTTTTTTTGACTTCCAAGGATATCGCGTCAATATTTTTGCTGTATAAGAACGTTGCGTTCTATTTATGGAGGTGGAGTTAAAAATATACCACTTAACTGTTCTTTCGAGGGTTTTCGAAAATCTTATAAAGCGGAAGAATGCAGATCGCCTATAAATAGATTCGAACGGCCCTGCCGCCTCGAATAGTGGACGGGCGGCTTTCACTGCGCCACCGTGGTGCCCACATCACACGACTGGTGACGTCACTAGCGAAACATGCGGCCTTATTCAGTTTCACAAAGATCTTGTTTAAACTTATTATTGCATTCAAAACAGACGAGCAGTCGGGCCACCTGATGGCAAGTGGTCACCAACGACATTAAAATATTACCAACGCGCCGCCTACCGTTATACATAGAATGTTACGTCACGTTTACTTAGTAAATACGCTGGCTGGGATGCCCTTCAAATCGGAACACTGTAGAGTTTTCACACTATTACTTAGGGGCAGAAATAAGCACCGCGATGGTACCATGCCAGACCGACCTCTACTAGAAGGGGAGCTACCAACTTTCAAGTTGTATGTTTTATTTTTAAACTGCACAAAAATAAGTTGCCATAACCACTCTATTTTCTTTATACAACGATTATAAATAAGCGCTGCTTTATACGGCAATCATGTTTAATGCACAACAATTCAAGGTTCAAAAATACGCATTGTAACGCTGACAATGCGTACATACTAATTATATACACGTAGTTGTATTAAAAAAACATGTTTTCCTTTATAATTCGTGCAGGAGGATTTTTAATGGAATGGAAATGTAAAATCATTTCCTTCGCTCACGCCGCGACTGTCGTTGTAATATGACAAACAACACCACACATTACATCTTTCGGAATACAGAAGCATTATTAAAATTTTGAAATAACATGTTAAAAATCATTTCTTTTATCAACGCAATTATTAAACGTATCAATTCCATTATTTTACGGACTTTTCGCGTTAATTATATATTTTTGTTCCCGACGTTTTAGACTCTTTCCATCATCTATGATCATGGGCAGATTGAGATGGTATATTTATGTATCTATACGTGTTTGGAATAACCGTAATCATGGATGCTGGAAAGAGTTCGAAACGAATATATATAACTAACGCGAAAAATCTGGAAAATAGTGAATCTAATACGTTAATGAATGATTTACAACAGCGATGGCTCGTGGCCTTGGATTGCGCGTGTGAGGTGGCATCACCGAGGCCCACATCGGCCTTGCCAAGAAGCGATCCTCCTTTATAGCTATCAAGGACGAGCCTGTGACCACAAGACATTGATACCCACGATACCTTTTATATAATGCAAGTAAATGTTACTTGCTATGCGACATTTTTGCTTGGAATGTTGAGTCTTGGCAAGATTATATAAAGATATGTGCTATCCCGGAAATGTATAACAAGTTTTTTTCGGTAAAGAATAAGTATCGACGACGGTGTTATTGATTAAGATAACTCGTCTTATATATATGAAACAAATAGACCAACAATTGTACGATTCAATAAACCAAATCTTACATAAACACTCTGGTTTAATCTGTTTTTTTTTTTCGAGAAAGATAATGTGTTCAAAACATCTGCTGATCCCTTTATAACACACATCAGTCTCTTTCGGTAGCAACCACCGATGTGGCTCGCCTTGTATGGCTCTGTATCGCTTTCAGTAAACAAATCATTTCATCATCATCATCAGCCTCTGTTAGTCCACAGCTGGACATAGACCTCCCCTTATGCAATACGCTGGTCCAATGCAGGTTGGTGGGTGGACCGACTTTACATGCCCATCCGACGCATGGACATCTTACTTTTCAGACAATTAGGTGATCAGCCCAGATTGTCCTAAACATAAAACAACGATAACACAAAGTTATTTCCCCGCGGGATTCGAACCCATGACCTCCGTTTTACAAAGTAAGGGCCAACACCACTAGACGACGAAGGCGGTTTGTACAACAAATCATCTACTACCTATTAACTGCTTAAAGAGCGCATTTAACGTTAGGAAGCGCATACATGATATTATGTGTACATAATTGGCAACAATGTAATAATGTTCTCACTTAAAATGTATCAAGGGTCCATTTCGGGGATATTAACCAAAAAGTGCAATCAGGCTTTTATAACCAAGTTCTGTGAATTGTTAAATTGATTCTATTTTGTTGGTGCACATTGACTCTCTCTTCCTTGTTTAATGTATATTACTGGATTAATAGCTTACCACATTTAATTTTTGCATGCTTTATGTCAATGAGCAAAATATGCTTGTTCTTTATTATGTGTTGTTTAAGCAATAAAATATTATAATTATTATTATGGATGCATATGATTATAGGTTCCTTTTACCCCAATACATTACATTCTCTAAGAGAAGAAAGAATACTTCCAACGATCGATTCGGCATCTTCCAATCATTAAAATACTAATAACGGCGAGTTAATCATTTAAATAATCATGCAAATAATATTTTCGATTGCGACATTCTCTTTTATCAACACTCATCCTGCCAGGTCACTTAAGTGATGATTCAGAATAGACGAGTCAGAGTCAAGTGTCCGAGTAGAGGCATTCCGGGAGACTTGGCTATAATATTTTCTGGACAAATAATACATCATAACCCAGTCCTAAACAAAGCAAAGCTTGCACTGTGGAAACTAGACGACTGATAAAAACATACTTAGTTTTCTTTTGTATATAAATCACATATATAAACACCCAAACAAGAGAAAAACACTATGTTTATCACCCAACATTTGTCCCGTAGAGAGAATCGAACCCACTCCCTTTGGTGTGACGGTTGGGGCTAACCTAACCACCACGCCAACCGTGTCATCAATAATATGAAAAATATATGCGAATGCTCGATAGTTATCTTATTCATGTTAACATGTTATTAAACTAATACCTTGGAACTTAAAAAACATCATGTCGAATAACATTATCTCGCGTAAGGAAACAACACTAAGCCAAATGCATAATGCTCGAAATGAAAATCGTTATATAATTTTGTTCTCGATGGAAAACGTGTTATTATAAAGTGGTTTTTCGGAATGTCTGGGTAAATCCAATCAATGGTAATTCAGAATTTCATACAAAACAATTTTAAAGCATAATACCTTTATTCTTTTTTCACAATTCAAATTACGAGGTTATGTAAGATATCATTGTATGTTTATACTTTTGGTGCATAAAAAATAATTTATATAACCTTTGTGATCTAAATAACTAAGCATTCGACTTAAGCTACTTTTTGTTTATAAAAAATATTTTTTTACATATTGCCACGCAACAAGTTGCAGGCAACGGCTAATACTTTATCAAATGACGGATTCTAGTTTTTTGTTAAGTGAGCATCTCCCGTAGTTGATCTTCTGATCTCTAGGACATCCCACTAGTTACCCACCGGCTAAAAGGCGACTTTTAAAACTACTAGCTTTTACTTAGCTTAATATCAGATCTTTTTATTATAACAAAGACCCTGTTTTTTATCCTGGTATTCTCTTTTAAACAGAAACTTCAAATATCGTTTAATTTATTTTTGAGGTCTTCTAACCCAATTAGTTCGACGCGCTATAGTTTTGTAATCAATAATTATTGGTTTTGCATAGATTATAATATTTTATTACGCCACTTATCACCAAGGGATAAATTAAAGAAGTCATTATCGTCCCATTAATTATACATCACTATTCTTAGTAATGAGTTATTGTTCATCCATTATACTACAATTAATATTAAAGATCGATTTACCGTTACTTTTATTGCGAAACGGCGTTAAGAATCAAGAGCTGGGACTATCTTATCACTGTATTATAGATAAATGATATCAAGTGAATAAAAGTGGACACTAGTAGGCGACCAATTAGGCGTCAAAATGTAGACATCGTTGACCAATCGCAAGTGACTATTTGTTCAACATTAACACGTTAAAACACGTTTTTTTATACGAGATACGAGAAAAGTGTTTGAAAAGTGTCGATATAAAAATATTAAAACAGTTTTTAAGCATTACATATGTGGAACCCAAATGCTCCTATGACACGTTTAAACACACGTACAGATTAATATAGATGTAGTGACAAATTATTTATCGGAATACGATGCCACCTGAACTGTGATGAATGGTCGTATTAAATGAGTGACATTTTCATATCCGACATGCGTCGGATGGGCATGTAAACGAGTCGGTCCACCCACCAACCCGCATTGGACCAGCATGGTGGGATACGGTCCAAACCGCCTAATGGATAGGGTGTATTAGGAGGCCTATGTCCAGCAGTGGACTAACAAAGGCTGTTGATGTGATTTTCATATCCATTAATATGAAATTTAATTGTTTAGTGTCAAATGTCAAAAAGAATAATATCATTGTATAATATAGAGGTGTATAGGTACTGAAGTAATTTGAGAGAGCTCGATAAATACGAATTAAACATTCGAACAAAAGACTGTCATGTAATCATTAATAATTGGCACACCTTTGGCCCAAATTGACAATCGCAATCTATCCAAAATGCCGAAGGCCGCAGATAATAGGAAGGGCCGTAGATATTCTTTCTTCGGACGAGATAAGATTAGGAGCCGATAGACGAATGTGGGCCAATTTCAGCGCGCACAATTCACGGTCAATAACACGCTAGCGTCTTGCAGCTTATATAATGCATATGAATTATAGTTTAGCCAATATAGAGAGAGATTGTACGTTTGTTTTTTTTTAATATTTGCCACGAAGGAAGACGAGCAGTCGGGCTACCTGATGAAAAGTGCCCACCGACGCCCATAGACATTGGCGATACCAGTGGTATCAGCACCAACGCGCTGCCTACCGTGAGACACAGGATGTTAAGTCTTGTTTACAAAGTTTGACACTAAAACCAGTTCGAGCACTCTTCGAAGCGTTTGCTTCTGGCACATTACCGTTTCAAATTAGTCTGTCTCTGATAATAGTATCTCAATTTTGACTAAAACCATCTTCTATATTTAGCGATGAAAACGTAAGCCCGATCTTTACTATACGGATTCCTACTTATTAACGTAGCCACAGCGAAGTTTCGCAATTGAAAATTTTATTTCTCTCTATTAATAAGCCCAGAAAAAATCGATACAATAATTGAAGCACCAAAACGTTGCCGACTGTAACTTTTAGGTTATTCTGCAGTAATAATGCCCATACAAAGATAGATTATCTTACTTTACAGGCAATCGAGTGGTCATCTACATTGCTCTGAATAGGTAGCAACAATGATAATTTGATAAGTCGTAACAAGATTCGAATTATAGCGTTAAAGAGGATTTTTTTATTGCTAACAGATGCAGACAGACAAGCAGTTGGCCTACCTGATAGAAAGTGGTCACCGGCGCACCTTGACATTAACAATACTAGGGGAATCAACAACGCACTGCCTACGGTAAGACAGGATGTTACGTCTCGTTTACCCAGTAAAAACGCTGGCTATGATATCTTCCAAACCGAAACATGATAGTGTTTTTTACACCACCACATTGGGGAAGAAATAGGCACCGCTAACCTTTTTTTTTTTTTTTTTTTTTTTTTTGCCTTTGGAAAAATCCAGCTTACGGATTCCCCCGCCAAAGTGAGGGGCAGCGGGGATATGTGGGCTCCCGGACCAAGATGGAGCGGCCGGTATACCCACTAAAAACCAACGGTTGTTCCTTTCTCTTGTCGCTGTAGCGGGCCGCGGCACTGATCACAGTCTTCGGCGACCCGGCGCGACGTGGCCCTTCGGCCTCTTCTCTCCAGGTGTGTTGGGACACCCGGAACGTCACTTAGGCGCCGTGCCGGAACAAACAGCACGGCGCTCCCTCTTGAGCCCTTCTCTGGCGGGGCACCCTCTTGGCGGCCGCCCAGGGGCTCAGTGTCAGGGGTAAGGTTGCGCGCATACGCCACTCTTCGGCGCCCTGGCCTTCTTTTGCGGATAGCCAGGGCACTGTAGGCCTCCTGTCCCTTTTCGCAGCTTCCTTCCGGGCCATCACGTCCTCACAGAACGCATGGACGGCGCCCCGACCTTTCGCTCTCAAGCATCCTGCGCACTACGGCAGGAAGCGAAGGTCGTGCCCACTGCTACACGCAGCTCTTGGCGTTGCTCGACCCAGGCTGGGCACTCTTCCAGCACGTGTTGGGCCGTCTCTTCCGCACATACGCCACAGTGGTGGCACTCCTCTGTGCGGCACAGGTACCTCCCGAAACAGCCGTGTCCCGAGAGAACCTGCGTCGCGCGGAACGTTAGAGAGCCATGTCCTCTTTCTAGCCACCACTTAAGAACGGGGCGTATGGCTTCTATTGTTTGACGGCCGGCGCTGGGGTGCTCCAGCCGCAGCTCCCACTCCTGTATTGCAAGGGAGCGCAATTCCTCTCTGCGCCCCCTTATCTCTTCCGGGGCTGGCGTAAAGCCCCGAGACCTCGCCTCCTCGCGCCAGAAGAAGAGTGACGCGAGGATTTCTGCGTCTAGGTCCCAGGGCAAGGAGCCAGCCAACAGGCACGCCGCCTCGCCGGAGATGGTCCGGTAGCCCCGTACGGCCCGGATCGCCAACACCCTCTGGGTTCTCCTTAGTACAGCAGTACTCTCCTTTTGGAGGGTGTCGGCCCCACAGGGTGCCCGTACAGGACCATGGACCTGACGACTCCGGCGTACAGGCGGCGACAGGAGCTGCAGGTCCTCCAGTATTGGGGAGCAGTCTGCCGAGAGCTGCCGCTGCTCGCCACTCTGAGGCGCGAGGCGCTCAAAATGGGCGCAAAACCTCCATCGGCGGTCTAGGACTAGGCCGAGATATTTCATCGTCGGCTTGACGTCGACGCGGACGCCGCAAACGACTATGTGGGCGTCCGCAGGTGGCGCGTTCGAGGCCCGTAAAATAAAGGGCCTCGGATTTTCGAGCGCCACCTCTAGTCCTAGCGCCGGATGCGCCCAATTGCTGAGCGACCCCGGCAGTGGCGAGAATCGCAGCCCTGCGAAAATGGTGCCACGGGCGGTGACGAGGTGTCGTCCGCGTAACAAGTGACGTCGACACCCTCGATATTGCCGCCACGTAGCACCCAATCAAAACCAACGTTCCACAGAAGCGGTCCCAACACCGACCCCTGTGGAACTCCACACGACACCTCGATGGTCCGGAGCCCATCTCGGCACGGGAACTCGACACGTCGATGCGACAGGTAGGCCCCGATCACCCTTTGCAGGTAGGGAGGCACCCCGTGGTATCGGAGCGCCTCCTTTATGCAGGCCCAGGGCAAGGTGTTAAATGCGTTGGCGATGTCGAGTGACACCGCCAAAACACCCTCACCCCGAGACACCGCATCCTGCGTCAGGGACCTGACCCGCAGCACCGCGTGGACGGTCGACCGGCCCTTGCGGAAGCCATACTGACACTCCGCCAGATTTGGACCGACGTGCTCCAGGTGCTGGACGATGCGGCCGCAGGCACCGCTAACCTTTTTTTTTTTTACCGTGGGGAAATGCCTACGTATACCCATCCTCGAGGGGTCAAAGACGGATTATGTTGGATTCGCACCGACTAAGATCACCACGTTGATCCTTCTTGGCGCCTTTTGGTGGGGTCACAGGAACGTTTTGCACTCATCTGCAACCCACCGGCGCTGGCCGCCGAAGCAGCCTATCTCGGCCCTACGGCCATCTGCCTCCCTCTGGGCGCGTCGGAACTAGCGCGCCCTTCGTCTCGGCCCCTGTAGTTAGGTAACAGACTCCCCCGAGTCTGTTACTCAGGGGCCATGGGAGCCAGGAGTTCCCTGACCACGCAAGGACCAAACTCCTAGCCCCCAGCGGCGGCTCCGATGTTAAGCTCCGCCGCTAGCTCCATTTCGGCCGCAGAAGGAGGAGAGATCGACGACACCATGCCGAATGTCCCTCCTCCCACGGCCCCTCCACACCGCATCAGCGGTGCGGCCCCACCGAGTCGCGGAGGATAGGGAGAGCGGCCTACGGAATACCGACACTCCTCTTCCCCCGCGACTCCACCCTGGTTGCGAGGGACAGGAAGGGCGGCACGTCTACCTCCTGCAACCCGTCCCTCGCACCCTCTAAAGGCGCATCCAAAGCGGGCTTCTTCAGCCCGCTTGGAGCAGCCTCCTCCACGGCCGGCCTTACTCCTCAGGCCGGCCAGGTTCCTCTTAGCTTCCCCGCGGCTGACCCAAGCCGCAGGTACTGAGCCCCACCGCTACGACAAAGCGAGAACCTGTTCGGGGGACCTAACCTTTTTTTTTTTTTTTTTTTTGCCGTTGGAAAAATCCAGCTATGGATTCCCCGCCGCCAAAGTGAGGGGCAGCGGGGATATGTGGGCTCCCGGACCAAGATGGAGCGGCCGGTATACCCACTAAAAACCAACGGTTGTTCCTTTCTCTTGTCGCTGTAGCCGGGGCCGCGGGCACTGATTACAGTCTTCGGCGACCCGGCGCGACGTGGCCCTCTCGGCCTCTTCTCTCCGGTGTGTTGGGACACCCGGAACGTCGCTTTAGGCGCCGTGCCGGAACAAACAGCACGGCGCTCCTCTTGAGCCCTTCCTGGGCGGCGGGCACCCTCTTGCCGGCCGCCCAGGGCCTCAGTGTCAGGGGAAGGTTGCGCGCGTACGCCACTCTTCGGCGCCCTGGCCTTCTTCTGCGATAGCCAGGGCGCTCACGGCCTCCTGTCCCTTTCCGCGGCCTCCTTCCGGCCATCACGTCCTCGCAGAAAGCAAGGACGGCGCCCCACGACCTTTCGCTTCAGGCATCCTGCGCACTACGGCAGGAAGCGAAGGTCGTGCCCTACGACACTACGCAGCTCTCGGCGCTGCTCTACCCAGGCTGGGCACTCTTCCAGCACGTGTTGGGCCTTCTTCGGCACATACGCCACAGTGGTGGCACTCCTCTGTAGGCTCCCTACGGCTCGCGCACAGGTACCTCCCGAAACAGCCGTGTCCCGAGAGAACCTGCGTCGCGCGGAATGTTAGGGAGCCATGTCCTCTTCTAGCCACCACTTTAGAACGGGGCGTATGGTTCTATAGTTTGACGGCCGGCGCTGGGGTGCTCCAGCCGAAGCTCCCACTCCTGTATTGCAAGGGAGCGCATTCATCTCTGCGCCCAGGGCACCGCTAACCTAACCTAACCTAACCAACCACCGCGGCCCAGACCCAGACGGCCCCCTGTAAAAAGGGGACCTACCACCTCTAGTTAGGCACTGATGTATAAATTAAACGTATTATAAGACTGCAACAATATCTGCAACTATTTACTATATCTGCCGTCCGTCTGCCGTCGTAAATGCGCTTTCAATATATTGGCAATCACGTGCTCTCCCAGGAGATAGGCGTCGAGCACACGTGTTGTAGCCGAACGAGAAGCGAATTGGTAAACACGCCACCTCCGGGTGCCGCGGGGCCAGATAGCGGGTGCAGCGGCCTGAACCCACGACCCCCGACCGCTCGAACCGACATATTTTTCAGCCTAATCTGACGGCTATCGATGTTTTTGCAGTTTTTTTTGCAAGCGATACGCGATCACAATTTTGTTAATTACAATTTAATAACAAACTCATAAAAAACACACCAGACATGTTATTGCATCATTTTAAATTGTTACAATAAAATACACCTCTTCACAGTTGTATTGAAGGTGGGCTATAAACGCGCCTAGCAGACATATCAACAACAAAAATATAATTACCATCGGGAGAGCGGGAATGTTATTCTTATTGTAATAAAATTTATCTATTAATTATTGTTTCCATGTTACAGCCTCCGACGTACATAATAATCATGATCGCATGTTTTGACGCATGTCCTATGTCAATATATCTTTAAACTTTTAACTTACACCAAACGGCTGTGGCAGCTACGTGTACTTAGATTGACATCACCCTATTGACTGCACTACGCTCTCTTATCTCCGACGTCAACGCGGCGTAACTCTAGGCACGTAAAACTAGGTCTAATCGGTGGGGAGAGGACCTAGGCACATTGGCACCTTAGACAGATAACGCGTGACCTTAGTCGCTCGTCGCAACACGGTCGCAATCTCCCAGCCCAAATAATGAAGCCAACGAATGGTTATCGTCGTTGCGTGACTCTTCCGCAGCCTCACGTACACTGATAAGGCCGATAACAGTGCACGATAGCCCGAAACGCCCGGTGCCTAAACGCCTATATCACTCGTGCACTTTGCACGGTTCAATTCTACAAAAAAGTAATCCAAGGCTCATTATAATACGTACGGTCGGTTATTAATTGCTACATCAAATTTTAGTTAATAAAGGTGGTAGGTCCCCTTTTTACAGAGGGCTGCCTAAGGTGCACCCGCGGTGCCAATTTCTACCGCAAAGCAGGAGTGTGAAAACCCTACTTTGTTCCGGTATGAAGGGCATCGTAGCCAGTGTATTCACTGAGTAAATTAGACGTAACATCCTACGTGTCAGGGTAGCACCGCCTAGGTGATATCATGATATTGCCGATGTCAGCAAGCGCCTGACTGCTTGTCAGCCTTCGTACGCAAATAAACAAAATATTACTTTATTTACACTTTTTAAATACTTTACCTCAAAAGAAACTTAAAAGTGGTGACGCAAAATTCAAACCACTTTCCACCTGCGGCCGTAGTCGCTATATTGTACCCAATAACAATTCATAAAATGTTAATACATATTGATCCATGAAGTTGTTACCGAAAAGTAAACGTGCACAATAGCGTACGTGTGCGAATATCACGCAGATTAATCCACTTTCACTTTTTCAAAACGATAGTAGAAGTACTTCTGGCCGGCTTCTATTTATAGCTGCCAAGACACAGTTTTTAATTGAAAAACATATTGCAGAAGCGTTTTTACAACTTTCTTCTTTAAATAAGAACAATGTACGCCTCATGAAAGTTATCTTGACGCCCTTCTATCGACTTTTCTAATGAAAGATTAATTAGTCATCCTTCGCCGTACCGATTATCTTCCCACTCGAAAGCCTGTTCAAAGGCAACGACAATACGTGCACCTACTCATATAAGAGTGTACTCCACGATCTACAAATTGAGTCAAGTTGACTTAGCATGAGGCAAATCTGGGAATCGTGGCACTTACACTTGGGTGCTGAACCTATATTCCTAGGATCTTTACATCTATCTGTAAAGGTATGCAAGCTAATCAGCTAAGAAGTAACTGGTCTATAAAATATGAATCCCTTACCTGAGCAGTCCCTCCCGCTGGACCATGTATCGCAAAGTCTCGGAGATGCTGCCGTTGTGCGCCGAGCGCAGCGACTGCATCCGCGTCTGCCAAAAACAACATACAGTACAGTTACGAAAGAAACACATATTTTTTATGAAGATTGATCTAGTGAGGGAAGAACTATGCTGGAACAGAGAGGGTAATCGTCCACGGCACGGATAATACCGTGTTTTGGCGGTGCTAATCTATCCCGGAAATATTAATTACTTTTAGGAGTTTTTTCTCACCGCCCACCAAGTGGCAAGAAGATGAATAATAAGAATCCTAACTCAGACACCGGGGTTACCAAAAAGTTGTTACTTAGTAACTGAGAACTTTTAAGCGTTCACTAACATTAAAGCGCTCACCTTGGGTAGCGCTTTAATGTTAGTTAGAAACTTTATGGTTGCTGAGGATGCAATATTTCAAACCTTTATAACAAATTTGTTACAGAATAATACCAACTAACTGGAGTTTGCACTGTACATTGTTTTTAAATAGAAATCAGTACGCAGACGCTTTATAATACAGCTAACATTATGACGCTCCTAATAAATCCCTATGGTAATATTCGTAGGTAAAGAATAACAAACAGCCAGCTTTGCAATTATAATATCTGTGAGAAGAGTATAGTAAGAACTCACAAAAACCGTATTCCAGGCATTCGTACGCTGGTCATATATATTACTCGTTCTTACTTCGACAACATACATTAATACATTAATTTAAAGTGATTTTCGGTACATTATTTCCAACTAGCGACCCGGCTCGGCACGGGTGCTATGTTGATATCTATAAAAACTATGTAAAAATAAATAATTTATCAGGGTTTCTCTGCAATATTGCCCATGAATTAAACATATAAACCTTCCTCTTCAATCACTGTATCTATTAAAAAACCACATCAAAATCTGTCGCGTAGTTTTAAATATTTAAGCATATATAGGATAGATATAGGGACAGAGAAAGCGACTTTGTTTATACTAAGTATGTATTATACTATGTAGTGATAGGAAATTGGTGATGTAATATATATCTGACTTTAAACAAGCAGTAATAAAAATATACCACCATAAAAAGGGCATTCATAGACGATATCTTAAAATGGCCAATAAAGCAAATGCGACGATGATTTCTGTACGGATGTACGTGCTCCAACAATACAGAGCAATTAGTCACGCCACAATCTATTAGTATGTACACGATCAATTGTAGCCAATCCACTATTTACATAACGCAACAGCTAATCAAACGTTGACACTTAATAAGTTGAAAACTGCGGTTACTTTTTTCACGGCAAAACACTACAGCAAGCCTGCCATTTGGGTAAACGAAACGCCCCGTTCGCCTGCCAAGGATGCATGTGTAATTTATCAGGATGACTCCGCTCGGATGAAAATGACGGGGCACGTGCAAATACACACGAACAACAAATAGATTTCTTAATAACACGGCATCGTATGCAATTTAATCTTCAATCTGACGAAGGGGCAGCGGACTGTGGCGACGATGGCGTATAAAACACATACACGTCCTTAAAAGTTGTTCAATTCCACTAGCTATTGGCTTAAATGGAGGGACGTGGTGGGCTGTTCGGAGTGGTGGTGGCGACACTTCTGGTGGGGGCGCTCTGTCTGGACGAAGAGATGGCGGAGCTGGCCAAGATGCTGAGGGAGAACTGCGCCGAGGAGACGGGGGTGGACATCGGCCTGGTGGAGGCGGTGAACAAGGGCGCGGAGCTGACGCCCGACCCCAAGCTCAAGTGCTACATCAAGTGCGTGATGGAGACGGCGGGGATGATGTCCGAGGGGGAGATGGACGTGGAGGCGGTGGTGGCCATGCTGCCCGAGGACATGGCGAAGAACGAGGCGGCCATCCGTCAGTGCGGCACCAAGCGGGGAGCCGACCACTGCGACAGCGCGTACCTCACGCAGGTGTGCTGGCAGAACGCCAACAGGGCGGACTACTTTCTGATATAACGTGTCAATGGCCAACTCATGCCAGATAATATAGTGAAAAATATTTTTCGAAATAATTTATGCTGAGTAGGAAATACATACAAATCAGACAAATTCATTGATATCCATGCAAAAAAAATTAAGAACAAATGCATTATACAAATAGCGGTATTTTTTAAACCTAATTCTGTACGCTTCTGTTCCACCAAAAATATATTTTTTATTTGTTCATACCATTTTGGGCAATTTTTTAAGTCACTTCATGTTTAGGACAATTGTGAAAATGTAAATTTTCAAACTTATTTTTATCATTGCATATGTTTTACATAAAAAGTTACAATATATTAAGTACAGACACATTTTTTTAACAATCAAATTTTTTTTTATATAATCCTTTTTTATACCCATGACAATTTATTCATGGAAAATTAACTAAGGAATTTGTCATATTGTTCATTATTGCTTGCAAATAAAAAAAAATGAAGAATGCTCTTCATAGGCATCATAAAGTTGTATACTTTAATGTACTACAACTTTAGAGTGCCTAACTTCAATATAAATAAAAAATAGTCTTTATGCAGATATTTTTATTTCTAAATCTTTTTTCAATTAATTTAGGTTCAAATATTGGTGGTAAATGTGTCTTGCTTTAAATTTTGTAGATTATAGGTGGCAGGGTAACCACTTATTTCAAAATTGTGGTTTTGTTTTTTGTATATTCGTTTATATGATTTTTTAAGGGCGATATGGGCAGTTTATCGGTCGAGAGGCCATCATTGGCAGTTATTAGATGATATCGTAGGTCAATAGCTTAGGTCACAATTGTATTCAATACAAAGTTATCATGTTCTTGATGATATTCCTTGAAAATTAAAATATATCATTTTCCCCATACAATAGACATACATAAACTAATATTATTAACAAAAAAAGTTATTCTATGAATTATCTTTAAAACTCCTAGATTAAATATAAAAATTACTATTAATCATAAAAGGCTTCACTACTACCGAGTAACATAGTTTACATTTATCAGTATGAAAGAATAATTAGAAATCTATACTAAACCAGCTATAGTGAAAAACAGTTTTCCTCAAATGCCTTCAATCATTGAAACAATCCGTGCGAGGCCAAAGTAAACAGTGACATGTAGTAAAAAAATTTATGTTACAAATTTCTTAAATATTTGAAAAAATTAAATTATATAATGTTTAGAAAATAAATCTCAGCAATATGGAATATCCCTTTTAATAGTTGAACCGATTACAATATGCAGCTTTCCCCGAGCAACTAAGGCGACATTTTATTCTTATTTGTGAATCATCCTCCAGTATCAACTAACAAGGTATGTTTATGTGATAGCAAAATCCCATGTTTTATCACATTGAGTTTCATTATGCTCCAAACTCAATTGGCCATAATGTTTTACATTTCTTGAAGAATAACTTATTAAAAATTAAATTGTATGTAATATTATCATATACTCGAAAATTAAATCAGCTTTAAATATAAAAAGTCATAAGAGGTGCCCATATTTATTAAAAAGTAAAGTTAAGGAGAAAATTGTCTGTGATACAATTCTAAGAGTAATAGTTACACCCAATTGAACTAAAATAATAAGAGACCAACAGAATCCTATACAATATTTTTAAGTAAGTTTAAACATTTAACGATTTATTACAAATAAAACCTTAGGAAAAGCTAGAATTAGCATGAACTTTGATATTAACTTCGTATTGGGATCAAATAGGTTGTCTAAGGGAAAGCCCAAAACATAATTTTAAGAGTAAACATCTAAAACTAATATAACATTGTATGGCCAATGTTTATCTATATTTTAATAAAAGTTTTATTGCATAATAGGTGTAAATATCAGTTACTCAGCCTTTTCTTACTATATATTTGTGACATGAGAATTTTTTTAATTGTTTTAATTATTTTTTGGTTAAATAAACATGATAGTGAAACGAGACAACATATATTCTTATTGACAAAACTTTAACACAAGTTGTAATATCATCAGTTAAGCATTGTAACAAAAATTCTTTAATTAAGCATTATTGCAGCAATATATCTATTAGTTGTTTTGATTTTTCATTTAACCCCCAATACAAGTACTTGAAATACAAGAAATCCAAAGGGAAATTAAATTACTTTAACCACAATAAAAGCTATAAGTTATATCTGCAATATTGCAGAATTTAGTACTTGCAACAAGTAGCAAGATTTAGATAAAGAAGATAGGAACAACACATATGTAGTGTTTAGTACCGTTTAATTTTCGTTTAAGATATGTCAATTAAACATTTTTCGGTTACGGAATGGGTATACTTTAATTGGAATATCAGTCTTTACATAATAGAAAAAGTAGAAGTCTGTTATGGGCACTGAATCGTGTGGCGCAACAACCGCGCCAACCAATGAGGCGAGGAGGCCGTCTAGGTTAGGAGCGGAGGCGCCGAGGGGCTGCAGGAGCGAGCCCCGGCCGCTGCTTACCTTCACGGAGTCGAGCGGGTACATTATGCAATGCTCCATCACCCCCGCAATCGCTCCGGCTGTCATGTGTGTGATAGAGTTTTGGGTCGGAAGGGTTTCATAGTCCTCAAAGTTCATAATACTAATTTAATACTGACACTTAGCACAGAAATAAACACGGCAACTTTTAATTTACAATATATTTATATTATTTACCAAATTACTAGTGTCATTTTCACCACACTATTTTTGTCACTCAGTCATCTGAAATTTAGAACGAACAATCAAAATTGATTCCGTAGTGCGATACGATTAGCACGCGCGGCAGTCTGTGATAGAGTTGCCAGTTAGGTGACTGATACGAAATAAAAATCAAGTTCTGCCTGCTATCTGTCCGTTAGTGCATATATGTGTATGACCGTTATCGCGGTACGGTGACAGCATAGGCGAAGCACTTATTGACGTCGCATTTATGGTGCAGCTTATTTATAGGGAAAATGTTACAAAGTATTACAACTATTGTTACCGTCAAGCTTGCAGTTTTAAAATGTGCTTCACGTGATAAGGTTCTGAATCACAATAAAAGAAATCTTTCGTATATAGTTGTATTATATTAAAACACTTGGATAAACATTTAATGAAATATTACTGTTGTTAGAAAGTAATTTATAGCATGATTGGACACTGGACACTAAAAGTTATTTGGTTGTACTCACAGCGTTTAACTTACTTTACTAATAAAATAAGATTACATTTTACAGTACAAAAGTGATTAGTACTTTTATAAACAAAGTCGTTATTTTATTTGTAACTCTTAACCTACTAGGAAATGTAAATTTTTATAAATGCAATACTTTTGAGTTAGTAATTTTTTCGACAGATTGTCGATTAAATATTAACTGTTGACCAACCGTTGCAACAATCATGATTATGTCAACGGAGTTTTACTTATAGCACCGAGGGACACCAAGAGGGTAATTTTAACGTAATGCCTCGGCCCAACGTGGAAACTCTTCTCTGAGGTTAATACACCTTTAATAGCTTAACAGCATTTTCCTATTTTTACCCACTCAGCAATAGGAAACGTTGAATAATTTTTTATGCAATAATATATGTATAAAATATTATATTCCGTGTACAAATTATATGTGAATAATATAAAGCTTAAAACTTGCTATCGCCAACGTACAAAGGATTTAAAACGGAGGGGTTGGGAGGCGAAATTAAAGGTAGGATTGCATTTACCAACCTTTCGCTGATGGGTCCTCACTTCGCAGTAGGGACAGGGCTAAATACGGCTTTCAGGTACGTCGCCCTAGCTACTCCACTGCGGGAAGCAAAGGGGAGCCCAGTCAGCTTGAGAAGTAAGGATCGCTTCAGAGACTGCTCGTCAAACCTGGTGAGGTTGATGTAGCACGCTTTTGATACGCTCAGCAAGGGATGGGTTGGAGGTAAAGTTACCGCTCCTTTTATCCTCTGCTTAGCTCGGCCATTAGAGACAAGAAAGAGGACCCTATTTCCTAAACACCCGCAGGTAAATTGCTCTGGTGTGGTTGCGTTGTGGTGAATAATGTTAATAATGGATGGATTTAACGCGGTGTGTATACTCACCAGTAGTAGCATCCCGCGTAAAAGGGAGTTTCTGACAAACAAAAAATATAAAGACCTAATTCTGAAACCCAGACGGTCTAAAAAAGGTAAATATTACCAAGTGTTTTGATTTTTTTTTAATTCTAGTATCGATTGTAGAATTATTAATTCCATCGGATGGTGGCGGTAAACTATCTTACAATATTATCGTACATAAAACGGTGTCCAGTGTTCAAGAGGTTGAAAACACCTTTAAAGGCCTGATCCAGAAAGAAGTGGGTACTCACTGGAATTATTATCTCAAATATATAAACCTAAACTCCGGTTGGTGAGAATGACTGCACAAGAAATACATCTACACATTAAACATCACTACGTCATATCCAGTCTGTACAGGAATGTCAGTGAAGTGAGGCGTACATTAACGGATATGATCATTTCAAGACTCCTTAAGGGAACACCTTCCATGTCTCAAGTTCTGAAGATTGCGTCTTAAATGGGGTAGACAGAAAAATCTAAATGGCTTCGTAAATATAACCTAGTATAAGACAACATCACATTGAGACTTAACACGAAGCCCTAATATTTTTCAGTATCTCTTTTCTATATGTACCGCTGGGTCTGAGCAATGATAATTTTTACGGGGCACAGCTAACTCAATTCTTAATCGAGAAGTCAAAATTGTTCTAGATGATTCGAAGGTAAAAGTCGGGAACATCTCTGTTGACATGTATTAGATATGGAGCAGAAATTAACCCGTTATTTGCACCATAATTAGTGTCTTTTAGTATTAGCAGAGAAGGTAAGTAGGTCCTTTTTTATGAGGGACCGTTTGGGGTAGAACCTCTGCGGTGCCTATATCTGTCGCAAAATTACTTGTGCGTTAGTATCACTGTCTTCGTATTTCTTCCTTCCTTTATAATTACTGGGTAAACGAGACAAAACATCTTATGTCTTAGGGCGGTGAGTGGATGTGTGGTTCTTATGGGCTGTTATCACTTACCACCAGGTAAAGGACCTGCTCGTCTTATCGATTTAACCAACTAATAATGTTTAACTATTTTTAATACCCACTTTCAGCAGTACCCTACGTGAGTATATATATGAACATTTGCCGGAGATAAGTACAAGAATCAAAAACAATACATACTGATTAATACGCATATAGATTCTCTGTATGGATTATAAAAACCTTTCAGGGAGCAGAACGTGGTTAAGCCAGCTTTGTAATATGTTTAGAGATTTATTTTAACCTTAATTGAAAATTTTATTTGGCTCTGGTACAATTATGAGACGTTCTAAATGCAATTAAAAAGAACTCTTTGTTATTTCAGATTACGACCATTTAAAACTGTTTTGTTGTACTGATTAACCAAATTGAGGAAAGGAAAATAAAACGAAACGTTGATAAAGTCAGAAATGCAACTTTTATTACTTCAAAAGCATAGTCTTTACATAAAATCACCGATCAACCGCTCTCATCGAAGCGAACGATCCGAAGTGTTGCTTCGGGCCTCGCGAAGTGCAACTTCCGAAGTGGTTCGAAGCAACACTTCGTTTAACTCTTCACAATCACCCGTGAGACTGCTACAGTGTATACGAAGCAATACGAAGCTACCGTTACGAAAATAATCTTTATATACAGCTAGTTACAGTTCAATATAAATAACATGGAAGGCCTCTTTTCAGAGGCTCTCTAGCAGACGGGCTATTGCTCGGTTGCTCCTGAATATGCTTTGGGGGGCGGCCGAGGGTGCGGCTGGAAATTAATAGCCATTGCGCTATCACATAGGAGTACAGCGCACCCTCGGCCGCCCCCGCCCTCCCCGTCCAGTAATTGGTAACAAAGCTCCCCCGCGTCCCCACACCTCTCGATCACAACACGCATTATATTAAATCGCTAAAATAACATTAAAAACAATAAGTAGCAGCTTAGAACGGCGCCGAAGCGACGCGCGATACATCCTTACGAATACCCACCTCGTACTGCGGAGGCTCCGAATAAACTCTAAAATTAAAGTGTAAATATAAAATAATTTATCGTTTACAATAGTAACATAAGAAAACAGCTTCAATCAATGTGCCGAAGTACTCAGCTCAGGCGTAGTGTATATGAACTCTATATAATATTGAATATGTATCGTGAACGCCGCTCTAGCTGAGGCCTGCACTTGCGGCGTTCGCTCCTCCTCTATAATATCCATCGACCGATTCGTCTTACGCTAACACAAAACGCGTTTCCGCTTACAGTAATCATATATTTGGTTCTCACTAATGCAAATGCGCCCGAGAACACGAGCTGCCAAACGACATCCTATACGAAGACGCCGACACAAACTATGGGGCTTGCATCTTAGAACACCAAATCCCTGCCCATTTTCATCCGAGGGAGGATCTACCTGCCCAGATATATAAGGATTTTTATGCGCAGTCGATATTTTATTTCCGGAACGATCAAAATAACCGGCCCCTCGGTCGGCAGTTCCGTAACCCGGTCGAAGTCCAGCTCAGAAGCGAAGGATAGATCCTCCTGGGCTAGACGAGCCCTCGGCCTGGAAGCGCCCGGAGCCCTAGAAGAGTCGGGCGCGCCGCTTGAGCTCGTTGCGGCGCCATTGTGGCAGCCGGTAGAAGTCCGCGCGGCCCACTTGCAGGATGGCCTCGAACTCCGCGTCCGACAAGTGCCGCTGCAACGCAAATGTCATCAATGAGCCATCATTGAGTCCTTGGCTAGTACTAGGCTGATGGCGGGAGAGGCTCACCTCCAGGTTGAGCCGGTCGACGTCCGGCGGCAGGCGGTAGTTGGTGATGAGCAGCAGGTGGTAGGGGTAGAGCTTGGCAGGCTCGTGCATGAGGTGCGAGGTGGCCATGTTGGGCAGCGAGCGCCGCACGCCGCCGCCGCGTGGGCCCACGCCGCCCACTCCCGTGCCCACGCCACCCACGCTCACGCCCACGCCGCCCACGCTACCCACAACGCCGCCGACGCCGCGCACGACCACGCCGCCCTCCGTGCTCTGTTACGAAAACAATACAAAGGTTATAAGAAAAGCTATGCTAACGTCAAGGAGCTTCGAACCGAATAAGATCTAGAATCTCTGTTAACATACGCTTAGACACTAACTTTAGGGTGATGCCGTGATCTAAAAGTGGGGAACACAAGCGGTTATAGTGAATTTACAAACATTATTTAGTATGTGTCCTCCTCTCTAAAGAAATAATGTATAATACTTTATTTAGGCTGTGAAAGGCAACAAGAAAGTTGAATTTAGCCATGGAGGACACAAAAGAAGGAAACCAATGAACTAGAAAATAGACGATAGAAATAAATGAAACCAATTGCCTGAAACGATGATGATGAATGGCTTAGTGATAAAATGTATGCAAAGAACATGACATATGAATAAAGTTTACTATTCGTACTAAAATGTACTTTATGACAAACTGCAGTGCGGCAATAATCACTGCATAACCCTTTTATATCTATACGAAATTAGAAAACTATCGATAGGATTATCTAGGGAAAACCCTTGTAAAGCACCAGGGTCTAAGTCTAGAAATGGATTCATCATCATTAGCTTGTGTCAGTCCCACGCCACCGCTTACTGTCTTCGGCTATTCTCATCTAGCCCAAACCAGCCACGCTGCGAATCTCGTCACACTATCTTGTCGAGGCTCGGTCCCCAGTTTCCGACTAAAGCGGTCGTCAGTTCCACGGCTTATGTGACCGGCTTACTGCCACTTCAGCTTACTAATCCGGTGGACTATGTCAGTGACTCTAGTTCTTTGACGGATCACATCATTTCTTATGCGGTCCTTAAGAAATACTCCAAGCATAGCTCGAAATATTTACACGAATTTAAAAGTGACCCATAGTAGAACCGTAAGTGTCCAAGTCTCGGCACCGTAGGTCGTGACAGGTAGGGCGCACTCATCGAAGACTTTCTATTTGAGTCATTGTGGGAATGGGTGGCGAGAAAACTCGACGAAGCTTATTGAAAGCTGCCCCAGCCCAGCCGAATCCTTCTGTTGGCCTCTCTCTCAACGATCTTTCTAACTAGTTAGAGCGTTTACCGAAACCACTTCGATAGAGGTGCCGTCGAATATGTTCGGTGCTGGATCAACGTGCTCGTGGAACATGATCTTGGTTTAACCCCAGTCTTTGCACCATTTTCTGCAGGTCCTTTGCGGTCTCAGCCATGATGACGATATCGTCTGTATATCGCAGAGATATACTCGCCATTCACATTTATGACGTGTCCTTCTCAGTCGAGCATCTTGAACATTTCCTCCAGCGCGGCGGAAAACAATTTCGGAGTCACAACATCTCCTCAGTCGTAGTGGCGGCATCATTCAGACATCTCAGCATCTGGATATATCGCCAATCAGTTTGGCACTGCTGTAAGGAGGGAAAATTGAGGAAAGACCAGGTCTCGATGGAGTCAAAAGCCTTTCCATAGTCAACAAATGCCATGCACAGGGGCTGTTTATGCTCATGTGTCTTCAGTATCCTGCCTCTTACGGGTTTTATCACCTTTTTTGCAGAACAATACGACCAAACCCCTGTGCTATGCCTTAGGAGTTCTCTCGGAGCAGAGAAGGGAGTTACATAGACGTCGGAGCCTCTTCAACACCGGTTTGCAAGCGGCCTTCAGTAGCTCCGTCGTGACTCCGATCTCTCCCGAGGCTTTTCCATTTTTATGTTGCTCTAGAGCCCTTTCGATTTCGTGTAGGCCAATTTCTGGGAAATTCTATATCCCGCTGTTCTAACGAAGTGACGGTTGGATCATTACCTCGCTTGCCTATTAGATCCAGTGACTTAATAAGGCGAAACTGGTTTATAAAGATTATTAAAATACAAAGATATAAATAGAGATAATAAGGAACACTCACCACAGCACTCCTATCCACGTCCGTGATTGAGCCGGCAGATACTGCAAAATAAAAACAAATACAATGATTGCACTATTTTTTTCCATTTCATATAAAGAAATGAAATAGCCTCTCTCTACTCTATAATGAATCTTCGTGTTCTAACCCCAAGGGGTACAAAGCGATCCTGGAATGATTCTTGATTCAGCCTATTGTTTAAAGCCTTAATAGATACTCTTCTAATGTGAGTAACAAGTTAATTTATATGGTAAACTTGCAAATCTAAGCTTACAAAAGAAAATGACAAATTTATTGAAAGCTTAAGCCCCAACATGGGAATATACTAAAGCTTGCATATTACTGATGACTATTAATTATACTATCACTTGATCTGTGTGTAATTAAAAATATAATGATGATATAAGTGTTTAACTGCCTCCGTAGCCTAGTGGTATGGGTGTTTGCTTTAGAAACCGGAGGTCGTGGGTTCGAATCCTGCGGGGACTCAACAAATTTTCATTGTTGTTTCCTAGTTGGTTAGGGCAATTTGGGCCGATCACCCAATTGTCTGAAAAGTAAGATGATCCATGCGTCGGATGGGCATGTAAAAAGTCGGTCCACCCACCAACCCGCATTGGACCAGCGTGGTGGGATACGGTCCAAACCCCCAAATGGATAGCGGTGTATTAGGGGAGGCCTATGTCCAGCAGTGGACTATCACAGGCTGATAATGTGATGAGTGTTTTGTAATTCGTAATGAAAATTAGTGTGGATGGCTTGCGTCTGATGTATTATCTAAACATACAAGCTAATTAAATAGATATAATTATGTAATAAAAAAACTTGTTATGTGTAGTGGTTTAATGAGGAATTGAGATGTTTTGCAAATGAAATCTATATGGCAAGGACTGTATTCGGAGTGCAGGGGAGAATAAAGGTGGGTCTACTCCCTCCCCTCGCGTCGGGCCCTCCGGCTACTTACTGCAGAGCTCCGTCCGCACTGCGTACACAAACACTCTCAGTGTCCACTCACTATTATAATAAACTAGGGACATATTATTTTGTGTGTGTTGTTGGGTTGTTTAGTAATCTTTAACATTTAGTTAATTAACTTTAGAATTATTGCCAGTTTGGGTATATAATTTAAAATTATTGGTGAATGGTATATCATTTGAAATAACTTTCATTTACGATAGAATAGGCTCTTCATTTGCCTGTATTTAAGTAAAAAACTGGTTGCAACAATAAAATCTACAGTTGAATAATTCATCATATGTCTAGCGTTCTTACGAATTGTAATCGAGATATCCATCACTAAAGGACAATCAACTAATGACAACGCCATACGTTTGAGACCGCTTTGTGGTTGCGGGTTTCATGGTTTTATATCAATTCTGAGATTTGTAAATAGTAATCGGCTAAATTTAGTGATTCCACAAAGGTCTGTACTCACTGTCTGACTTGCCGCTGCTGAAGTCGGTGCTGTGCGTCTTGTCCCCCATCCCGCTGAAGGTGAAGTCCCCCTGGAGGAAGACGTTCAATGTATTTTTATTATTCATCAAAAAACGTAAGCTCCCTAGCCTCCAATAGGTCAGGCATAAGTCGTCTTCTCATACGGAGGCTATATTATAGTAAATACTATAAATGTAGAAACGAACCGCCGTGCTGGAGGAGAAGGTGTGCGACCTGGCGGCCAGCCCGTAGCCGGGGCGCGGCGCCGAGCGCAGCGACGACACCACTGCGAAGCCACAATGTTTCCATAGTCTTATATTGGTGTATGACAGTGAAATAATATTTAATTAAAGGTTTCTGTTGTTGGAAGTATTGTTTTACACAATGAGGTTAATTTAAAACTTCCTGGTATGTAATTTCAAATAATATAATTAAAAATAATATATACAAAAGAAGACAGGTATTTGAAATTATTGAAAGTTTCTCATAATTACATAAAATTCAATCATAAATGTTAAAATGAAAATATTTATTTATTTTTTGAAACATAATTTATACAGGAAGAGATAAAGGATTTTATGTGCAAGTGGTAAAAAAAAGGAGTTTATTTTTGTGTGTAGAAAGAATATAACTTTGAAGATATGAGAATTTATCTTGAAGAGAAAAAGGCAGACCGGCGATAATTCGACTCACCATCCTTTATGTAATAAGTGTGCGTTTGTACTGTAAGAGAGCATCATGTTAACTCGTGGTCACGAGAGTGGAAAAGTATAACATAGGTATGGGGGACGGTTTCACAGATCGTTCATTAGATGTTAAAGAGGAAATAAAATTTTAAGATACGAATAAATATAATGAAAACAGCACCGAAATGAACAGTACTGGAAGTGAAAACAATGTAGCCCGGCTTCCATGTCACCGGGTCTCTTTTTTGACAGTTGGAAGAATGAGACTCACTCGATGGTATGGTTTATTGGTATAAACAACAAGCTCGGTCAGGTACCGTTGTAGGAGGGCAGCGTGTGGTCGTCCCGGGCGTCCCGGGGCTCCCGCAGGTCGCGGTGGTCGAGCGAGCGCGAGGGCGAAGCGCCCACGGGCGACGAGTAGCGCAGCCGCGGCATCGCCTCGCGCGCCGCCGACGGCGTCCTGGGCACAACATCCTTCATCGTTAGGAGCCATTGCAGGGATAAAGCGTTTGTTAAGTCTGACAAAGTAATAGACTTTCAAAACCGAAATCATTTATTGATTTGTTTCACGTGAAGCTAATAAACGATTTGTGCCATATTAAGACAACAAGTATGGAACATCTGCACACCTGCTTGCGTTTCTAGGATCCAGATTTTGTTTCTTCCACTGCTGTAGCTTCTCGCGTTCCTTCACTTCTTTCAGGAACACCTGGAAGAATAGAAACAAAACTAAAATCGTTTATCGCACATTCAACATCATAAAAACATAAAATTAATATAGGATATCTTTACAATGCCATGTAATATGTAGCAACAACTATCAATAATTGTATAAAACAAAATAATTGTCACAAAAGGCAAATTAGTGAAATGGAAACAATCCAGCAATAAATAATTTTGTTATTCAATCAAATCAGTGCGATAATGTACTATGAAATTGTGCATTAGAGTTACACGGCGCCAGAGTGATTATAATCCACTCATGTCCCGAATAACAATTTAGACGACCTTAAGCAGGGAGTATCAAAGAGCCTTTTTTACATAAGCCTGTTGTGGTCTTCCGGGCTGAAGGGCGTCGTGACTTTACCTGCGCGATGCCCGAGTCGATCTTGGCCAGCTCCCTCTCCTCGCGCCGGAGCTGGTCGTCCCCGTTGCCGTTGAGGTGCCCGTTGGGGCGCGCCTCCTCCTCGTCGCTGTCCGCCACGCCCGAGTACGACTCCGACCAGCGCCGCCGCCTCTCTGTCAGTTATATAATATATTATCTGATGCTACATACAGCATAATACTAACCCGCGTTGGAGCAGCGTGCAAAAATACCCTAAAATGGAGAAGGAGTGCATTAGGGAAGGCCTGCGTCCAACAGTGGACTAACAAAGACTGATGATGATGACAAATATGACCCAGCCTTTTTAACGGACGCCGTCTTGGCGTTCACTATGTCCAGCAGTGGACTGCTAAAGGCTGTTTATGATGACGATGACCACCAACAACCCAAATGACAACACGACATAGTGTAAGACAAAGTCGATATTGTTGTCTATCCGCCCCTATGTATGCCGCCTTATGTCTTCAATACTAAACGACGGATATTGTAGCGATGATTTTTTAAAAGATGGTATGATTCGAGAGGAAGATTCTTTAAACCATCTACTTAAGAGGTTTCTAATGTGATATCTTAAATTAACATATTGATAGTGTTTGGCTGAACTTAACGAGATAAATCAAAATAATGTACAATAAAAAATTGTTCGGCTTAAAACAGATCAATATATATGAGGAATATATAATAGCAACATTAGCATCTTATATAGCAATATATGAAAATCGGAACAGTAGTATCTCTATAATGTGTATTCCAATAAAAGAAAAATAAGTCTTTGCATTTATCAGTTCAGATATAATATTATTATAAATAGGCACCCGGGTCCGTGTAGGGGTAGGGAGGCGCCGGGAAGTCGTCGCGCTCGATCTTGGGCTTCGTGCCGGGAGGAGGCTTGTAGGCCGACGGGTAGTGCGACAGCTCGATCGGCTCCTGCGATTGGAGTGTCAGCAATTGAAACACGAAATATTTATGTACAGTACAATACGTTGAATCTGTTTTGAACTAAAGTTAAACCACCTTTGCATGCTGCACGTTCAATCACCCTCTTGGGGGTCCTTGATGAAATAACTTGTATAACTGCTCGTTCACTACATTATATTCACTTGTTTTCAGCTTCATTAAAGATTGCATCATTCAATAGAACGATAATGTATATAATGTGGATTTCACGAAAAGTGACCAGACCGATTAGATCTATTAAGTTCCTGTTTTTTCTATGTTACAAGAAAGACTTCGTATATCTTTGTTTCTTCTTCTGAGAGGCAAAATAGCGAAGAGTACCTCGTTGTTCATGTGCGGCGACTTGGGGCGCGGCGTCTCGCTGCGCATGGAGTCCACCAAGACGCGCATCCCGGGCGCGACGACGCCTTGCTGCCCGCGCGCGAGCTGGCGCGGGTGCTCGCCGATGCTGTTCATGCAATGTTTATAAAATCTCTCTATTCTTCGAATGTCGCTATCGAATCGAAACATGGAAGAGAGATACCGACACGGCGGGCGGTGGAAGTGCGGCGAGGTGGGGGGCCGGTCGTAGGGCTGCACGCAGCGGCGCAGCGTGGCCGGCTCGCTGGCCAAGTACGAGTAGGTGGTGATGCGGTGCGGGGACGAGCCACCGGAGCGCTCGCCGCGCAGCGCCAGCCCCGGCGACACGCCGCGGTAGCCGTACTGCGCCACCACACATTGCTTTACTCGGGGGGTTAGGCACGGGGAGGGAGGCGGAAAACATAACGAAAGTGGCAAAGTGGCAAACGAAACAGACTTAATGAAACGAAATAAAATAAAAAAGCGAAAATAAAAAATAAACCTTGCGGGTCAAGCTACTGTAGGGGCTGCAGTAGGAGCCGTTGACGCTGGGCGTGCGCGACCGCAGCGAGAACTGGTCGGGGAGACAGGTCGGTTAGCGAGAGCGTTCGAGGACGTTCGAGAAGGTTCGAGAAGGTTCGGGAGTCGAACGAACCTGCAGCTCGGAGCAGGCGCGCTCGGCGGCCAGCGCGTCGTGCGGCTGGTGCGGCGCGGGCCCGCAGCGCGGGTGCCAGATGGCGGCGCCCTGCAGGAACATCTCCTCGCCGTCGCCGAAGGGGTCGCCGCACTTGGTGCAGCGCGCGCACGTGGGGTGGAAGTGGTGGTTGTCGCCGGCCTGCAGCACCTTGCCCGAGATGTAGCGGCGGCAGTAGGCGCAGCGCACGCCGAACAGCCGCTGGTAGTCGCGCTCGCAGTACGGCACGCCGCCGCGGCCCATGTACTCGCCGCGCAGCACGCCGCCGCACTCGCCGCACGCGAAGCACCACGTGTGCCATTGCCTGCAACCATCCACGCACCGTCAAGCCAACGCGTTCACGAGTTATTTGTGGTCAACTGACAACTGTTCCACGATGTTTATGCCTACAAATGATTCGTTCCAACGCGTGTGGCTTGACCGATTAGACATACGAGATCTAAATTCATCTGAAAAGTAGCATCAGTCGACATATCCTCTCACTGCCAATCGACGCATAGGATGTTATGTTTCTCTGGTTATTACGCCGACTACGGTGCCATTTGTATCGAGAGACAGTAGTATTGTGAGAGTGTAATGTGCCGAAATGCAATACAATCCTGTCGTAATAGTACACAGGAGTACGCCATCCACAACGATGCAAGGAAACGAAAGCTCACCTGTCCAGCGCCACCAGCGCCTGCCCCTCCGACAACTCCTGGCCGCAGCCCGCGCAGTCTGCGAATACACAAGGTTTTTGGGTTCACTCATCACATACAAATATGCAAATCTTTGCGCTATCCAAAATATTGGTAAAGATTACTTAGGTATTATTGTCAATCACTTACCGAAATCATGAATTAAAAAAAGATACAGAATCCAGAAATTTTGCGCTTTAGCAATCATGGCTTCCATGAATCATACTTTTGCTTGCATTGGACAAATTTAATTTGTGTACACAAATAATTATTACTTGATGAATAAAAATTCTATTGAGAATAAATTATACATCGATTGAAGTAAAGAATATCTTAAACACATTCTTTAAAAGTAGTGAATAATAACTTTGGTTTAAAATTGTTTGCTGACTCAATTAATAATATTAAGACACGATCTTCATAAACTACATAGTTTTAGATGTAGATAATTCGTGACAAAAGCCTGACAAATAGTATAACCCGTTACGACAACCATTCATTGGTTCGCTTGGTACGCGAAACGAACAGAGCGCTGACAAATAGCGGCGCACAAAGGCGCCGGAGCGGACGTGAATGCGCTCTCAGATTCACTACGACAATCGGATTAACCGTCGCTTCTTGATGTGAATAGGAGTTTGTTACAGAATATTTTGTATTTAAAATTAAAGTGTTTTCTTGAAACCACAAAAGAAACAAATTAGAAACAATCTAGAGATTCTAAAATTTAACTCGGTTACGACATGAAGTTTTTTGCGTAACAGAAACGAGAGAGAATACTAGAACGTGTAGGTATATGGCGTCTGTATCTGAAACACATTAAATCTTAAATCAATGTCAACGATGTCTGATGTTTCATATAAAAAATTTGCCAAGGTGTTTTGTCTGTGTTAGTCCACGGCTGGACGTAGGCATGCCCTACAAGAATACAGCACTGATCATTAATTCAAAATACCACCTTATACTCAAAAACATCCTTGCCCTATATTAACATTCTTTCAACCGGAGTGAACCACCTTAATCATGCTCAGCTTACCATTGGGGTCCGGCTGCCTCCTGTCCACGTCGTCCCTGTCGGGGGATCCTGGCGAAGTCGCCGAAACGGGCGAGCCTGGAGACCTGGGCGTGTCCGGGGTGGCGGGCGTAATGGGCGCCGGGTCGGGAGAGCGGGCGGTGCGAGCTGTATGCCTCTGCGGTGCGGCGCAATCGCCGCAAATCACCTCGGAACCGGTGTAAGTCACCTTCTCACCGGAGGGGAACGCGCGCCTGCAAATGCAAATGGTGATAGGGTTTTATTGCTGCTCCATCAAGACTTGTGTTAACTATAGAGCATCAGTTGAAAGTAATTGTATCATCAGTATCATGAAGCATCAACTAAAGAAGAGGCGGAGTTGAGGTAGACACTAACCAACCAGGAAACATGTCTCCAAAATGCACAGAGCGACAATTATATTTGTAATAACACCGAAAGATCGCTTCCGAAGTTTTGTTTCCGTAATTTTACCCTATTTTTAACATGCTTCATGGAGTAATAAAGTAATAATAGGAGTAATAGCTACTTACGTATAAAACTCTACTAAGTATGACCATTTTTCGTCATACCATTTACAACTTCAACGACAATCACCCCTCAGGGCTTGCTTAATTTAAAGCCATTGCATAATTGTATTTGTGCAAGAAGTTTTAATAAAATAAATCAGTTTATTAGAGTTTCTATTTAACTCTTATGATTTTAATTGCGTTCTTATAAATAAACAGCTCTAGTAAAAAATGACTGCGCCCAGATACTTGTTAATTTCAACTAATCTTGACAAGTATCGCAATCCGAAACTTAATCGCAATAATAATTCGTAGCAAGTGCAAATACTCAACCGGTTCATAAATTATAACTGTTCCGATATTTGGCTAAACACGTCCACATAATCGATCAGTTGAGCGATTCGGCCACAAAAAGCGAGCGATACAACTTGACTGGTGTTCATTTAAAAGCCCAAAGCAAATTGTAATCGATCGATCGCCACCCAATGAAATGTAGTGACAAAAAGACGGAGTAACAACCGCTCCGATCGATTCACGAGCAACGACCCAACAAAGTATACAAACAGGAGTCTTTTTGCCCCTACTTATTTATTACGCCAGAAATAATTTTCTTCTTCTTGTGCTTTTGTGAGAAAAATATTCACCATTTTTAAAGTATTGATTTTTTTGATTTTATGTAAAGAATTAATTTATCACAAAGATTTAATTTAACACAAAACACGTTTGTGGTTTCAGAATAGACTACAAATAACAAAAAACAACGTTATTGAGTTAGTTTTAACTTTCCTAGCACTTGCTATAAACCGGAGGCCCGACCTCGCCTACATTGATGCTGGAAGAAAACTTTATCATATAGTTGTTTTCTTGTTGGTCAGTGCAATATGGTATCTGATTTACCTATTTTTATTTCAAATTTTCTGAAATATAAGACGGGTTCGTAAATGCAAGCGTGAGGTTTGTAAGTAAAAAGTCGGTCCCGAATGTCAAAACATTTTTGGCAGGCGTTTTAGAACGACAGTGCCTACAAATTTCTGACAATAATTAATTCATCGAGCGCAGTTTGCCTTGTTATTCAGCAAATCCGAATGGATTAGAAGCCAACCCTATAAAAGCTTGTGCAAATTACAAGTGTAAAAGTCAGAAAAAAACAACGCACGATGCACAAAGAGACATATATGGCAAGAAATAATGAATATGTACTCACTTGCACCTGGCGCAGGTGAAGCACTTCTGGTGGTAGGTGTTCCCGAGGGCGGAGACCACCTCGCCCTCCACGTACTGGTTGCACGCGGCGCATCTCGTGCCGAAGGCGCGCTGGTAGTCCTACGAACATAAAAAACAGCGAAATATACAACATGGACAATGGTCGACTGACATCAATGACAAAGCATTGAAGTACAGAAACTAGTCCTAAACTTACAATAATAAACGTAAAACAGACCTAAAATAATTCGTTTAACCTCTTATTTACAAAATTATACCTTATATAGTCTATATTATTATTAATGAATTGTTAATTACATGTCAAGGTTAAGAGCATTCCTTAATTGAGTTAACTCTTTCATTCGTTACTATGAAACCAAGTTACGTGATGCGTGTCACAGTAATTAATAATATTGCTTATATTTCTATAAATATTTATACCTTCAAGTCTCTTTTCATTAATTTGTTGAAAAGTACAGAAAAAATGTAATGGCGTATATCCTAACACAGTTTTATTTTTGAAATGAGATATTGTATTATTCAGAGTTCCATTACTGAGGGGGAGAATGTATTCCCTAGTACTTGATAGATTATTAAAAACTATTAGACTGGCTTCAAATTAGGTTCCAAACTACTAACTTATTTATTTGTCCTATTTATATTTCATCTGTAAAGTTAAGTTATCCAACATAATACAGTACCCCTTAATTATTTTATGCAACAAAGTTGAAATTGTAAAAGTTACTCGCAATCCACTAAGTAATTAGCAAGATATAGTCCCTTTTGTCGTATTAAAATAAAACAATGCCATGTTTGAGATAATTTTACTTTAAATATGACATTGTACTATCAGTATTATGTAATAAATACTACACATTTTTTACTTAGGATATGAGGGGGAAGACAGCATGATGTAAGGTGCAGGATGACCCTCCGAGTGGAAGGCAAAGGACACGTGCAGGGGTCGTACCTGCGGGCAGTAGTAGTGTCCGTCCTTGCAAAAGAAGCCGCCCCTGGCGAGGGAGGCGGAGCAGGTGCGGCACGTGAAGCAGCCCGTGTGGAAGTACTTGTCCGTCACGCGCAGCACCTCGCCGCTGCACTTGCCGCCGCACGCGCCGCACACCACCTTGCCTGCCACAAACAAATACATGTTCAAGGTACTACACGATAATATTTATTGTCATGGAGGCTCCCACCGGTTCGGAATAGGACGCGTCAGACTTAAGGAAAATCGGCGAAAGAAACTCAGCGGGATTTTTTGTAACATCTTTTAAAATAATCAAATATATTGATTGATTTGATTGATGATCGGCTATTTTTAAACTAGTTTTGTTAATAACAATGTCTTAAATGTATAAAATATAATCGGCATTTAGAGAAATAATATATATATATAACACGAAAAGGCACGGATGGCTCTCACAAGAATTTTAGCACATAAATGATCATTTTTACTGATCTCTGCAAGACAGGTTACAGACCTAGTGCAGGGTCATTGAACAAACGCAATTTGTTTATGTGCTCACATATATTTAACAATATCTTGTGATCGCATTGTATGTATCTTGCTCACTGTTTTTTTAATGCTGTACTTTTAGTTAAATAGATGTAAACCGGTAATTTTTCTATAATGGGATCGACCAAATTTTATTTAAGTTAAAGCAATGGCTTTCCCCGCAACACATAATAACATCAAGTTTAGCTTCGACTTAAGCAAGTTAAACTCTTTGTACAAAGTCTCCTGGACAGGGCGCGTCGGTCACGAACTGGCAATGAATCACAGTGGTCCGACCTTTCAGAAAGTCCCGCGAGTTATGTATGTACACGATTGAACGTTCAATTGTAGTTTATCAAGAAAGGAGAATTTTTCTTGAACTCAATTCTTTAAATCAGAAAACAATATGAATACGAACTGTAATGTTCATCTCATCATCATCATCATATCAGCCTATGAAAGTCCACTGCTGGACATAGGCCTCCCCCATGAGCCGCCAAGAAGTACCATCTCAAGAAGGACTTCCCGCACGTTTGCACAGGTCGTCACTTCAACTCGTGGAGGGTCGTCCCACACTGCGATACACAATGCGTACGAGGCTGCCACTCGAGAACCTTTTTTCCCCATCGGTTATCGGCTCTACGAGCTAAATGGCCGGCCCTTTGCCACTTTAGCTTGCTAACCATCGTTCTGCTGCGGATGTCTGTATTACGCACTCTATCACGCAGAGAAATTCCGAGCATAGCCCGCTCCATAGCTCGCTGAGTGACTTGGAGCTTCCTCATACGGCCGGCAGTGAAGGACCACGTCTCAGTTCCATAGGTCATCACTGGCAACACGCACTGGTTGAAGACCTTAGTTTTTAGACATTGAGGGATATCGGACAAGAGGATACGTCTAAGCTTCCCGATAGCTGCCCATCCGAGTTGAATCCGTCGATTGACCTCTGCGTCAAAGTTGGACTTACCTAACCGGACTGTCCCAGGTAAATATATTGGTCTACAACTTCGAGCACAGCGTTCCCAATAACCACCGGCGTAGGCATGACATGAGCGTTAGACATGACTTTCGTCTTCTCCATGTTCATCCTAAGGCCCACGTGTTGGGAAACACTGTTGAGGTCATTGAGCATAGCGTTGAGGTCCTCCAGCGACTCCGCCATTATGACTATGTCGTCGGCAAATCTAAGGTGGGTGATGTACTCGCCATCGATGTTTATACCTCGTCCTTTCCAATACAAAAGTTTGAATGCGTCTTCCAATGCAGCGGTAAAGAGTTTCGGGGATAATAACATCACCCAGTCTTACACCCTTCTGCAATTGAATAGGATTCGTACTTCTGGATTGTAGTCGGACGGACATCGTTGCTTTACTGTACAAACACGCTGGCAAAGCTGAAGGGCCTGCAGCACAGCCCAAATTTCGACAGTATCAATGGCTTTCTCGTAGTCCACAAACGCTAAGCATAAAGGCAAATTATACTCCTCAGTCTTCTGTATAATCTGCCGCAGTGTAAATATGTGGTCTATGGTACTAAAGCCTCGGTAAAAATGTTCATTTAGCTAATAATAAAATATTAAAAAAATTCCGTTTGTGAAATTAAAATAACTGTTTTCAAATGAGTACATTATGATAAATTTTAGTCGGTATTCATACAAAATAAACATTTTTTTAAATGACAAAAAAGTAACAAAACACTCGTGTGTTTGATCTAACCAATCTTTGAATGGGTGGTCGGACTCTGGCGGGTCATTCAATAAAAGATAATTGATGTAATTGGGAGTAACACAGGATATAAAATTAATTAAAAAAAATATTTTCCCACATTATTTTATTACCACGCGTACGAATTCGTGGGCTAGTCAGTGAAAAATAATTTTTAAATTTGTATATATGAAATGTATGTAACTGGGTTTTACCTGTAACGTCGTCATTGCATTTAAAGTTTGTTTTAAGCGATACTTACACATTTTCTAACGAAATCTACTATACCTACTTCGTTAAGAAAACTGGTGTATTAAGTGTATACTGGGTCAATGAACCCTTTGACCTATAAAGATTGTTTCAAACCATGCACTTTTCCAGTTCAATTTAAAAAAAAACTAATCAAAGTGAAATATCACTGCGATTTCCTAGTTGGCACACTTTCCGCGAACTTTGGCAACGAGCCAGCGCAAAACTACGCTAGTTCTTTGAGGCACGGCGCACGGTTCAACGTAATTTTATTTTTAATTTGATTTACCAACTGAAGAATTTTAATTATATTTTTCGATACTTGACCTACTTAAAAAATTAAATACGAAGAGTACGCGGTGCGATTTTAAAATAATAGCAAATAGAGTAAAATTCTTAATAATTTAAAAGTTTATTTCCTGTCGTAGTTTCAATGAAGATGATTGCAACAAAAACTATTTATTTTGGGTGTGTTTTACATAAATTACTAAAAAATAAGTAATACGATCTAGTATTGCAGCCGTGTAAGTTTTCTGTATTAAAGTGGCTACGCATTATGAAATATCTACAATATTACTAATAAAAGCAACGAAATAATCTTGACAGTTAGTTTCTGACCCCCTCCTAAGAAGCCGCCGGCAGTTAGTTGTGATTTATAATCCGTTTATCATATAAGACATAAGCCGATGACGTGATGCCGGCTTCGAATCTAAACACCTGAGCGTTATGAGTCAACGAGCAGCATTTGTTTATTCTCTTATGCATATTAATGGCGTTATATACGCCTCGGCCTTCACAATAGTCGATTTGGGTCACAGTTGTCACGTTTGCGGCTGCCCGATCAAACACAAATGGAATTATCACTATGTAAGGACAGAAAAACAAACTGTCAGAGTTTAAAACGTGTAATATTAAGTTAACGTTTAATTAAAATCACAGCTTTTTTTATTGACAACGTAGGCAGACGAGCGATCACGCTCATAGACATTGGCACTACCAGTGGCATCAACGATGTACTGCCCACCATTAAACACAGAACGTTAAGTCACGTTTATCCAGGCAATACGTTGACTACGATACCCTTCAACCCGGAACACGGTATTGTTTTTACACTAATGGTAGAAACAGATACCGCGGTAATACCGCCCCAGACGGCCCGCTTTGAAAGGCTGTATAACATAATTTTTTCTATGATTAAAAATAAAGTTACTCGTGCCGAAGTAAAACAGTCCGTTGGCAGAGTATCTAATTTCTTCGTTAAATCTTAAGTATATTTAACATTCGTTACTGACGTCCCCAAGCCGGAGCAATCAGCAACTTATGCTAATGTCGCACAGCACAGCAAACATTGCTATCTGAAACCAAGAGATAGCCCCAAACAGGCAAGCGCTTGCATCACCCCACTGGCCCCAAATGGCGCGATCAGATCACACGACAGTATCGCAACATCTGCCGCGTAACAGCAGGCCAGTGCGCTTCTTACGTGACCGCGTTGCCATATTTCGACCGGACAGCTTGCATTTGCAACTCTGTATTAGTGACAGTAGTTTAGCGTTGAATTATCTAATGAAAGGCTTCGTCTAGCTGATATAAAACTAAAAAATACGAAACTAGATGGAGACGCATAAAATCTATTAACAATGCACTTTTAGTTCTATCTGTTTCAACACTTACACAGACATTTATTAAACATTGTGACCCTTATTAGTGTATCGGTCTAACGCGTATATCAAATTCTTTATTTATTTCGTACTCGCAAAATGCAGTAACTACAGCAAAGACCTAAGCTATACGATCTCGGAGGTGGTAGGTCCCCTCTTACAGGGGGCTGTCTGGGGTGGTAATACCGCGGTGCCTATTTCTCGTCAGTGACCACTCACCATCAGGTGGCTTGACTATTCATCTACGTTCGTAACCAATAAATAAAAATAACTAAAAAAACCCGAATAGGCCGTGAATATCAATTAGTCTTTGTCAGCTTGCGGCTTTAAGTTCTAAATATAACTTTCTTAAGCTATATCATAGTACGGAGTAGTCATAAAGGTTTAAAATGAAATTATGTCATCCTCCATAGCGAACAAGCCACAAAAGGCGACACCGCCCCCGAACGACCCATCTGTCGGTCGCAGGGTTCGTTGGCACATAGCGAACATGGCGTGTTGTGACAACATCCATTCGACGAGACCTAAACTGTCGTTACCATTGCGTCATACTTGCCTGTCGAATACTTTTATGAATAATACTGCTATTTTTATAATGTACACAAATCAATCCAATAAGGATTGATTAGTGTACGTTTCAATCACAATCAATCCTATATAGATTGATTTGTGTATCCATCCGAAATGGATTGACTTGTGTACATTTTGAAATTATTTGTCACATTCACGAAAGGTAACCTATTATACCAAATCTCAGGATATAAATGTGCCAGCAGCTATTTGTACTTTTGTCAAAAGCAGTCCAAATTCGAATATATTGGAGCTATTAAATTGAAACGCATGTTATTAAATTCCTCCAAGTCGGCAACGGCGTCTGAGAATGTTCGGTGCGAGGCACAGGCGGAAGCGATTCCTTTTGAATAATGGCCGACGACAGAAGATTTAATGGGCCGTTAATTTGCTCTAAACGCTGGACCGAATCCAATTTACGCGATATTGGATGTCGGTCTGAAGGACGCCTCGAAAATTGTGACTCATTTCATTATATATTCTACAATATTTTATATTATGACGTCGTAAGATTGGGACTTATTTATGACTAGTGTAATGAATTTATTTGGAACTTTTATCATTATTAAATTACTTTAAAACGCGCTTAAAAGCTTAATTACTTTGAGCTTATATTAGTTTGCAATATTGAAAAGCCATGTTATAGATATAGACTTTATATTATAAAATGAATCGGTACGCCTAGTAGGAAGTACTTAATATTAATAAAAAATAAAAATGCATTACTCTTTTTATTTAGAATTATAATATAAGGGGTATATTATAATTTGTATGTAAAGGTGCATTGTATGTGCAAGCTCTAGAGGCAGTGCTGGTAGAAAATGTGTTACAGGTTTCAGTATCTTCCTAAATGACGACTGATTGTAAAATGATTCCTATATTACTCAGTCACTTAAAGAGAAACTCATTTAGCGATCACAACTGCATGAAACATGTTTGCAACTACGACCAGATCATTTTCAAACGCAATACAGAGCATATTTATCGCTTCGCATAAGCCTAACTAAAGGCTCGCACGCCGCATGATGCACACGCGGAAGTGGGCTCAACGACCGCGGCCCCATTGATCCAATGACCCGCATTGCTCGGGTCAATCTGCAATGCCGTTCTTATAGCTGCATTGTTGCAGTTTCTTTTTATGGCAGACTAGTTCTATTTTTACTTCCTAGATTATAGAATAATTAGCGTGTGACCTAAACTGTAAGATAATCAATTCATTGCACAATCAAAAGGTGATCCGGTTATGGAGACGAGACAAAGACCACTTTGTCAAGAAAATAAAAGGCCAAATTATTAACATCCTTTTCAATTTTTTTATTGTTTTTAAAGTTCAAATACCTGTCTCCCCACGTAAAATCGTTTTTGAGGTAAAACTGAGCAGGTCCAAAAATCATGATAACTCAGGAAAAAAAATTAGAAGGCGAAGGAGGAGTTTAATTACTAAATTTTATTTCTTGGTCAATACACACCTAAGTGCCGTTATGTAAAATTTTAATTGTCTTCGATTTTATCGCTAATTTCGTTAAAAATAAATCGGACGTAAAAATCGTATAACTCTGCTTAACTCTTACACACAATCAGATGCTCAAAGAATTCACTTATTGTACTTCTTAGTATTCTATACTCAAAAAAATCGTAATAAGTAAATAAAAATCTGAAAAAGTTGAAACTATTAGTTACATAACAAATACTTATGTTAATCATCATATTAATTATCATCGCAAATATAAAACCACAAGCGAATACAAATGCATCATTGGAATATTAAATTCGTTTTACAAATCTATGATTCACGGGTGATTTATGATTTTATCGCGTCTAGTGATTGCGTAACGTAAAGAATGGTAAAACTAAAGAGGCGAAACCTCTTTAGTAACACTTTAAGGTAAAAGTGTAAAGAACAACGAGGGTATGCTTGTTTATTTTTATCGCCAACGAAGGCAGAGGAACATTTGATCCACCTGATGGAAAGTGGTAACCGACGCCCATGGACAGCCGCATTACCAGAAGTATCACCAATTCATTGCATACATAGAATGTTACGTCTCGTTTACCCAGTAAATACGCTGGCTACGATGCCCCCCCCTAGAAGGGGTGCTACCACTTCGAAAAATATAGGTTTATAGAAATTATCTACAGGCCAGCCGATTTCAGTCTTATATAAAAATTAATTGGCGCATCAAAGTGAGACAAAAGTAAGATATAACGCGAGAATTAAAAGTGGTTGCAGTTAGCCTGCGTGGCCTAGTGGAATATGCCCTTGCTTTATGAACCGGAGGTTGTGGGTTCGAATCCTGCGGAGAAACAACTTTGTATTATGGTTGTTTTCTGGTTGGTTACGACAATTTGGGCCGATCACCCAATTGTCCGAAAAGTAAGATAATCCATGCGTCGGATGGGCATGTCAAAAGTCGTTCCACCTACCAACCCGCCTAGGACCAGTTTGGTGGGATACGGTCCAAAAAACCCCTAATGTAGAAGGCGTGCATTAGGGGAGGCCTATGCCCAGCACTGGACTAACACAGGCTGATGACGATTACCAATATGAACGCGTTGGAGTTTGATAATAGATTATTTTTACGTTTATTCCGAATCCTAATTGAACTAATGTCCGCGATATTAAAGGCTAGGCACGATATTGTATTCTATGTGAGAACGCGTAGCGCCTCCCAGAGTGAGTCACGCGAGGCCTAGGCTCGTGCGTCGGCGCCGCTTCGAATACTGATGTGGTGGCTGAATGCACCATATGTCACTGGGATTTACCTACTTGTACAGGTATATCATTAAATGCTCACTCGTTTGTCTTGTAATACATTAGAGCAAGCAATAATTGCTTGGGCGAACTCTTAATCTATGCTTTTTTCCAGTGGTAGCTTTAGGTTGTGCAAAAGCAGCTTTTTACTAGTTTTATAATTAATGGTGTTATTGATCAATGCTTACTAAAGATTGAGATTAAAAAAACAGTAATGCAATTTAATTATCGCAAATGTTCTTGGTTTTATCTTATAATACAACTCGTTAGCTCTAGAGATGTAAAATACATTTAACCCACTGTCAGGCGAAACACCCAGCCCAAATTGATCAGGGCGCGGGGGCATAAAAGCAGTATCGATCTCATAATGTTGGATTTTTAGTAGGTAAAAAACACCAACGTGACGACAGACATTTATAGACCGACGGTGTATCTAAATTATAGCTCTTGTAGTGCTTCGAGAGCTGGCGGTATGCGTGAGGAGAGGTTGGCACCAGGAATGCGGCTATTAACATCGGCGGCAGCTGGCAACGGTCCAGGCTGGAGCTGGACGATATGTCTCTACGTCCCCACTCGCTGTTCACTCTCTCTCACATTATTTATCGCACAATCATTCCTGCCGTACAAGTATTTTATGACCAAGATAAAATTAGCATTTAATATATTAGTACATTCCTACGGCTAAGGAACCGAATGTTTTAGTTGCTCAAATAAGGTACGTTACAACTCAAAAAAAAATTTTGCAACGCGTAAATAAGCCCGCTACAATGTAACATTAACCAAACAAGCAACCGCAAAACAATAATAAAGTACATAACAAAATGCCACAGCCTATTTGAACGAGACAATGTTGCAAACAGCTCCGAGCATAATTAGGTTTCTGCGCACTGGGTGTGACAGGCGCTGTTTAAATCCCATCGGCGTTTAATACAATTATACAATATTTATGCAATTTTCCCTCCGAAGCAGACATACGCCAATGTTATTATGGGAAGCGAATTTCAATTTGAAGCGCGCTTTCAAATAAAGGCGAAATCATTCAATTCACCCGAGCAATTCAATATCATATACGTACACTCTGTTTCCATACGCACTTTTAATTATATAAGAATGCGAATTAGACTGTTCACAATTTTAAAGTTGATTAAGATTTTTTATTCGCTGCGAAACATCATTTTGTAACTAGTTGACACATAAAGCACAAAGTGCAAATTAAAGACCAACTTGCTAAAACAAGCGTCGATAATATTTGTAAACCTTGTTAACACTACTCATTTGCTTTAATACATTTGTGTTATAGTTAATATATGCACTTAAACTGTATCGTACTTCGCAAAAACATTTGCGAATGGTCATGAAACAAAATTATTACTTGTGTCGCCAACAGAGTGCGTTGGTCCCACGAACAAGCGTCACCGTTTGAATTGCAAGTAAAAAACCGCAAAGGGCGAGTCAGCACCGACAAACCAATGGTTCAGTACAATTCTTTGTTTGAATCCTAATGTATGTGCAGAAAAATAGAAATGATTTTCGCAGACATTGTGATGCACATAACATAAATACTAGAAACCATTGAATTCTTCCAGCAACTAGACTGCGAAGAATAAGTAAATCTTTTATGGGACAATGAATACGCTTTTACAACAAAATTCCAGTAAACGTTCAGAATTTAACTATTGATAAATTTAAAAAAGTAGTAAAGGAACGTGTATGATAACAAAGCCTGGTAATGGGATGCTCGCTCTAGGCTTTTTCAAATATAATATACATTTATATGTATATTTGATTATTTTAAAAATGACAAAATTACAATTAAACCTTAAGGTTTTGTCGCGACCCTCGCCTACTTATCCCCGACTGTCGCGAAAGTGCAAAACGGAAAGACGCCAAAGCTCACGTAGCTCACGTAGCGGTGACTCAGGAGGTGGCAAAAAGCGACCGTCGGACAGGTGGCCGGGGACGACTTATCGGCGAAGACGATCGCGCGGCTAATTTCGGCCTCGGCGACTCGCCGATTCGGATACTGGCATCCAATTGCACGATAAAAGTGATACACGTTTCTTGTCATGATACAAAAAGTTTTTTTTATAAATTTCGCGTGGGAAAATATTTATCACAACACAATCGTGGACGACAGAGGTTATTTCGTACGATAATCTGATTATTTCTTGTTTTTGTATCAGTCTTTTAACATGGTGGCAGGACTAAAATTAACCTTAAGTCATCTGCTGAGAGAGATATATCAGATCTCTTTATAAGTAAAGGAAACACAGGGAATTTATTTGAAAAAGCTGAATAAAATCATCGTACAAGGAAAAACTAGCGTCCGACACGTCGAACTGGGACGATATCATGCGCAAGACATCTAGAAGCAGCGGCGTGAACGAATGTACGAGCTTTATTTCCAATTATCTCAGCAACTGATCACGACCCGAGATCTAGGGAGCGATTTGGAACGTGGAGGTGAGAGAAATCGAGCCGTATCGAGAGAGTGACCGATATACTAATCAAAGCATTAAGGCCAAAGTCTGCGCGTCTTTTAAACTGAAATGTTATTTAATGAAATGTATCAATGATTGACATTTTTCTTCATTTTTGGTAAGAAAGACCCAAACAAACAAAACGCAGTCTGCATTTTGTTTCGGAAAGAAAAATTGTGCTGTTCGAACAAAACGCTAATGTGACTTACCTGAATTTCAGCTTTTAAGCTTAGGATATGGTTTTTTACCCGGTTTTACGGAATTTGCAAAATGCATTTAGACTAAAATTTATATTGATAAATGTTTCAATGTTTTAATAGAAGTTTATCTAGTCATATTTGTTGCTTAACTTTTCCACATTTTTACTGATACCTCACTCAAAAATAATCGATCTGATCAATTTTTTTGGGTCAGGTATCAGTAAAATCACTCAAGAAAGACCAACAATCCTAAGAAAATCATAAAACAATTTTCATACACATTATAATAGCTATAATAGTTCAAGTTAGTAATAGTAAGTCTATTGTATAAAGAAATACATTGTTAGTACTTCAATATACTTATACTATATGCTCTTCAGTTTGCGATACAGATTCCTGCACAAGTTGGAACAATGCGTGTACTCGATTTGATTAGCATAATGATGTAGGTCAATTATTCGAACAAAAGATATGAAGATGTTCGCGTGTCGTGAGATTAATAGGTACATTGCAGACGTCCATTCGCAGCGGGGAATAAGACATGACACGATGCTTTCATTAAGAGATCCTACTTGTTCGCACCTAATGGATACTTTATCGGTTCAAATGAATATCAGTGATTGCCGTTGATACAATACCACTTATAAAATTAAAATATAGCTGCTGTTTAATCGAGCCAGAGAGCCTTGGTGCTCTACAAATGGAAACCTCTGTGGCGATTTCATTTTATCCTCTTAAAGTCACGTGAATATCATTCAAATTTAAAAATCATTCATCAAATGTATTCGGATCAGCTATATGAAATAAGAAAATTGGTGAAGATCAGGATGGCATCCGTTCAAAAATATTTGTATACGGCAATCATTAAGTCAGATAAATATTAGTAATGTTCAGAGATTGAATAGGCGCGTTCCGCTCCCAAGCTTCCGACATATAAACGAGACAGCCGGAACCCAACCGGTCCTCGTTGATACAAGGAAAGCGGACAATTGAAAGCGTTCGATCTTATTTCCTTTCAACTACATTTATAGGCATAAAATGCACTTTCGAATGCAATTATTAAAATTCCAATTAACAATGCCTACTGTGGCACGATCGCTTTACAATGTTAAGAGCTCAAAGCTCTTGTTATTTGTAAAATACTAGTGACAGAAAAGATAAACCTATTTTCTATGAAAGTTTTGATATACATAACTTATCCGAAACCTAAATTTTTCGTATTTCTTTTCCAACCATAACTAGGGTCACTAGAGTAAAAAGAAATTACAATATACACGGATTTGGTTAGGATAATTTCCATACATTCTCTGCATATTTACAAATTCCAAGAAGAATCAAAAATGTTTGATGATATTCTACACCTGGGAACGTGTGGTAAACGAAAAGCCCTACCACTATTACCACTAGTATTCTGAGCATCGGAATTATAAAGCAACTTTCATTCAATGCCCTTCGGTCCCCATCGGCGCCGACACGCGATCGACACGCCAAAGAGCCGACAATTAACGAGCCACAGCTTTTGTCCGCGTCTCGGGCAAATTAGCGTCCGACGGGCACTTTCACCGCCCTGCGATTCACTCTCGCCGCATTCGCTAGAGCATTATCTTCGCCCTTCGAGAAAGCAACCCATTATTCGGTACATTTGTTGATTAACATCGTGCTCAGGTCGGTTTCGTTATTACAAAACTGCGTATCCATACTTGTGATCGGCAAATGAATGATGTGCCCCAAACAACGATCCAGTGTTAGCGTAGATACCATCTTTATCAAAAGTCATTATAATTCACTGTACCTTTGACAGAACGGTTTTCCGTTAACTATGAAGTTATGCCTCCAGGGTCTTGTATTCTTGCTACGGAAGGCTTCCTTCAGCATAGAGATCGCAGAAAGCTACCGTTCCCACGAACCAGGTGACCGATGCTTATTGCTAAAAGTGACGGCCACACGTGCAGAAGGTACATGAGTTAGGCATAACCAGACGCCGATAATCTGGCGAACGTTTTAATCGATTGCTGGTGGGAACCGACCTGGAACGCGGGTGTGCCAGTTGTGTGCGTTTTGCTGTGCTCGTAAGCGAGGGCGAACTACAGATGTTTGTATGCTGCTGTCCCTACTAGTGTGGTTACACACCAGGTTAGGTGACGGGACCCCGTTGGGTCTGAAGTCAAAAACTGCCTCCATAGCCTAGTGGTATGGACATGCGCTTTAGAAACCAGAGGCCGTGGGTTCGAATCCAGCGGGGAGTCATCCATGCGTCTGATGAGCATGTAAAAAAAGGTCGGTCCTGCGTCTGATCTCTCTTCGGTCATAACGCTTACACGTCCCATCGAAATATGACCCTGTGTCTGCGCGTACACTAATGCAATATAATATCTCCTGCGTAATTTGTTGATCTCTAATATAGATGGGCCGCCGTAGTCGAAACCGACTAGGAGGACATTATTATCAGTTATCATCGTGCCACGAATGACTTCGTCACTACTTGCGTAGCAATATTTTCGACCCAAAGCTCGAATGCTTTAAAAACCGATGTTGTTCCTTAAATAAGTATCTAGTACAAAGAATAATTAGTGTAGGCAGTAATACCAAGCGTTTAACGATTTATATTTAACGGTCTTTATATTTTAGTCTACGTTACTAATAAACGTGATCGTTACAATATCGATTCTTACTTTCAATCGACGAACGCACGCGAATTTAAAATTTAGATTGAACAAAAACTAAGCGAGTTCATGTTGAAATGTGTAAATCCACTTTTTCCTCAAACGTAAAAACGTAATAACGTAATAGCGCTACAATATATCACGAACTGGCTCTTGCACGAGTTTTAGCAATTTTAAAGTTACTATTATGTTATTACTAAAAGTTGATATTGATATATTGTTAATACATCAAAAGATCTTCCTAGGTAATTTTTGACCGCCCACTGTGTTAACCCAGACAATACGGTGGCGACGATGCCCTTCAAACCGGAAGATGGTAGTATTTTCACACATCTAATTTGCGGCAGAAATTGGCACCGCGTGGTACGATCCCAAACGAAAACTGTAAAAAGGGAACCTACCAACTTTTAATGTTAAAACGTAAACTGTCCTTTTGAAATTAGTTTTCTGGATTTATATTTAATCTCGTACAATTTTTGCAATTGGATTCGGTTGTCTTTATTAAAATACATGGACATTTCAGTCAAAAAGAGGCGATTCTTTAACTGTGATCACTAATTCTTCATGTCCGTGTACCCGTGAAGATTATTTTCTTGATTGAATACCCCGCCGCGGCTATTTGTCGGTACAATATCGACACAATAATCGACACAAGCACAATACAGACAGACGGACATTTCGCCTCTCACTTGTTACTGTCAGCCAATCGTTTGCCCCTAAAGCCTTCTTGACTGACAGACGCAATTAACTTCGGCGCGGCGCCGTTTCCCTTTCACATCGTCTATTTCTGAACGAGCACAATGGGGATCAATGAAATCATAATAATATACATTCCGATGTTACCACCAGTAGTCCAGTGTCAATTGAACAACAGATTTCTTCTTTTGTATGGGTTTAACCCGATACGCTGTTACTACGAAGTCTGAAAGGTAATTATTTTTGTGTTTTTCCGGACAACTGTGAATCTATGACGTCTCTTAAATCTTCTGTGGGATAGTTGCACAAAACAGCTTTGTTTCGGTTGTGAGAGGACTGCTTTTTGTTTAAGTAGTTACGTTACAATGTACGAGTTTTAAAGAAGATAGATATTTAAAGTTATGGTCTCAAAATACCACTATTAAATATGTCTCAAAAACATAAAATATTATCTTAAATTGAAATCGTGAAAATGCCCCAAAGAGCACCATAACCTAGCCCATTTGAATTCAGTGTCAAAAAATAGTAATTTTCATCAACTTAATATCTAATATCATCTTATCTCCTAAGATCATTTGGTCAGTATTTTTTTTTTTTTTTTTTGCCGTTGGAAAATCCAGCTTACGGATTCCCGCCGCCAAAGTGAGGGCAGCAGGGATATGTGGGCTCCCCGGACCAAGATGGAGCGGCCGGTATACCACTAAAAACCAACGGTTGTTCCTTTCTCCTGTCGCTTTAGCCGGGGCCGCGGCACTGATTACAGTCATCGGCGACCCCGGCGCGACGTGGCCCTCTCGGGCCTCTTTCTCACCGGTGTGTTGGGACACCCGGAACGTCAGCTTTAGGCGCCGTGCCGGAACAAACAGCACGGCGCCCCTCTTGAAGCCCTTCTCTGGGCGGCGGGCACCCTCTTGCCGGCCGCCCAGGGCTCAGTGTCAGGGGAAGGTTGCGCGCGTACGCCACTCTTCGGCGCCCTGGCCTTCTTCTGCGGATAGCCAGGGCGCTCACGGCCTCCTGTCCCTTTCGCGGCCTCCTTCCGGGCCATCACGTCCTCGCAAAAAGCAAGGACGGCGCCCCCGACCTTTCGCTCTCTAGCATCCTGCGTACTACAGCAGGAAGCGAAGGTCGTGCCCACGACACTACGCAGCTCTCGGCGTTGCTCGACCCAGGCTGGGCACTCTTCCAGCGCGTGCTGGGCCGTCTCTTCGGCACATACGCCACAGTGGTGGCACTCCTCTGTAGGCTCCCTACCGGCCTTGGTCAGTATAACTCAAGCTTTGTCCAACATATTGTGAGGGTGACTAAGGAATTCCTGATCAATCAATCCGGAGACACCAATAAAAGATATTCAGAGTTAAATGCGAGGTGCGGAGCCGACCCCCTAGGTCAGACCTCTATTAGAGCAATTGTGATAAATTGACGTCTTAGTTTGAAGTTATTATATGTTGGAGAAAACACAGCAATGAGATGAAGAAGCAGTCCTTATGATTCCATAGATTTATGCAAATGTCCTCTAAATAGATAGAAATATTCGTCATACCTTTTTAAATTTATGTCACCTCAAGTTGGCAGTATCTACTTCCCGCCAATTTTGCTGTCAAGCGTCATTGCATTCTTGTGATTCTTTCGAATTAGTTCAAACTTATTTCCGTAAATAAAAAGTTTTTCTACTGCAAAATAACTAACGAAACTACTTTATAAGTGATAAAATAGTGTTAGTTAGCAATTTTAAGTAGATGTTGGAGACACGGCAGTGTTTTTTCTTCAAAAAATGAGTCCGGTAAGTGGAGGCAAAGCGAACTTGAGCGAGTCGTTGTTACTTCGGATGAAGAACAACATTAAAATACACGCTCTTGTTTTTTAAAAGCAGTTTCTTATGCTCGGAGCTTAGGAAAAAAACTGCACAAATACCAAAAAACTAAACACTGCAAAAATAATGAAAAAAGTATTTGAAGATTTTCTGCAATTTTTATGCTCCTGGATACAACCTTCTTATGTTATATTTTTAATTAACGTGAGCTTTTAGCTTTTAACCATACTGAAGATATTTGCTCAAAGAGCATATTGCCCATTACAAAAATTTTGTTTTGAGGTGGGCTCGAGATCTTTTAAAAAGATGTGATTGGCTTCTTATTCAAAATAATAAGCCTAAAATGTGTTCTGTTAATAATGTTAAAGAGTTAGTAAAACTTAAGACGGTGATATGGTTCAAGTAATCAGAATTATAAATTTTATTATATGTTAATATATTGCGTTCATCCTTGTTTTGGCATGTTGAAACATCGTTGGCTTCTTTCCGCTTGCAAAGACATATACTTATCGCACCATAAAGCCATGTCCTAAACACTTAATATATTCGCAAATGGGACATGACCTTATACTGGCTCGTAGACTATATGAGCTCAACGAGCTCCCCCTCGCGCGTGGGTCCTTGTTAGCCGAGAATGCCCATTTAATACATTGACATGCAAACTGCCACCTGCGGGGGAGTGGGTTACGACGAGTTAGTGTCGAGGCGTGTCATTTGGGTCACGCGTCTCGTGCAAATTGATATTGCGTCATCAATTCAATAAGCTACATATATAGGTGCTTATTACAAGCTGTAAAATTAATCTGAACATGTACATAGGCTACTATAGATTTTATCTGCGTGTTGAAGCCCTGTACAGACGGTGACATAGTACTATTTTTGACAAACTAATGAAAACACGAAAGTATTACTTTTATCTATTATTTTAATTGCGATAGACAAAAGAAATCATGCTTTCTTTCACCAAGTATTGTTTTTCCAGTATCATTGGGACATACATACAAACTGCCTCCTGTAGCCTAGTGAGTATGAGGCGTGTGCCTTAAAACTGGAGGTCGTGGGTTCGAATCCTGCGGGACTCAACAAATTTTCATTGATGTTTCCTAGTTGGTTAGGGCAATTTGGGCTGATCACCATTGTCTGAATAGATGATCCATGCGTCGATGGGCATGTAAAGTCGGTCCACCCACCAGCCCGCATTGGACCAGCGTGGTGGGATACGGTTCAAAATCCTCTAATGGAATGGCGTGCGTTAGGGGAGGCATATGTCCAGCAGTGGACTATCACAGGCTGATGAGTGATCATAGGGTAGGGTTCTAATCCATCCCGACTTACCTGAATACCATTTTATACGCAGAGCGACTCGTATCTGACCTCCGAAACCCAGAGAGTAAACTGCATTTATAGGATAGATTAGGTGTCAGTAAATTTAAAGAATGACATACTATTCGATAGCCAGAGATGCTCTTGACAAAGGGGTCCGAATTTTTACATACCCATCCGACGCATAATCCTTTTCAGACAATTGGGGATCAGCACATGTCGTCAATTAAAAACACGTAAAAAGGATTTTATGCTTATTGCAGTGATTCAATGTAAATGTGTGACCAGTCTATTAACTACGAACAAAAGTTGGTTGATTTAATCAAAAAGCTTCTATCAAATTTTGAAAGAATTAAAGGTTACCAAAGTATCATCGCGTTGTTCTCTTTAGAGTAAAACTGAATAAACTCTTCATACAATAAATTTATATCGTGTACGTTTAATTATGATCGTTTTAATTCTCGAAACTATTAAAGAACATTAGAAGTCAAGTTGAGGGCCGAGGCCAGTTCCGTGAGAGAGCTGGAGCATTGTTCGCAGAACAGATGGCGATGAGCGATTATTTCATTTCATACGATGCAATCACAATTAGCCACACAAGGAAGTATGCCAAGTGGTCATATATAATAACAAATATTTGGTAACTAATGCTAAGAAACTGTCGATTTCAAAATAAAAGAAAGTCGTTTAATAACAATGTTAATTTTTGCAATCCAACATTCAAAACATACATAAAGTATTTATACTTTCTAGACTACTATGTTATAAAAAGGTGAATACGAGATACTATTCCGCTTTACAAATATTGTCATAACGTAAGAAATTACTTGTAAATAAATCAGTACTAAGTTTAAAACAATAATGCATTTCGTAAAATTTAAGTTTCCGACGCATCGCAGTTAAAATAAAGGTATGTTAAAATTAATACCATTAAGAGAAGGCCTTTCATTATATGTATATATTTAAACCTATAGAACAAACCGGTTTTACCAGTGGTAGGTCCCTTCACAAGGGACCGTCTGAGTGAGACCACCACGGTGCCTATTTCTACCTGCAAAGCAGTAGTGTGAAAACACTACTGTGTTCCAGATTTGAAGGGCACCGTAGCTAGCTAATTACTGGGTAAACGAGACTTAACATCCTAGTCTCACGGTAGGTAGCGCGTTGGTGATACCTGTACGGACAATGTCTATGGGTGTCGGTGACCACTTTCCATCAGGTGGCCCGACTGCTCGTCTGCCTGCGTATGCAATAAAAAAAAGAAAAAACGAATATTAATATTGAAACAGTAGCATTCAGCTCAATTTTAAATAGTCTGCCAGCAGTGGAATTAAACTATTTTATTGAATACTTATAACAATTAAGAAATAAGAAAACCCTTACAAAATCTATTTTTAAGCTTTAAAACTTCTTTGATGTTTAAATATCATTGAGCGTGTAAAATTTGTAGTCTGTAACTTACTTGGTACTAATAATCTGTTTATATATAAATATGTCCGTGAAATTGAGTGGAACCTGTTTATTTGCGGCCTCTTTGTGCGTCTCTCTATTGAAACGAAGTGTTCGCGTCCCCATTATAATAACTGAGCGCCTCTTGCCACAGTTTTAACAGGAACTGCCACTCTTAGCCCACATAACGTTTCATTTAATTTCTCGTAGTCGGGCCAAGATTCGTTTTTGACAACGAAGTCAAGTGGCAAAACGCTTTGTGACGAACGTGAACCAATTTTCAGTAACAAAAAGAAAATTTCCTGGAAGCAAGTGATGCTCCGGTAAAAAAATCTTCGAAGATACCGTAAGTTTAACATCACTTTGGTAGGCTTAGGAAGAAGGCATAGACAAAGAAGCTTAAGGAGCCAATCAGAAATGAAAAATTAACACTGACTTTATCTATACAATAGACCGGCCACAGGAAGCACATATAGCATTGATCCCTACCTATGTTTATTGAATTCTACAAAGTGAATTTAGTATCGTTGCTTGGGATGCCTAGTGTCACGGTTTTAGACTCCGTTAAAAGGCAATTTCCCGAATACCCCATTAGAGACGTATGGAGGTGAAACATAAACTGGCCGCAACCGCATGTTTGCTAAAACAAGACGACTGCCTGTTGGAAACGATAATAGTTTTACGGGCCCATAAAGATTCCCAGAAGCATGTTTACTATGTTTCAAACATCGTGTACGTAATGCTAGTCGATTTAAAGTCACATTCGAAAGCCAACGTTCAATACATAAGGCTACGTTCTAAGACTGAAGTGCGACTCAATTCTTATGTCCAACTTTAATCCATGAAACCTTATAAATGATGTACACGAGCATAAACTTAATGCAATTTTTCCTCTAAGACCTATTGCTATAAAATATACTTTTTATCTGTTAATGATATATCAAATCCTGTAATTTATATTTATTCCCGACGTTTCAGATTCATTCCAGCATCCATGATCACGGGCAGACTAAGTTGGTATATGTCTGTATCTCAATGCTTTGGAATAAATACATATAAATAACGCGAAAAATCCGTACATTAGAGGATTCGATATGTATAATAATCTCGTAAATAAATGAAATGATAATGATATGCTTAAAAAACACAATCTAACACAACCTAACTTCTTATAAAAACAGGCACATATACAAGAGTCGCTTGTCCAGTTAGTGGACAGGTAACGAGCGTTCTTGCACCCGCCATCTAAATTAAAAGCTCGTAAAAACTGACAGTCTAGCAATCTCGGGACGAGGTGGTGTCGCTTTCCACCACTCTCTCGCCCCATCAGGGGTATCCATCAAGACGACATCGGATATCGCCAGCGGTAATTGGCCGCCAGTAAACTTTGTTCGAGGAAGACATTAGGACCGCTACTATTATTCGTTGAACTTTCTAACCGCAGCTTTCTTAAGTTACACGCAAAAACACAATTCAGTCAATTGACATCTTTAGTAATCTTGGTTTTATACATACATACACCAAAGAGATGCCCTTACGGCCGCTGTGAGACTCTTACCTGTGAACAAAAAAAAACTTTATGTGATAACTGTTATATTTATGCACGTTTTCACAAATAGTAAAAGATTAAACCAATGTTAATTTTTATTACGAGCAAAGGAAACGGACTTTTAAACCCGTTCACGGTCGTAACAGCAATGTAACATTCGAATTTGGTGCCTAAATAATTTGCTAAAGAGGATTTACAATTTAAATTTCATTTATTATTGCACGTTATTTAAAAGAAAAACTCTATAAATTGACCACAAATAACTTTGGCATATAAACTGTCACAAAAATACATAAACCGACAATAACAGGGCGCTCCTAAAAATAGGTGATAGGCGGTTGGGCCTCCGCCGTTTATAGCCGAAGGTGGGTCGACGCCTCCTTTAATACCGCATCAACGGGCCGTCTGGTTCTGAAAGTCGTGACGTCATTCGGGGAACATTGACGTCATCGAGGAGTAGGCCGTAACCAAAATAGATTTCATTGATAAATTTATAGCTTTCATGCTTATAACACGCGAATACACAACACGTTCTTTAGGAGATGATTATAAAAATATGTATAACTGCCTCCGTAGTCCAGTGGTATGTGGTCTATATCTCCCTAGCTGGTATCCGACATGGTAGTGGGGTCAGCTTTCCTTTTACTTAGCCTTGTACTGCGGTGACTATTTTTCCTAATTGGTTAGAGCAATGCGGAGTGATCACCCGATAGCTTGTAAAGTAAGTATTTAATGGGACATTCCGTGAGCATGTAAAAGACGATGCAGCGCCTGATCTCTTACCGGACTAGTCAGCACTTGCGCACTGTAATATCTCTCGCGAAACTGGATGATCTCTAACAAAGATAGGCCGCCTTAGTCGAAATCGACTCAAGGAACATGATTCTTATTATTGAACAAAAATTTGTTTGAAAGCGAGCGTATAACTAGCTTATAATTTCACAAACAAGAATAAATTGAGATATGATTGCGTCAATTAAAATCGCATAAAAGCTAGCGGACGGGGTCCACACGAGATTTGCGGACAGTTATTTCGACATTGATGATTTCGTCATTGTTGCCGGATGTAGAATGACCGTGGAAGTGAAACGAGATCATCTCATTAGGCGGTCGGCGGATTTACCCAATTCTCATTTAGCCATTAAGACAGAATTAATCAGGATAAAGCCTTTTTAAAACATTTGTATCAAAAACATATCGGAGAAAGTTTACTTTATACAGACAAGTAATGCCATAAACATATTTTTTTTCATTAATTAGAAAAATAAATAAATTTACGCATGAATCATGCATATAAACACTCCTCTTCAATCAAGCATACGTGGGGATGTAAGGACGGAGAAACGACTTTGTTTTATACTATGTAGTGAAGTGATGGACATTTAGGAAGGAGCCATCACTATAAAATTAACAAAAATTGGTTTATTCACAAACCATTGAACCCAATAAAAGCTACGATACGACGATAAAGTGATAACTTTTAAAGTCAGTTAAAAGCGAAAGTATAGTGAATACAATATACAAAATCATTTTATATTTAAAATTGGACATATGAATAATTTGCATTTGGTTAAATTGGTATGTTTAGCAAGACATCAAAGTAACTAATCCCCGTGGGCGTTTCGAAACGATCAATACAAAAGGGTTCTTCGACCGCGAACGCAAAAATATCTTCTGATAACATTCTCTGCACATTGTTTGTTTTAACGTTAAATACACTAAACTTAGATACTAGGCAATGTGTTGCTAAGCAGAATCTTACAAATCTTAGTATCTGTTTAATATAATAACTAGTTTTCATGTAACAAATTTCTTGAGCAACGTTTTCATGAGAAAAATATTATTGCTTGTGATGACTACATTAATGATAACACACCGTGGTAGTAAATAGTTCGCTCCAGGCTATTTCAATCTGAGAATAATATTTTGCATTGTTTTATTTGTTTTGTAAAGAATTTATTGAATAAAAGAAGAAAAAAACCTCCCGCTGAATTTCATACGCCGGTTCATCTTAAGTCAGATGCTCACATTTCCGAATTGGTGGTAAATTCATTGACGATCGATATAAGAGTGTAATGCTTTTATGTTGAATAAAGATACAGTAACCGTCTAAGTAAAAGGCGTTATTAACACGAAGAAATATCGTTTGTTAGCCGACTAAGCATTCAGTGTTAATTTTATTTCTCACTGATATCCCTTGAGCTACAACTTGAGTTTCGTTAACCGAAATCCTCACAACAAGAAACTTAGCATTCATTAGATTAACGTCTTTATCAGACACTTTCTCCCGAGACATCCGAACGACCGAGCGTTGTGAAGCGCCGATCAAACAGACAATCGGTCGCATCCATTAGCCCCTACTTCCCGACAGACAAAGCGTGTCTCCTGTGGGCGCGGAGTGGCCTAATGCCACCATTACACGCTCCGCGGCTACATTTCCACCATTGTAGTCTATGGCACTCTCATGCCGCGTTGCCGACTCCATCGACAAGTCCACTATACAAATGGAAACTTATCCAATATTATGGAAACATACTTATGTATTAACGGATCATTTATTAGCAAGTCACGAGACTGTTAGAATATTTCATCGTATGGTGAGCAATGCGAAACCTAGACCCTCTAATATACTTCCTTTTCATTACGGAGGCTTCCATTTTCACGACTCGTTGGTTACAGTACAAATAAAACGGCAATTTCAACTTGAAATTGTTTTCATTACATCCAAACAATACAATTCACGGATAATTAGAATTGATAATTCAACTAGTATTTTAGTATCGTTTCCCAGTCATATAATAATACGATATTAACTATTATTCGATAAATGAGATCAAAACTAATCAAAATCGCTTAATTAAGATATTGCAATCAGGCAAGCCTTCAATATATATCACAATGATGTGCGTTCAAGTGCATCTCCTATGATTACGATGAAACGACAGATGTGTGGGTTCCGAGGAGATGAGAGCGTGAGGTGTGGCCTTAAGCATTGTGAGGACAATGGCGGGATCCTCTGTTAAAATTATAACCTTGCCATCATTGTACAGCGTCAGAAACCAAAAGCCTTTGGACCGAATCATTAAAGATTTAACGGATCTTGCTAACTAAACAAAGATGAAGTGATCTTTTGAATGGCTAAAAGATAAGATGGTTAAAGTGTCAGAAAGAACATGTAAAAGTAAACAAGTTATAAATGACAACAGGTTGTTGTTCTTTAAATAGGCGTTAGGGCCTTTTACTATTAATTCTGCAATGCTTCCATTAAGAACCGTAGGTTGTAGAGATCAAACAACAAACTCATGTCAAACATCATAAATACCAACAAAAAATGTTATATGACAAAAGGATGTTTGACCTATTGACGTAACCGATAAGGCTCGATTAAAATAAGCCGGCTCCGTTCAAATGAATCATGTGTCAGGGCCGCTATCCCAGATCGCGGTGCGTGGGTGGCCCATCCAAGTAGGCTAATGGCCAATTAGGCACCATTGCACCGCCTCGCCCTACCTATGCATACACACTCCGACGGACTAACACTTTTACAGGCCTCAAAGTAACGCAGGGTAGCATAATATTCAACGTAAAATTTAGTAATTACAATAATGACAAGGTATGTACATCAAATTTGTAAATTTTTACTTTTAGATATAATTATTGATCGACTCAAGACAAAAAGTTTTAGAAGGATTTACTATTTAGCAAAGCATTTACCTAGTAACACGCGAATACTTATAATTGCATAATTAGTTCAAAGTTAAAGCTATAGTCAGGTGGTTTATTACTCTTAAAACCAAAAGAACAATCGATTGAAGCCAATCGATAGATAACTAGCTATAAGGATGTGCTCCTAATACTCTAGAAATAAAAGGAAGTTGCGGGAAATGGCCTCCAACGATTATTTAATAACTCCACAAATCTTAATTCCTTTGACGAGGCGCCGCCGACGTGTTTATGCCCCATTCAAAAACGCCGCCATCTCGACATTACACCTTATATGGACTCCCATCGCCTTCTTCGCACAAACGCCGCCCCTTACGCAGAAACTATAAAGCGCGACCTATTAAAGTAAGCGCAGTTTTTATTCCCAGCATTATGCTAAGATCTATTACAATTGTAGTTTTAAAATCTCTAGATCACACAGAAATGTCCCAACCATAAAATGCTTCCAGCAGACTTCCGGGCTATTCAACTATTACTTGTTACATAATTATGATTGTGACATTAACATGCAATAATGATTAAATAAATTTGACAATAACGCGTTAATTCCTCATTGTTTTATTTCGCATTTTCTCGTTATGCTTTAGTCAAATTCTCACACCGCATTAAATAATGGTATTTTCCGCCGAGTTATTTGGTGACAAAAACAAATAACGCAAAAGAGTAATTAATATAATGAATTTCTTGGGATTATTACCTTTTAATGGCAAATTACTTTTTTAAACGATATTAAGAGACCTTATTAAGAAAGTGCGTACGAAGAAGTTATCAAGTTGTCAAAGAACAAGGCACAGTTTGAGATATCGTGTGAAGAAAAAAAACAATGTGTAAAGAAAAAGTATTATTTTTTCCATTTTAAATTAAAACTTATAAAGAGTTAGAAAGTATCTTGCTTAGAAAGTTTGTCTGATCTGCATTCGTACAGGAATATTGAAAATACAGAGGTTTTAATTCAAGAATCGTGATTTTAGAAATTATAAGTGAAATACTATCCAAGTAAGTTCTTAGACAATTATAAGAGAATTTTACAACATATGCTAAATTAAGAACTTACAAAATTATGTCTTAAAAGTAATTTAACTCTTATGACGTTATTTACCACCGAATATAATGCAAACACGAGACTTACAATGATATTTGCACTACTAATGCATGCTGTAACCACGTTATCTTGATTAGCTTGCCGTTGCTGAGGCAAGTCAACCGGGTCTTACGTAACGACCGGTTTTTGAAGGCATCTCGCCTCAATGTCCTACATTCGTTGCAAATCTAATTCAATCAACATATAAATTAAGTTCACCTACATTAAAAATTAACGCTTCGAGTTGCATCGTAACATCATTCACGATAAATTAACGAAATATCATATCCTGTCTCAAGATTAACATACTTTCACATCCATCAACCACATACATCAACGACAAAAGATTATTCAGATGCTCATATTAACTGAAGTCATAAAATTATTCAATCTATAGCCAAAAAGCATGCCATGTATCAACCTGTGTTAGTCCACTGCTGGACAAGGCCTTCCCCAATGCTTCCTCTATTAAACGGTTTTTGGACCATATCTCACCAAGCTGGTCCAATGCGGGTTGGTAAGTGCCATGTCATTAATATACGCATGTTGGATGGGTCATATTATCAATTTAAATTTTAAATTTTCCTACTTATCGCGAATCCTCTACAAATTGTATGATTAAATAAAACGAAGCAGTTCATTATAATGTTTCATCACTGTGTTAATAATTACGCTGTGACTAAAACCGTATATATGGTATTTGCGAATGTTTTAAAATCGCAAACACATACTGCAATTGTTCAAAGAACAAAACTTACATAAACGTGCAGCGTCTATTTTTAAATAACCCAAAATGATATTACTTTGTAATATCAGTTTCTAAAAATAAGTTAAAGTGCTTTGAAGTGCAATCAAAACACAATTCGTACATTTAGTGTACACACTATTTACAAATTATTACATTATTTAAAATGAAAAGAGACTAAGTCAAATCGCAGACTGTATTTTCTATATTAATATTAAATAACTAATACTAACATTAAAATGTTGAAAACAAAATAATAATATCAATATTTCTGGACTAACATAAACACAACAGAAACTAGACGACTGTTAAACACATAGACTTCTAGCATCCGTTAAGTATATTACAGAATTTACATATTGTTTTAAAATACTTCTTGTTATATTAAGCTTTTATAATCTGCTTTATTTTTTTATTGAAAATAATAAAGCGTGTGTTTCGTTGATTGTTCATTTGTAATGTTTTTAATATTTTTATTCAGTAATTGTATTATAAACTATAAACCGATTAATGTACACGTCTTCTGCGTCATCACAGAAATGGGAATCTGTAATTGGGAGTGGGAACCATTACTATAATTATATTTCATTATTATCCGTAATGAATAAATAAATAACTTCCTTTTTATTGGCGTATATTTACGTATTTGCCTAGAAGTGTTTCGTCCGTGAACTTTGAACTTGGGACTGAGAGTTCTTCGTGTTGAATTCGTGCCAAGAGAAGGTCCACAGCTATTGACCTTCCACATACAACGCTGACTGACTGCTCTCCGTCCCAATGTGCTATTTATACATTTAAGGTTTTACTATCGAGTACCACCATTCAAGGTTCTTCATTTAATACATTGGTGTATGCTGAGATCAAAATATAATGAAAATATATTAACCTTATTTTTGTCCCCTTTTTGGCTTAAAAGTATTATCCATACTTCCATTACCAATATTAAAAATGCGAAAATAACTCTGTCAGTCTGTCCGTCTTTACCGTCTAAACCAACAAACCGATTTTGATGAAATTTGGTTCATACTTAGAATAGATTTCAAGAAAGAATATAGTTTAATAATTATTGCGATAAATATGGTCAAAGGGTTGTAATAGGAGATGAAAAGTTTACACGGAAATCGTCTCTGTTGACCATAAAATGATGAAATTTTGTATCTAGATACTCGAAACGAGCCATAAACGGCCATTTTGGCTTATTTATAGTTTAATAGGTACTGTACGAGATGAACTCGGGGTTGAAATGAGGATAAAGTCAATATGGAAATTCGTCATTAAAGAAAAAGCAACAAAACGTTGTATCCGATGCAAAGCACATACAAGAAAAACACGTCATTCATATTATACTATACAGTATATTTCAATACACCTCGCGGACATTTCTCCTATTCCACGCTTGTTTAGTATTATTAAATAAGGTTACACCACAGTAGCAGCGTAATCGTCAGCGGGGTCATCAAATACCTTGTGTTATGATAACTGGAGCGGAATAAACGGACCAGTCATGGTCGAGTAAGGAGGGGAGTTTGTGGGCACCTGCTCACCACTTATGGCCTTGCTTAAGTAATCCCTTTACTAACCGAAATATAAACATATTTTGTTAGAATGCGGTTATATTATAGCAAACGAAAAAAACTAGCTGATTACAATTAGGGAATACTACATAAACATATATCATTAGAACTTTTGATAAAATCTATAAATATTATTAATTACCGGTGGTAGGTCCCTGTTTACATACCGGTGGTAGGTCCCTGTTTACAGGAGACCGTCTGGGTGGTACCACCGCGGTGCCTATTTCTGCCGCGAAGCAGTAGTGTGAAAACACTGCTGTGTTCCGGTTTGAAGGCACCGTAGCAGCTTTACTGGGTAAACGAGACTTAACACCCTATGTCTCACGGTAGGCAGCGCGTTGGCGATACCACTGGTATTGCCAATGTCCATGGGTGACGGTGACCGCTATCCATCAAGTGGCTCGTATGCCTTCGTAAGCAATAAAAAAAAATAATAATAATTTATCTCCACATAAGCGTTTTCAGCAATAAATCACTCGTAAACATCGAAATCGCCAACATTTACAAAGTAATAACCTATTTTACCAATCAATTCAATGCACAAATCACAATTACAAGGAACAAAACCAGGTAAAGTCACGAGGAACAAAAGCGATCACCGCATTAGAAAGCGTACATAATTGCCGATTCCAATTGAAGGTGAATTCGATCGCTGTCACGCATTGTCAATGCTAGAAGTAATATTTCCTTTTGTGCGCTGGATTTATAGACAAAGAATTACATGTTATTTACGAGTGCTACATCCTCTTAAAATAACCTATGACCGAACCTAGTTCGTGGGATGGTAGCGTCCTTTATACGTTTTCTTTTATTTTTTACTTGCCAACGAAGACGTACTCGTCAGTCTGTCGGGCCACCTATTGAAGAGTGGTCACCGACGCCCATCGACATCGGCAATATCAGAGCTATCCCCAATTATATGCTTACGTGACACTTAGAATGGCTACGATGCCTTTCAAACTGGAATACAGTTGTCTTTTCGCATTTTGCGGCAGAAAAAGGTACCGCCCAGACGGACCCATGTAAAAGGGACCTACCACCTCTAAACACTCTGTGTAAGATGAAACCCACCATATACAAGAGTCTGGAAGCATAACATCATAGTTACAAAAGAAAATAACCTATGATCGCGTTGAATGTGACAATAACCGAAAACGTGTGCATTCAACAGTGGGTGGGGAGAGCAGCGGAGACTGGGTGACATCATATGATGCGGGCCTAATTATAATGCCAAGGGCGGTGGCGTCATTGCCACAATAACGGGCAGCATTCAATGTTTCGATGGACGACTTTTTAAAATGCATAATCACAAATAGGAAATTTCTTAGTGCTTTAGCCTTTCAAATGAAAAATACAGACAAAGTAAGAGATGGTCTTATTACAAGAGAGCGTCTTGGGTCACCGCGGCGGAATACCTATTTCTGCCGCAGATCAGTAGTCAATGAACTATTTCAACTCAATTCAACTTACACTTACTTATTGACAGTCAAGGATGCTACAACTGAACGAAACGCTCCTGTCTTCCGGTTTGAAAGGCACCGTAGCCATCGTAATCACTTGGTTAACGAGACGTACCAAGTCATGTCTCTGGTTCCACGCTATTTAGAATATATTCAGTTTAACATTTGAGTTTTAACTGATCGTAATAATATTGACTTGAGCAATCGTAATAATTATGTACAAATATAATGAAAATAGAAATACATTATATTTTGACCTTTTTCGATAATTTATTTTCGATAATTAAGAAAAAAAGAAAAATATAAACAATTGCAATACATTACGATATTTAACACATTATTAGCAACAACTTTAGTATCTACTAAAGTTGTAAGTTTATAAACACAAAAAATATAAATATAATTTAAGTGAAAAGTTCCGGAGACGGTAGCATGTCAAGTAAAGTTTAAACAAACAAAATTATCACTTAAAACCTGTTTTATAAAAAATATCATAACTCTGTCTTAATATTACACAAACGTGACAAATTGGTCCCAAGCCTTGAGAGATGTACATATATGTGCTACAAATTAATTAACGTGCCGAAAAGGATTCTTGAGATCACTCTGTCTGACTGCTTTTAATTTAGAAATAATTTTTAAAAAATCTGTTCATTACGCATTGCAGTGGCAGTATATCATAATGAACAGCAGCAGACTGTTAATGCCATTGAAAAGTTTTCAAACTGGCTTATCTCGCAGGGTGCCTCAAAGCGGTATTCTTTCTCCAATTTCATTTTCTATTTTCATTAATTTTATAACTACTGACTTCGATGTTTGTATATTATTTACGCTGACGATCTGCAATTGTACTATTAGGACACAGTAGACAGGATCTCAGACGCAAATCATAAATTTAACGATGACCTAAACGCTATTAGAATGTGGTCTCTGAAGTTTGTCTTAACTGTCAATTGAACAAAGTGCCAGGCTATGATTGTTGGAAGCAATCGCATTTTAAGTAAGTTAGACCTACAAAACTCCTATACAATCAAATTTGACTGCCAGATAATTCCTTTTAGTGACAGTGTAAAGGACCTCGGACTGATGATTGACTCCACACTCCGTTGGAAACAACATGTAGGATGTGTTTCTTATAGAGTTACAAGCGTTCTGAGATCTCTATCGTCTAAAAACATGCTTCCTATAGAAACAAAAAACGCTCGTGCAGTCCTTAATTTTCCTTTCATCGACTATGGTGACGTGGCTCCTTTGACCTGAATCAGATCAACTCAATAAACTCAACCGGCTTCTAAATAACTGCATTCGATTCGTATTCAATATCCGTAAATATGAACATGTGTCGTCGTACCGATCCCAACTCCGGTGGCTACCGATTCGTCATCGTCGATCGTTAAGGGCCTTACCATTCTTTTTCTTTACTTGTATCGTCCTCTTCTCCGACTTATTTGTCGTCTTATTTCCAATACCTCAGTGACGCTAGTCTTAGAGATCTTCGTTCTACAAACAACCGTCTCTCTTGTCCTTCATCGTAGATATCTTCGAAATCTTCCAATTCAATCCATACTTCAGTGGAATGCGCACTTGAAATCAGATGGCTAAACGTCTTTCAGTTTAAAACAAAAGTGCGTAGACATTTACTGGAAGAGAATCGCGAAGCATCTGACTTTGTGATATGGTTTATAACCAATTTGTGTATATGTATATTTTATATATTTTATATATGTATCATAAGTAAGCATATATTATATATAATATAATTATGTTTATGTATGCCTGTAGTGTATTTATCGTTATTTATTAAAAATATATTTGTTAACTTGTACTGAAATTTTTATTCTACAAAATATTCATATTTATAGACTTTAGTTATTCTATATTTTACCTTAAGAGCACCCACGCTAAATTTTTCATGAACCTCCCTAAGTTAGCTGTTAGATAATGCCTAAGGCATTAATCCTGCCTATGTATATGTAATTGTGCAAAAGAATAAATAAATAAAACTAATAAATTTGAAATTAAGAGCTATGTTCCTAGATTGTTTATTTATGAATCCGTTTACGACAAAATAAGTGAAAATTAAACAGGAGTGAAACAGCATAGTCCGTTTTAACATTATAATAATATCACATTAAAGTATTATTTCTTCTTTACAGTTATAGTAATGCATTAGGCCCGTATTTTGACTTGATTCATTTAACGATTTGTACTAGCTCTACATAAAAAAACTGTTTTTAACGACTTTTTGCCAGAATAACTCGAGGCAACGAACATGCGATCGTGTTTAGTCAACTGTACGACTACTTCCTAAATGTTACTTGTCAATTTTCATCAAAGAAAGCATACTTAAATGAACTAACCCTAGATTTTAAGGAAAACGCTTTTTTAAATCAATTAATACTAATTATAATTACAAAAATAAATATCTTTAATTTAATAATAGTGCGCCTTTTAAAAATAGACATGAAATTAATTGGGTAGATACCTTAAATAATATTAATGCAGCTTTAAAAAAATATTTTTTGTTATCCTTTGCCATGCTTTAAAACCATACCCAACTATAAATATAAGAAAAATAAAAAAAGAAGAGAGAAAAACGCCATTATGGTGTACATCATATATCATCAGCCTACGTTAGTCCACTGCTGTACATAGGCCTCCCCTAATGCACGCCTTTTCCATTAGTGGGGGCTTTTGGACCGTATCCCGTCGACGGGACCGTGTATAATGGTTGGTACACTGCCTACAAATTCTGCTACTAATACTGTCAAGAATTTCGCTTGTGGAAGGACAATTACGCCACTCCGTCCTAGACAAAGTCATGCAATAATCGTATCAGAGGGACGCCTTACAAGGCCTAGCACGTGTCATTATAAGTAGATAATTAATATAGGATGAGCTCAAGCGAGCGGAAAGCGAGGAGCTCACGAGGCGACCGAAGCGGACACGTGACCTTGCATTCATGTCTCGGAAATCTCGGCATCAAACTCACACGGAGGTCGAATAAAGGAACGTTTTCACAAATTGACAATACCATAGTTATATTAAGTCACTTCAATTACTTTAATAACCAAACACACGTCATGTAGCTAAACCTTCATATGGCGAATGACACAGAATAAATATCGACGAAGTCTCTCTTTTGTAAGATAAACCAATCATTGTGTTTCAATCTGTCTATTTTATAACTAAAACTTTGACACTGTAAAGATCTTCCTAACCAGCTTTAACTACTCAAGCTATGGAATTCTTAACCAAATACAAAGCTATGTAAATGGACTATGTTAAAATAACTAAATGCTTGTTCAGAGTGGCATAGTAATGATCACGAGTCGTTGTGACCAGCGAAGACGCATTGGAAAGCGATTGTGACAAGTGTAAGGTGATTTGCATACGCAACGCGAGTAACATTTTCACTCGACACCAGCATTCCTGGACAGAATGGCAACGACGCAGAATCAGGAGTCAACATATTTCATGCAAAACTATCGTAATTTATATCAAGTCATAGAAATACCACAATGGGAAAGAGAGTTTACTTGATTGCTCTTATTAAAGACTGTAATGAATTTTAATGACGGTAGTTTAATTTAAGCTAAATAAACACATATGTACTTACTTTGTATAAATTAGCTTACGTCACAAAAAGAAAAACTACCTATACTGAAGCATTTTTTGCTAGAAGTCATATATTGAGTCGTAAGTGGATTGCCATGCAACGTGAAGTGCTTCTCAATAAAAAGACATAAACGTATTTTTTCAATCAAACCACTATATGTGATGTGAATATTTTTCTTCCTAATAAAGTATGCTTAAGAACAGCATTATCCAGATCTCTGCCCATACCCTGTTATCTCCCTTCACATAAAACTAAAGAGCGATTTACGTCACTTATTTAATTATCATACTTGAGGTTAAAATTCCCCTGTTATTTATAGTCAATGAAAGTGTATAAATTGCTTATTCTAACTATCTTTAATTGCTTTAGTTTCATTTTTTTATTCAAGTCAGAGGCGCCTTATCCGATAGTAGCATGTTTGACAATCGATAAACAAGTGCAACACTTCTATTTTAATTATCAGCCTCCCCTAATACACCTTTATCTATTAAGGTTTTCGACCGTATCCCAGCACGCTGGTCCAATGCACTTAAAGAAAATTTATGATCACAACACACTGATAAGCTCATCCAACAATAGCCCCGATTCAGGCAGAATCGTCGCCAAAATCTGTTCCATATCACCACATGGATACGGCAAAGGAGATTTCGGTTCGCGCTCAGTCCGCGTGAACGGAGAGAGGGCCGCCTGGCGCCGAGCCAGCGCCCTCCTCTCACCACTAAACATAGAACGGCGCCTCAAACAAAACAAACGAACAACACAACACGCTCTACCTGATTGGAACAATATTTTTAAAGTAAAAGTCTATAAAATTACACATCTTTTAGTCATTCTTGCCCAGAGCTACCAAATCTGCCATGAACAAAGCAAAGCTACCTTAATACAGTTTAGCCGAAGTGTACTTGAAATGTATGTAAACAAAGTACTCATGGTAACAGAGCAGCGTCATATATATATAGGGAGATATCATTTTCCTTCGGGAAAAGTCGGGCGGGAAAATTCAGAACACGATGACTTCCAAATTGTCTCCATTAATATAAAAATGTATTGTTTTATTTCAAAATTCAAAATAAATATTGTCATTGTATAATATAGCGACGTACAGGTACTAAAACTATTTGAGAGATCACGATAAATACAAACATTTCCGATCAATTACGAAGGAAAATCTTTTCTCACTATATCTAAACATCTATCGTTCTTGTATCCACACTCAATGTCAATCACCGAGTGACAGTCTGCTAACTACAATACCATACGTAGGATACCGCTTCGTTGCTATGGGTTACGTTACTTACATCCACTTCTAAATTGGGCTGAAGTATAGTAACCGTATCATAAACGAAACCCTTGTAACATTAATTCGTTTAACCGCTCACTCAAGTTTCGTAACATCGACAATGCTAAGAACTAAAGCGATCGATAGCCGAGCAACGACCCAAAGATCTATAAACGAGTAGGCGATAGGAGTCAGGTCGTAGCCCCTGAGCGTGCCGCCGCGGCGCGACCTGAAATATTCACGGGGTTTCAGGCAAGTTCAACGTACAGAACACGCCACGTTCAGGCCGAAGGGACAAAGGATCACTTTGTTATTCCATTAAAGCTTATTACGTAGCCGCTGTGCACGTTGACTTTTACCCAAAAGAAACATAATTTAAGACTTTGGAGGGTGTTGGAGAATAAGTAGGATCGATGATTTTCATTTAAAAGAAGTTGAAATAAATATTTCCTATTCTATACAGATAATTTGACAGGATGCCCGTTTAGAGCATGCTTCGAGGTTTAATTTGCCGAGAATGCGAATAAACTATTGACGAAACTCGATTTGACAAATTTAAATGTATATTACACACGAGTGGATGCATTACGAAACGCAAAAGGATATTGTTGCACAAATCACATGGAGTTTGGTCGAAACCGATAACGTTCGAGGTGCGATAAAAAAAAAGAGTTTTTTATCAGCTCGATAATTAGGTAATGATGATATGCAATTACTTTGGAAAATATTAAAGTTAATAATTTTATTTACCAAAAGGGTATTTGAAATATTTTGCTTTGTCACTTTAGTTACAATTCAAGTGTCAAGTGTAGTAGTTATAGTACTTTCAGGGAGAATGGTTCTGTTTTAGCCAATTTTTTTCGAACACTAACACTTCTACTAAATAATGATGCAGTTAACTAACGGCGAAAGAAAAAAGTAATAACGGCAAATATAAGAGTTTAGTTCCATATTAATGAGGTATAACCTCTGCGCTTTTGTTAGTAAAACGTCATGTATTAGCTTTTACGGCTGATTACCATCGGTTCTATCTATATATTTTAAAGAGATTCTCACCTTTATATTGACTCATCACGATATCTCTGGAACCATAAGGCGTAGCGACTTGAAATTGGGTAGGAATATTCTTTTCGTCGAGTAGCGGTCAGCTAAGAACGGATTTTACGAAATTACACCCACAAGGCGGGTTCGGGGGTTGCTAGTTATATATATTAGGAGTCTTAATTAAATTGTTTGGCCATGTTTCGCTTCGTAATGATTCATCCTTAACCTTTGTTGCTTATTTTAGTGAGTGTTTCCAGTCCGTTTAAACATTGCGGCAATGCCAATCCAATTCAATTCATTTATTTATAAACATGTCAATTCCTGCCTCGAAGTGTGTGTTTGGTTCAACAAATTTATATCCTCAAACACTTAGGTCCACCCACGCCAATATAAAACAATAGCCCAGTGGGTGTGGAATGAAATATTTAGTATAAATATAAATGTATAGTGCGGTGATACAGTAGAAATATATATATACAGATATGATGATTTTTAATTTCATTAAGTCTTTTTAAATAAAACTATTAGGTTCATTTTATCGTTTTCGTTAAGTTAAAGTTAAAGCATAGGTGCTTTAACGGCATGGCATTAAAAAAAATTATTTAAGTTTGTATGCTAACAATACGTTTTAAAACGAGTTATTATAAAGTTTACAACTTCTAACTGTAACTGCCTCCGTAGCCTAGTGGTATGGGCGTGTGCTTTAGAAACCGGAGGTCGTGGGTTCGAATCCTGCGGGGACGCAACAAATTTTCATTGTTGTTTCCCAGTTGGTTAGGGCAATTTGGGCCGATCACCCAATTGTCTGAAAAGTAAGATGATCCATGCGTCGGCATGTAAACAGTCGGTCCACCCACCAACCCGCATTGGACCAGCGTGGTTGGATACGGTCCAAACCCCCTAATGGATAGGGGTGTATTAGGGAAGGCCTATGTCCAGCAATGGACAAACAAAGGCTGATGATGAACTGTAAACATGGTCAAAAATCTTAGATGATTCCTATTTGAAGTAGTACTTCAATAGTTTAGCGGAACTAGACTCTAAATAGTCCTTAAACAATAGAACCTATAGTAATGAAGCGGCGTCGATAGATGTATCACACAATATCTTTGCCATGGCTTGCCCTGTTCTTTGCTTCGAGTGTTTTTAGACTTAACTGTAGACATACATGCTTTGAATATAATTTTTGTGGTGATTTTATAGCACATGCTGTTGTTTGCATATGCCATGTTGTGTGATATTAAACAATTAAATTTTTCTTTAGAAATTGCACTTAAAATATGTACTACAAATTACAGACTATGGGCTGAACACACTCAACTAGTGCTAGAAGAGAAACGGCCAGAAGTTATCCCACTCGTCCTGATAAAAGACCTTCGATAGGTCCGAAACTAGTCGGCACCAATACCGACTTCACGTGAGTTCAGCTGTTTGTAGTACATATTTTAACATAAAAGCACAATAAGAACGCAGCTGATATTAATACTATTTTCATAATTCAAAAGAGAGCGATTCGAGCAGACCTGGGCCCCAAAGAATCGCTGCGAAAAATGTTTACATAAACCAATGTAATCTGTTTTTTCTCAATACATATTTGAAAATATTATGTGAACATACATAATATTTTCAAACATAAAAATAATTTTGTAAAACATCGTGATCAAAGTCACAGTATAAATACTAGGAATAAGCATAATTATGTTCTTCCAAAAACTGGGCTCCGAAGAACAATTTTCATTTTTTCAATGTATACTCTTCTACAATAAAATCCCAGAAAACGTTCAGCTTTTAACGGTAAATAAATTTAAAAAAGTTGTAAAGGAACGTTTGGGTGTAAAAGGATATTATTGTTGTAATGACTACTTGATAGATAACACACCCTGGTAATGAACAGCTCCAGGCTATTTCAAAGTAGTAAAATGTAAGGTATTATGTAAAAATTACTAAAAAAAAAAGGTCCCGCTGAGTTTCTTACGCCGGTTCTTCTCAGGTCAGAGGCTTCCGTTTCCGAACCGGTGCTAGTTTATTTGACAATCAATAAGAAAGTGTTATGCTTCCATTTTGAACAAAGATATTTTACTTAGACTTTGACAATGTAAACATTGTACGAATCAATTATTTCAAATGTATACAAAGTAATGAAATTCACGGGAAGTAAAATAATAACGTCAACGCGATAGTACGGCGTCGTGGCACACGTAACGCAACGGACAATACTTTCTCCGGTCGTAAATAATAACGACAGTATTCCTAATGTCGAAGAACTATTCAATAATTCATCACTTTTATAATCGTACAACGGCATCCAGTTACTGTGGTTACAAATTCGAAATCATATATCTTTATTCAACATAGAAGCATTACGCTTACTTATTGATTGTCGAGAATGTTACCATATGTACGTAAATTGGAGTGTCTGTTTCTAACATCCAAATAATCGTTTCAAATGGAAACATTTCGATTTATATCCGATACATATAACAAAACAACAATATTTATTCAATATGAATAAAGTAGAGGGATAACATTAGGCTTAAAAAATATTTTATAAATAAGTCGCGTCATTCCAGCAGGAAAGACTACCTATTTTATTTGCGGTAAATACACAATGGTATAATTTTATGCGTGTAATATGTTGTTTAATATTATGTAAAGGTAAAAATTTAATTTATATTGTCAAAATAGGTGACTGGCATTTCCAAGCAACTATGTGATCGACACATACGCTATTCACAAAATAATTCGTTTAAATTCACACAAAACTTGAACAAAAGAGAAAAATCTACAACAATTATTTAATCATAGAATTTGTAAAGACAAAAAGAATATTCAAAAAAGCTTTAGTTTGCATTTAAAACCACATACAAGCACTTGCGTTCTCGTAAATAAAAATAGTTTAATGTTTTTTAAACTTAATCACATCTTTTAATTAAACTCAAACGTGTTTTAATCGTGGGAAAATCCGATTAACTCTAATTCGCATGAAAAACAGTCGAGGGGGACCCCTTCTTCGGCGAGTTGCACAAGTAGCGGCGGTTGCAGCACTTCATTCGGCATCGTGGATTAATGAGCGCGGTAGTCGGGCGGAAACCGCGGCGACCGCAACCGCTTGACCGCCGGTTCCATGACTCCAGTTATGTTCTCACCGTGCGGTCAATTCGACATTAAACCGAGACGGTCATTCATTTCTTGCAAACCACTGCTCACTAAATTAATGTAAAATTATAATGAAAATAGATGAGCAGCGCAGATTTCTATTAACGAGCGTTTACCTAAATGAGTTAATGATTAACTTATTTTATCATCATCATCGTCATCAGCCTCACTTAGTCCACAGCTGGACATAGGCCTCCCCTAATGCACACCTTATCCATAAGGGGGTTTCTGGACCGTATCCCACCACGATGGTCCAATGCGGGTTGGTGGGAAGGATGGTGGGGTGGACTTATTTTATAGTCAACGATATATTATTTCCTCTAAAAGTTTAAATGTCGATTGTGGCACACAATCACTCATCTATATGTGTATCAAATGCTACGAATGTTCAATTTGAAGGACACCTAGCTTGTGTAATTACATAATTAAGAAGGCGTAACATCCCAGCTTCCAAATTTGTTGTTTCTTCCGCTGTACCGCTTCCGCGGGCCATATCGTCATATCAGCCATGAGATGAACTTCAACTCGTCTCGACAAACAAACTTAAGAAACCGTTTACAAATGAAGTCTAAGTAAAAAGTGCTACGTGTACGAACTGTGGCTTATTAATGAGCGCACAGTTATGGCTACGGCTAAAGCCATTCGCATTCAAAAGGCGTCCAAGCTGAAGTATTGTGCGAGCGGTTACGCAACGTAACCCGTTAGCCGCGGTGATTCATGGCCGCATATCGAGCCGATTCACTGATAACCAATCTTGAAATATTTACGATGTGAAGTTTACGTATGTTACACACATGACAAGGAATATATGAGTATGTATCATTAGATACAATAGTGCCAATGTATGTAGGTTCTGTGATTTTTTTTTCAGTTAAAATGACTTTTTACGGTAAGGCTTTATACCTCCAGGCCACGGAGGCGGTCTACTATGAACCTAAGAATTAAAATTCAGATCAATCGCCAATCTGGATTAGACCAACAAATCGAAATCGAAGATCAAAGCCGGAGGAGGAAACGCGCCCTGCGTCGTGTGCAATCGGACACGGCTCGGGTTACGGCACGAAACGAGATCTGTGGAAAGTATCGCTTACACTGTCGCAAAGCCATCTGACACGATTTATATACCGAGGTACGGAGTCGACGCTTTCTTTCGTAATGGAGCAGTAACTCAATAACGATTGCGTGAAAACAATATTGGGAGCTGACGGTCGATTGTTAACAAAGACGAGAAATTAAAGTTTACACTTGTCGCCTGCCAACTACTATTGGCTTTGTAAGTCTGACTATTGTTTCGGGATATCAATAACATTGGTTATCCAGTTCATTAATTTGATTTGTTATACCATACCATAAATAACATTATTTATATTGTGTTATAGTGACAGAGATCAAGGAAGTCAATAAATTAAAATTGAGAACAATGAACCTTCTTCCAGTATTTCAACAGGGTATAATAAAATTATTAATGACGATTTGTCCAAGCCAAAAGTTTACCAATAAGACAGAAACCCACTAAGAGGCGGCGGCAAGGATTAGCCACAAAACACGAAATGGTTCATTTCCCAGCGACCCACTAAGCATACGGCCCACACCACAGCGCTGTGCGCATTATATTACTCATTTCAAGCGAAAATACTTCTAAAAAGTACGATCATAAAGTCTAAAAAGGCGTGACGGAGTAAAGAGTGGTATCCAACTTGTTGGCACGGTGGCAGGCCGTAGTTTACGTAAGCGACGTATTTGACCCCGATGGGACCCCTCCTTGGCCACTGCATTATGTAATCGCGCGACTCGTTTCCGGCAGCTCGTCACCAAAATGGCGAACGACGAGCGTTCCCGTGCAGTATGAAATAATTTTTAGCGCTTTTGTCAATACGGAATTAAAATCATAACATATCAAAAAAAGGCTTTATCCGTCCACTGCTAGACATAGGCCTTTTTCAATAAACGTTAAGTTGTCCGTCCACTAAAAAGAGTCGCTCATAATTGCACGCTGAGCAGGCGGATTGGCAATTGACTAATTGTACTTGAACTGAGGATCTGTCTTGACAGTGAAGGAATTAAAATAGCAAAGGATTTTAATTACTATCATATTTAGTACCTTACGAGATGGTATCCTTGAACATTTACGACAGCCAAAAGATCGTTGCAACTATACCAATTCAACTTGCTCTAAAAAAAAAACTAATTAAGGCATTATTATGCATACAATAAAATTGGACTAAAATAACCGTTTTCAAATGATTACATTGTGATGCACAACCGCTTGCTACATAACAAAACAATTTTCTTTGTCTGTTTGTTCTAGCTAATCTCTGCAATGGCTTGTCCGATTTCGACTTTGCTAGTTTGCTAATAAAAGTGGTGAAAAATTCAATGAGCATAAAATAGCCAATAGGTACGTTTAACCCAAAACATAAAAGGATTTACGGTTGGAAATGCCTTCGTTGCGGTAATCCATGAGGTTCTAAGCGAAACGTCGAGCGTGGAATTGGCAATTGGAGCGGCAAACGGCGCGAATGGACGATTATTCGGGCGGCCACATCAAACAACTGGAGACGACCGCTCAACGGTGATCTCCAAATTTTTTGATGTAATGCACAATCTATATTCGACACATATTCCTGAATTCATATATTATATATAACATATGATGCATCATATATTCATAACAATTACAAATAAATGTAATTCATAATTGAATAAACAAGAAAAGTAATCTATGTAGTTATCAGTCAAGCTCCAATATTACAAGTTTTGTATAGTTTGGAAGTAGATGATGTTGTATAAATCTTCCGGAAATATTATTATTATTATACAAGTACGCAAATAAGTGTACAAATCATCATCATCATCATCATCAGCCTTTGATAGTCCACTGCTGGAGATAGGCCTCCCCTAATACACCCCTATCCATTAGGGGGTTTTATCCATTAGTGTACAAATATGACTTTCTAAATGTTTGTAACATAAGTTATAATTGTATATACAAGAGAGATTATTAGTAAATTGTGCTAATTAAAACAATCACTGATATTGTGAAAAGAACCTAAGATAACCTCGAGCGCAATTATAGCTCATTTTAATACTTTATACAAAAAACACGACACATATCATGATTAAAATTAGTAAGGCCCGATGATACATACGCCCAGCGACTAATTGGCGCATTCCAACATTAATGATTTCACAGCGTGGTTTCAAAAATAGATGCTCCGGTTAAAATACTTGATCTGACCAAAAACCTTCAACTGTTATACTTTCAAATGCAATGCTAATTTACATGAAAACAGATTAATAAATTCAAACGAAGCAAAATTTTGCACAGTTTATGAACATCAATAGTGCATTTAATTACTATTTGTAAGGAGTATTTATAAAAGTTACAATTTACCCAGAAAAACTACAATCCCATATGCTTAATGTTAAAACTATAATATTAATGATACTTATGGTACTATACTTATATAAATGTAGTAAGAAATAATTTTACTTCGGGAAAACTCAGACATTTAACGGAATACGATGACATCCGAAATATCAATAAATAATCGTACTAATTGTGTAACATTTACAAATACTTTAATATGAAACTGCCTCTGTAGCCTAGTGGTATTGTTGGCTTGCGCGCTTTGCGTCAAGTGGGGACTCAACGACTTTTTGTTATTATGTCCTAGTCTGTTAGGGCAATGTGGGCTGATCACCCGATCGTCTGTTAAGTAAGATGATCCATGCGTCGGATGGGCATGTAAAAAGTAGGTCCATCCACCCACCCGCATTGGACCAGCGTGGTGGGATACGTTCCAAAACCCCTAATGGATAGGGGTGTATTAGGGGAGGCCTATGTCCAGCAGTGGATTATCAGAGGCTGATGATGATGATGATGATTGCGGGTACATTTGTGCACTATAATATCTCCAGTGCAGTTAGCAGATCTCTATTATAGATCGGCCGCCGTAGTCGTAATCGACTTGATTACATTATTAATATGAAAATATATTGTTCAGCATCAAATGTCAAAATGACATGTATAGGTACTGAAGGTATTTGATAGAGCAAAATAAAAACTTTTCTAAGAAATTAGAAAGGAAATATCTATATCTGTGTCGTAACTTTAGCATTATTAATAATTTATAGTGTATTATTGATACACATTATAATTATGTCTTTGCCTAATACCAGTCGCCCACGCAAATAACAAGCCATACGTTTTTTATCGTAGCAGATGGCTCGTTTTAGCTAATTGAATTAACCTACAGAACGATGAACTCATCGGCAACACGACACCAACTGAACGCGAGGTCGGTACAAATTGGCCGGACAGTTGAGCCGCAGGATTGACTACCTGAAGATATCTGAAATACGACTATGGCTTTTGTTTAGGTGAAACTAATGGGATACCTTGGCTGATTTCAATTTACTAATTGATTTCAGGTATTCGTAATATCAACAACCCATCAAGCCGCATTGGACCAGCGTGGTGGGATACGGTCCAAAACCCCCTAATGGATAGTGGTGTATTAGGGGAGGCCTATGTCCAGCAGTGGACTATCACAGGCTGATGATGTATTCGTAATATCGGAGTTAATAAGCGCGATTATTATTCAATAAAATTCATATTTTTACAGTCCTATTCGAAACTAGTATTTGCCCGCGACTTCGTACGCGTGGTAATATGTAGATTTACTTTTTTTTCCTTTAAAAAAATGTAGCCTGGGTCACTCAGTTACATTATTTATCTTTCTGTGAAAGTCCCGTCAAAATCGGATCAGCCATTCCAGAGGGTAGCCAGAAAAAACATATAGACCGACAGACCGGCAACTACCATGAAAGAAAAATTCGCATTGTTATATATATCATATATCACTATGTGTTTCTGCTAGTGTCTGTCGGTACTTTACTACTACAGTTATCTGAGTTATCAGAATCAGCTTTTCAATGCCAACGTACGTTTATTTTTCATTTATATTGTTTTATTCAGTCCGTTTTCGATCCATCGATCGTCCTCATCAAAAGAATGAACTTATCCACAATACGAGGGGCCTTGTTTTTGTCCGTTCGTCCGCATTTCAATTGTGACACAAATCGACGTAAATTTATCGGTCGAGCTTTGAAATGGCGTTTCTTTTTCAGATTTATTTTTAAACTTCAAGGCGATTTAAATGCGCATCACATTTAAAAACCGAGCGATCAACGCTTAGTCACGGATCGAGGTATATATATATATATATATGTGTGTGTAAATTCATGTAGATTATTGTTATTTGTTCTTAGTTACACTCATGAGACGAGCAAGACAGCGTCAGACTCCACAAATTCGCTCACTGTCCTGGGACATGAGATTTTAGGTCTCGGTTCGTTGGCTACGGTGCCATTTAAACCGGAAGACAGTAATATCTAAACGCTAATGATTTACAGCAGAAAAGGCACTGCGATGTAACGACCTCAGACGGTCTCTTGTGAGAGAGACAACGACCGCTTAAAAACCAGGATTTGCTTTGAAAATATGTAATAGGATCAAAGTACAAGGTCGGTATTGATGACCATTCGAATTGGCCAGGTCAAATGTATCAATTTCAGCCACAATGATTGCTACTAGGTTAGCTATATAGTTTTAGTATGTTTACAATGTGTTTAAAATATAATATCATTAAACATATCTATTATCGTGCCTCTGAGAACCATGCTCCACAATATTCCCTATATACCCGAGTACTATAGGAATCTGTTCGGTATCCAGACGTCGGCGATTGGATTTAGCCGAGGAATTTGGTAAAAATAACGCAGCACAAATAGAGAGCTATCGCCCTCCCTCCGCCGCGTTCGGCTCAGGAATCCGTCCGACATGAACCATCAATGGATTCCGATGTAAACATTGGAACGATCGTAGATCGATTCTTTCACTACTTTGCCATTACTAGTTTAAAAACTTGGCATTAGAAAAAATTGTATATTTAATTCGTTAATAACTTTTATATTAAGAACATTGGTGATAACAAACATTATGCAAAAATCTGAAAATGATTTCGAATACATAAATTTTCAGGACAATTAAAAAACGTTTACGCATCACTACACAGGATAAAACTAAGTCGCTCTCGGTCCCTATATCCCTATGTATGCTCAAATTATTAAAATTGAAATGGATATAGTGATTGAAGAGGAAGGTTTATATGTATAATTCTTGCATAATATTGAGGAGAAACGCTGATAAATTTATATATTTTTCCATAGATTTTACTGATATCAGTATACAACCCGTGCGGAGACAGGGTGAGTCGCTAGTTTCGTATAACCCTAAAATATTATCATTGAAATTGCTTTATGAAGGCGATAGTCGTTACGATGCCAAGCATAAGAGAAGCTAGCAAATTTGTTTGTAAGGAACACCTAATTCGTTCGATGTTTAGATATTGCATTATCTTTATTTATCATTAAAAAAAAATACTGCTCTTCACTTTTGTCAACATTACGCTTTGAGATGACAAGATAAGGAAAAAGTAAACTGAGCTGACGTCATTCTGTTCACTTCACAGCATTGAGGCATTATTATGCCACAAGGCCGAATAGCACAAGCGACATATTGGACAAGCTCAAATTCCGCGAAAGGAAAATTAGCTTTAAAAATAAACAAGCAGCCATAATAATGCAATAAAAATAAAAAGATCTGAATATGTGATTTCTATATAGACTTCTTAATATTATATAAGCCCGTTCATCATCATCATCATCAGCCTTTTTATTAGTCCACTGCTGGACATAGGCCTCCCCTAATATACCCCTATCCATTAGGGGGTTTTTGGACCGTATCCCACTATCTTATAACCCCAGTCAAGATATTCTAATTTAAATATCTCTATTCAATATTGAAGTGTAACACTCGCTTGTGGATTGTCAAACACGCTACCGTCGGTTCGGAATAGGACGCCTACGATCTGAGAAGAACCAGCGAAAGAAACATTATACGAAAGAAAAAACTAATCTTAGCCTTTCCTTCCTGTATACTATAATTCTTCTATAATCACAATATATATTTAAAACATTTATATGTATTAAACATATAATTACATATCTTTCATCCGTAGAGTCGTCACCGAGTGCCACCCGCGCCTCTACTCTATTAGCCACTTGTGAGCATTTAGCTGAGCTGAGCATAGACCTCGGGGCACAGGAACCGGGGGAGCGCTTCCCGACGAGACAATGGGCCCCAAGGTCATAGAGAATGAGCCAGAGTGATCGACGGGGCCTAGGCTAGGTTGAGGAATTACTATTTTTTAACGTTGGTAAAATCTAGCTCATAGGACCGTCTGTCTCCTGATTTATAAAGGCAATCGTAAAATGTTTGAAATAATAATCATAATTAATGGAATAGCAATTCAAAGACCATGCAGATCCCCGTGCGAGGTTCCTTTGGGGCCCAAGTACTAGATCTATATGGATTCAGGGCAACGGAAACGAGCTGCCGTTTAACTGCTTCCTGGGTACGCGCAGCACTGTTCGACACATCCGCCATTGGGACCTTTACGACGCTTAGAAATAAGATGCAAAGACAAGTACATGGAATTTTCATAATTACCCATAAATATATACAAAACAACCCAAACCAGTGAAACGTTTAAATTTATTTATTTATACTTTATTACAAATCTAACAAATAGCTTCACAAGAGGCAGACTCAATGCCATTGAGCATTCTCTACCAGTCGGCGAGATGAAAGATTACTAAGGGTGCAATAACTTTTAGAGGTAACTAAATGAATTTATATATATTCTAAAAATATTAAATTACGTGTTTACGTTTAAATTTATCTTAACAGCACTTCCAATCGCGTTTGTGCAACCTAAATAATATATTCACAACAAAGCTTACGCTGCAATTGTAACAATTCGCAGACAACATTAAGCGCGTTCATTAATAAAACGACCTACGCACATTGGATATTACGCTAATTGACATCAGGCATTACGAAATTCAACAATGACTCAACTCATTCAAATTGACGGTTAGAATAGGGTAAATTATTTTTCAGTTCTTATTAATGATGTGTAATATAGTTGCTTAGTGCTGTTTTTGTGTAATTGTAAATATTACTCATTAAACCGATACATATAATATTTAAAAGATTGTCGCAAAAACGTTGCATATGTTGCATATATTATATGTTATAACATTTAAACTTATTCTTGGAATAACAAGTTTAATGTTCTAAGTCTTATTCTTGCTTCACATTTACTCAAGCCTCGCGTAAATTTTAACGAGTTCACGTAAAAGACTTCTCTCAAAAGTCAAAGAAATGCAAGTTATATTTACGCTCTCGTTGACCCTCGCCTTTATAACTGTTTAAGCTGTTGAGATTTTACCTGCAACAAAAATTAACATGGTTAGTTTCTAGCGGAGTAACATTCTAGCATATTTTTTTTTAATCTAGCCTAATATATATTTCCCTAGCCAATTAGATGAGCAGGAAAATCACCAGATGGTTAACGATGCGCGTCGCCCATAAAAAGTATTTCTTAGACATGTTATAAATGATAAATTGCGTTTATCGATTCACAACAATACAGAGCTCCTTACACCTTAACGCAATTACTGTACACTTAACTGCCTCCGTTGCCTAGTGGTAAGGCTTAAACTTTAGAGCTCGTGTGTTCGAATCCTACGGGGTCTCAACTACTTTTATAAGTTGATTCCTAGTTGGTTAGGGTAATGCGAGCCCAAGCAAAAATAAAACCCATTGTTGGGCTTATACAAGTGTAGTTGAGCACCGGTATAGTTATTTATTCATAGGTTTAATCTTAAACAAACCGGCCGAGCAGACAACAAGCCAGCCGTAGGTTATGACTCATCTACAGAGTAAACAAGCGGCGACTGAGTCTATGATTTGAGATATTATCTTAAACTAGGAGTAACAAACCGTGTTTATGTAATGTTGTTGAGATTTATTTTGAAATTTGTTAACTATTAAAATAACTAAAAAGAGGCAATATCTGCTAAAGGTCTACAGACACCGAATTACTTGACCGATTGAATATATCATCAAGCGAAGATCTCAAAATCTAAGGTGATATTGACTGATCTCTTGTACATTATAACCTGTGTTAAAAGATGTGTTAAAATTGGATCCTATAGTTCAGCCGATGTAGATTTGAATAAATGTAAACAAAGTAACTCATAACAACTAAATAGCTTTGCGCGTTTCGCGTTGTCATCAGTCGACTATCGCTCAGCGATTGTCATCTCAATGGCGATTTATCAACAAAAACAAGATGGATGACGCCACACAGTTGCCATTGGTTACATTGTTACATTTATTGCTAATTAGTAGTAGCTGTTGCCAGCGACTTCGTCTGCGTATATATAGAAACAATATGTTAGTTTTTTTGTTGTTACATAAGCTATAACCTAGTGAAAGTATCGTCTAAAATCGGACCATCCATTCTAGAGATGAGCTGGAACAAACAGACAGACACAAAATTTTAAAAATGTTATTGCTTTGATTTAATGGATGAATAAGTTTTATCCAAATATGATACAATTGAAATGGGAGACTTGCTTATGTACATGCTTGTCACTCATAATCGGACATCATCGTAAGCATGTTATATAACTTTAAGTGCATAAATAGCAACATGTTACAAATGATTCAGCTTTGGAAGAAACTGTTGTAGTAAACATTATTCGCTATTACATAACATACGAGGTTATTAAATCCTTTATATAAAAATTAAGAGGTAATATTCTTTTTGAAACGATAAGATACTGCCAATATCCACAATTTTCCATTCGGAATTCACACCACTCCACAATTGCACACGACGTCTCATCGTTATTCAAGAACATATCGATGGAAGTACAAATTTGATATTCAAACAGATGACGTGGGGCGATGGCGGCTGCCTCGACGGAGAGGCGCGTTTTGCAGATCATTTCGCGTATTCACAATCGAAACAACACAATTTATGTTACATGTTGCTATTTATTTAGTCTCCTCGAATATCATAGAAAATAATATTTTTTTATCTTCGTACACGCACTCATAATAGATGCCTAGCTTTCGAAGATTACAATTTTCGATAATAAGATTGTGTTTTCTAATTAAATATAAAACTTGACTAATACCCATTGACTAGATAAAAGATGAGAGCGCTTACAAACGTGCTAAACTATCTTTTAATACAATCTTCCATAAAAATTATTTAACAATAATGAGTTCCCCACGTAGTGTAAATCCCGTCCTCCTTGAACCTGAAGAAGGCGTAGCGTGGAGCACAAGGGCACGGCATTGTTCACTTATTACGACATTTTTCATTCAAATATTTATTAAACATCTACGTCTTTAAAACCGCTACACTAACTTTCATTTCAGAAGGCAATTTATTTTATTTATTTTTACATAAACGGTTTATTAACTAAAACCATATAGGAGCATTTACTTAATAAACATAACATTTGGAAAATACTAGTACATATATATAAAAACTTAATTTACAAGTGAAATCGGACCCGGATATGTATTTAAATTATATATTTGCAAAATATGTCTTAAAGAAATAATATATGTGTGTAAGTTCACGTCAAAAAAAGGAGCGTAAAAACGAGACTCTTGTACAAAAACACAAACACAAGTCCTATTTAAAAATAACGCCAACAATTGGCAACAACATATAAAAATAAAATTGCAAACGTGCCCTGTAGCAGTTGCCCTTGACCGTGAAGTCGACACAATGCACGATTCGAACGAACGGGCGAATCGATACGAGTACGTCATCATATTTCATGTGCGAAACGAAACAAGTCGAATGCACGACGCGGATACGGGCGAAATGTATTTTACAAAAGGTCACAGTGTTACAATACGTCCATTGAAAGCATAAGCTAAAAAAGGTGATACTATCGGTACATTTCTCCACCAGATACAAGTATATCTTGATATAGAAGTGTCAAAATACAATAATAATAATAATTACATTTTTAAGATATAATGAAAACATATAATAAAACAACAAAGTTTTAGATTTTTGTCTGCCTGTCAGTGTGTCTCTTCTGGCTAATCTTTAGATTGGTTGGTCCTATTTGGCGGAACTTTCTCTAAAAGATAGCTAATTTTTATACATATAATTAAATCAGACGGAAGAAGTCGCAGGAAACAGCTAGTACATACATATATTTATATTAAGGCCGACAGGCGCGTGACACATGCGACGAGACAAGAAACACGTGACGCTGAAGCACCCCTCGAGGGCCTTACGTGCAGTGTACGCTCACTACTCAAGAAGCGAAACGTCTGGAAGCCATTGCAACGCGGGTCGTCGGCTCAAGTCCGGGGCGCACGCCATTCCGACTAAATGCATTTTAATGATATATAACAATTTTGAACAGAAATTATTATTTCTGTGCAGTACTAAAAATATTTCAAATAAAACAGCTAAATAATTGTTTGAAATAGTTGCAGATTTGACTGGCATAAGCGCTCGATACAGTACAATCTGAATAATTTTTTTTTTCATCTAAAATCGTTAATGCGAAATAAGATTTAGAAGCTATACATGTCCCGTCCAACAAACCCTTATTTGGTGATCGACGCGATTCTCCTTCAATTCAGAGCAAACTTCGTTTTGCCACCGTATGATTTTGTGTCAATATGAAAAATATACAAATTGAATAGGTATGAGAATATAAATAGCTTAAAATTACACTGTTCCGAGACAGGAATGTAGTTATGTTCAACCCGCGTTACGCTTTCAATGTCGATTAGGTGCAATCAATACGAGCCGCGCGTTGGTTGCAATCGTGTCTGCGAGGCAATAGGCGTCCTTCAAATTATTCAAATAAAAATAGAAGCTTGACACATTTAATGAATAAATAAATTTCTACATTTATTGGCATAGATTCAAATTTAAAACCCTTGAATACTTTGAACCCTTTTACTGTACAGGTTACTAAAAGTAATTTACTAATTACTCGCTAAAACATAATTAAAGTACTGATAAGAGATGTTCACAATTCGCAAACTTGTAAAATATCTTGGGTGATAAAATAAATTTTACCATGAGTATCATATCAATTTTTCTATTATACTTGTTATTTAATTTTCTGAATTGCTTATTTAGCAGGCATACATCGTACGTAAAGCCGTAGTCAAATGCTAGCGTGTAATAATATAAAGATTTCGCTTTTGCGCCACAGCGACCTTGGCCAGTGCATCGGGAGCGGTGACGCGATGTTTGCGCTGCGAACGAGCGCGAAAGCGGCAATAAAAATTAACAAAGGACGCCACGGACAGGCGAGACGTAAATGCATCGACATTTGGCATAATATACCATATTTATGTATTAAAACAATTGCCTTATGGTTAGCTATTCTGGCATATCGATAACCGCTTCAACACAATATCGCTTGCAATAATAGGATATTAGTTGTAGCTATTCTGCAGATCTATTTCTCTCTATTTATGCCATAAAGCAGTGGTGTGAAAACACTATCGTAATCCGGTTTTCAGGGGACCGCAGCCAGCGTATTTACTAGGCACAAGAAACCCATGTCTCACGGTAAGCAGCGCATTGGTGATACCACTGGTATTGCCACCGTCATGGTCATTGGTGACCACTTTCCATCAGGCGGCCCGAATGCTCCTCTGTTTACTTGTTAACTCTAGGGGACTATTGTGGGAATTTTGTATGAAAAAATTCTAGATTTATCGCCAGCTTCTTATTTTTAAATATAGCTAAAATAAAGCATCATAAAAAAACCTATAATTCCCCTGTTTATATACTACAAGCTTTGCTTAGCCAGGGCCGGGCGATGCAATAACTCACAACCGAACGGTTTTTGGTCAATTACGACCATTACCTTTGGATACGTGTCAATGCCAATGATATGCAGCCATTTAAGCTGCGAGGTGAACGCCGACGAATTTATTCAAAACATACGTTATTTTTTTAAGGTAAAGTATTTTTAAAATATAACGGAGACGTCCTGTCTAGCTTGCCAATTTCTGCTAATCAAATTAACGCTCTGACAATAAAAACATAATTTCTACGCATCTTATAAGGAATATTTAGGTAAGACTGTTGTAGTTTTTCTAACTTTAGGTTTTTCTCTCGCCGTTACTCTGCAAGATCCCTCAGGACCTTTTCGGAACCGGTAATAGCATTTTTAACCAATAAGCAAGTGTAATGCTACAACGTTGAACTGATCAAAATTCATTAATGATTTCACGTCATATCGATATAAAGCCGGACTGTAGTACGTCAGACCAATTTAAATGCCAAGTACAAGTACAAGAAAGACGAACAATGGATTGATTCTTCGTGTGGTATGCGTTGACTGTGCGATAAACCGTTTCACAAGACATGGGTGCCACTCTCGGAGAGCGCACGGGGCAGAGATAAAGAGTCCGCGTTCCACATACTGGGCGATTGCGCAAGCATCGAGACCTGCCACCGCTGATAAACGAGATGCGCAGTGTTTATAAACAACCTACAAAGTAATCAAGCAGTAAAGTATTATTTGTTTATATTTATTCGCAAATTTTATGTAGGTATATGTAATATGTATACACACACACACACATCAGCCTTTGTTAGTCCACTGCTGGACATAGGCCTCCCCTAATACACCCCAATCCATTAGGGGGTTTGGACCGAATCCCACCACGCTTGTCCAATGCAAGTTGGTGGTGACGACTTTTACATGCCCATCCGACGCATGGATCATCTTACTTTTCAGACAATTGGCGATCGGCCAAATTGCCCTAACCAACTAGGAAACAATAATGAAAATTTGTTGCGTCTCCGCAGGATTCGAACCCACGACCTCCGGTTTCTAAAGCACACGCCCATACCACTAGGCTACGGAGGCAATATGTATAGTATTCAGATATAGGTCATTTAATTGTAGGTTTGAATAAACAATGTTCATTTAACCGCGCTCTTCAATTTATGATTCAATCTTCAAGTCATACACTAACTAATGTTACTCTCTGGCTAGCTTAAAGGGCAAACTTATAGGCCATAATTTATTAGTGAATCTTCAATCAGCTAAAACATAGTTTGCTAAGCGTAACCAACAGTACAATCATCGTCATATTTTATGGCCTATTAGTCTCTCTTACAGTAAACACCACATGTATGGTTGTACATGAGTATGTGGCAGAGTGGCCACCGTGTCGCAACCGCACATCGTGGCGCAATCGACGAATAACACTCCAATGTCGGGCCTTATCGGCTTTATACACCTCACAAGTTACCGCACCCAGTCATTCTACAGAGTTACCGAACTGCCAAAGGATATCTGTCTAGCATCATGTTATACACAAACAAACCGATATAGAAAATTGCCTATTTGATAACTCTACCTATAATGTATTTGAATACTAAATATTGCTTAACACTGAACTCGGGCAAGAAAACTGTGTAATCTGTAAATGTGATTTTTACTATTTAAAATGGAGGTATTCCTTAGTTCTTGACCAAACTTCAAAATAAGTTCACTTCAAACTTTTCATTAAATGCTAAGGTGTGATATTGGAGGTTATACTGCATTGCAAGTATTCCACCTTTCTTTAATCAGGCCGCCGGTTACCGCACTTGCCGGAAATTTTATAACAACTGTCATTCACGAGGTTAATGTAAGCCTGCAAAATACATCTCGGTGAGGCCAATTCGCGCAGCACGCTTACGTCACTGCGCGTTTAAAGGCATACTTTATCTCTCGCATTGATGGCGATTGGGGCCAAAGGGCGGGCGGGTTTTTAATGGACACGACGCCATTTACTTATTGGAAATATAAATAAGGCGCCTGTGAAATGTATTATGAACACTCTCGCGTGTCCAGAAATGTGGAATAAGGTACCAACTAAAATAGTTATTAAATCACTCCGTGTTTAAAGCAGACGGGCCACCTGATGGAAAGTGGTCACCGACGCCCATAGGCATTGGCAATACCAGGGGCATCACCAATGCGCTGCCTACGTGTACATAGAATGCTCCATCTCGTTTATGTTTGCGTTTTAAATACGCTGGCTACGATGCCCTTCAAACCGGAACACAGTACTATTTTACACACTGCTGCTTTGCGATAGAAAAAGGCACCGCGGTGGTACTGCTCCAGACGGTCCCATTTAAGGGAAACTCGTAAAATTTTGAATGTAAATTGGTAATTAAAACATGTAATAAAAAAGATGTAATTGCCTAAACATGACTGTAACATGATCTCATTGCAAATGACCATCTAGGAACACAATGATTATGTGATTGACATTGACAAACCTGAACTTAATTGAGCAAAGCGTAAGCAAACAAACAGATTTGCATAAAACGAATACGATTGTAGGCTAGTACCACCAACGCTTTCAATTAGACTCAATATTCTTAAATTATTTTTAATAAAAGTAAGTGATTCTTATTAGGGAGGAAAGCGAAGTATAACATACAATCGATGTTAAATTTAGACGAGACCAGCCAGCATAGGGAGAAAGGATCAAAGCGTTAGCAGGTCAGGTTAATTGGGCGTTTTACTGCTCGGCGCTAATGAAAAACGGTACGAGCCATGACGCAATACCGCCTTCCTATAATTACGTTCGCATGAGCGCATCACATCGTAGGCCGCCTTTCGTAACGGATTACTTGTTGGTAATTGTATTAAGCGGGTCTCATCCGTCCTTCGACCGTGACCTTAGTGTATAAATGTAGGGAATTATAGGGTTTTCTTTAATTGGCTACGTAGGCAGACGAGCACTCGTACCACCTGTTGGAAAGTGGTCACCGACACCCATGGACAATGGCAATACTAGTGGTATCATCAACGATATTTCCAAAAATTAACAACAATTTTTTAATTTACTCAACTTCGCCGGATCAGTACGATCCATGAAATACTTAATGCTTTTGTTCTTACCATGTTAACGGTACCTAATTTTTACCAAAAGTTTTCAATAATAAAATGATTGCATTGTAGTGACAGACAGATGAAGTCTGCGCCACACCTGGGAGGGGCACGTGACCGCTAAATATAGAGGCACCCCATCGCTACATGGGGTTGCTCCAACTTACAATAACTTCCTTAACCGATGCAAGGAAGATCAATGAACAGATTAATGTCTCAAGCAGACTTACTTATACATGGAATTTATTGATAGTTCACTGATATTATCTTAAACAAAATCAATGCGACCGCATAGCCATCATAATTAATTCCAATATGCTATTGAAATAATTATCTTTTGTTCTCATTAGCATGTTTTACTAAGATATTTAATAAATTATACAGATCAATCGACAATAAAATTCATTAACTTGCTTTAAAACCTCAAAGTGAGTTCATCTTAAGCTTAAACATCGTACTTGAAAATGGTACATTTTACGTTTTACACTGGCACAACGTAGCGTGATATCGCGCATTCTTGGCTTCGCTATCTGCCGCTCAGCGGGCGACGATAGCGCCTGATAAGGGCGGACGCGATAATTCAATTAATTCACCAGGAATATTGGCGGAGCTGTGCCCTCTGTGATCAAGTGCTGATTACATACTGAGCTTGTCTCGTCTCTCTTATGCCTAGTTTATGAAAGAGAACGTAATTAACAATATGTCACCTGTTTTTTTTGCAATTTATTCAGTTTTTTCCTCCTCCTTTTGTAAATTGGCTTATTGACATTGTTTTAATGCACGACTAGATAACATCCTTCTCTTCATTAACAGTTATGTAATTTCGAGAGAAAAATACGAAGGGTCAACACAAACAGCGTAAAAACGAGGTATTCATATCGCTAAATTACATCTATATGTCGAAACTAAATCTACATGTTCTTTATTACAATATGTATTCTATAATTTTCTGTCTAATTCCATAGATTAAGAACATACATAAATTTTTTTTATCAAAAAAAGAAGTTACTATTTAACTTCATGTAGAGTAACTTCACGTGAGATATTAATTATTTCCGGTTTCTTTTACCGTAATCTTACATACATAACCTTCATCTTTCCTATCACTCAGACTGTCCATTAAATATTTTAGGCGATTTTAAATTTTCAATAAATCTGGCCACAACATTATCGTATGTAAATTTAAAAGCGATGCATCATACAAAACGTTAGTCATTGCATTGCTATCGCAACCCTCTACAATATAGAACAATGGAATAGATATCAAACAACCTGGCTAAAATTAAACGACATCTGGTACTTAATACTGTAATTTTATTATTAAATAATTTATTAATTACCCATTGCTTAATATTCATTGCTCATAATAAACTTAGTGGGAGTCAAAGTGGTGGAAACCTACAACCACTTGTCACATATAATGCCATCATCCGTAGACTGCCAATAATGTAAAAAATATTGTAAAAACTTGTTTTAGACAATGAGTACGTTTACAAAATTAATAAAAATATACACAAAACGAAGAAAAATCAAAATTATTGATTTACTTTACAACAGCGGCCGAATTGAAGAATAACAGCAAAATGAAGCAGGAAGTAAATTGAAAATGTATAGGTATTATCGCTCGTCCTTGACTGTGTTTCAATAGAAAAACAAAGACAGACGCATGATAATCAACTCGTGAAGGCAACTCGATGGCAACTGAAAAAACTCGCATAATGACGATACCAGTCGAAAACATATTCATTAAACAATCACAAAAACACTTGAATAAGCCATAAATGTGCCTCGCTATGCGCTCGCACGAATACGTTCGCTTCTGTATGATAACTAAATTAGTATAGAATCAGTTGAAATACAAGATCCTTTACAACTCAAAGTTTTCAACTCACTAGTTTAATGATAGTGAAGGTAATTTCATTTTTTTAATAAAAAAACCTACAGTTACAACTTTTGACATCACGTAACAACTACAGCCCTAGCTTCTGATCCAGAATCATTTCAAATTATCAGTATACTGCAGATTGGCGATCAATCGAGCCCTTATTTTTGATTCAATATAATTGTTAGTTATTTTCTTCCTATTCAGAATATGCTTTCAATCGGCAATGACTAAAAGGAAACGTTCCAATATAAAAGAGCGCGGTACAATCCAAACGATTACAGGCGTTCAACAGCACGCGTGGTACACACGAGCGTTACAATAAAGAGCACACCGGCATCGGTTTATATCCCATATAAATGGGCTGATCTATTTGCGGCCTGCGCCCAATTGCTCTGCGTCCGCTCCAGGGGCGCCCAATGGGGTGGCGCTGCTAACAATATACAATTTTTCTTTAAATATACCTTTTCTATACAAAAATAATTTGGTTTATTGACCGTCGGAAATGCTGAAACGGGTTGAAACACTACCTATTTCATCTAACGTTGTAAGAATAGCGTCAAACATAAAATCTGCTATAAATTAACAGAGGTTAGAAGTATATTAATAGGTTTGTGATAGAGGTTAAAATAAACAATAAACCTCTTTATTCTGCACACTATTCCATTCAATGACGAAACGAGCAAATGTTTGTTAAACCATTTCTTTTGTTAAAAGCAAATATGAAAGACTTATCAAGTTTATTCATAGTATTGTCCTAAAATTAGCTTAGTAAGAAATTACAACTACATAAAGAACCTTCAATCAAAAATAATAGCATAATGGTCAGAGTTGTTTAGTTTTCTTTACCAATTTGCCAAATAAAACAATCATAATTATGCTCTACATCGGTATCTTCCTAAAATTCGCGTTCCAGCCCATTGACGGAGCGACACAGTGACTGCCATAAGTCAATATCGTCTAATTAAGCTGTTAGATGATCCTTGTAACCTGAAACCACCCTTTCAATCATAGCACCAAGCCAAAATCCACTATACGACCAAGATATAAGATTCAAATTCTATTACGATGCTTTTTCTATACGCAAGCACAACTACTAAAAGAATTCAATGGGATCTGAACCGTAATACCATCAGATAAAGTAAGCTATTAAAGCGTACACATCTGCCCCATTGATGAGCCGAGCGGCGCCGCCTAGGGCGAACAATTAGTCGGCGCATTATCATACATTATGCACGAATCACAATCGGTTGCCAATGGAGTATGGGATTGCGATTATATGGATTTGCATTGAAATCGAGAGATTCAACATTTGCATTATTCAATTGCGTAATGACGAATTTTAACTATTAAGTATTAGAGATTATTATAATATTAACAACATAGGTTTTTAGTTTGTTACCCATATTAATATTTTTTAGTTACAACTAGTAACATGAAAAACATGTGGCTATGGCAATTAGACAAATCGTTTTGTGAAAAGTGAACAGGATTACAAATAAAAAAAAACTTGATTAAAATCAAAAATAACATTTAAGAATTAAAAACATTGCGAATAATAATTTTATTATTATAACTTAATTCAAATAAGGATAATTATGTTACTTTAAATACTTACTACTTAAATAACAAGCACGTTAAATTTTAGATCTCCTTCGCCTAATATTCTGCCTAAGCGAGTGCAAGGGCAATATAAACATTTCCAATATATTCATATTTTTGTTTTATAAAAGGTTAATTGGGACCAGCGGCGATAATAAGCTACTAACAGAGAGGAACAAAACAAGCATGATTGCCAACAACTATTTAATTTAGGTTCCCGTGGTGTTTAAGCTGCATGTGTAAAACTCCATTATTCTTTAATAAATGCTTATGAAAATAAAATTATACTGCAGCTTAAAAAGATCTCAATTATAAAAAATAAGCCTTTCTCTATTACTTTCATCTTCGAGCTAAGCTGCGAGCGAAAGCTCTCCTAATATTTCCCATTGTTATCGATGAACTTAACATAATACACGCTGCAAACACCAAAATATCACAAGTGCTCTACCAAAATTTCGTCCCGAGCATAAAGATCTTACACAATTATAATTCTTTATATCGCAACACACAAAATACCGGTTCACCAAGACTGGTTCATATCCTAAAGCATAAATGCACATTCATTGAAGGCCAATAAAAAGCCCGTATGGCCGCTATATAAGGGGCAGAACGGCAGCCTCTGCGTCGCCGCAAGACCAGTGGCAAAGTGCTTAATTCCATTTATTGGGAGCGTTATAAGTTTACGATGCTGGATTATCTCCTCTCGGTTCGTTATCTGTATGCAGATCGGGTTATCACTTCATCAAGTATTGTACTGATGCGTTGTTGAAAACACTATCGGGGATAGTTAAATGATGGGAAATGGAGCTATTATAAATTATTGCACTCAAGATAATATATACAAAGGTAATTGTTTGTGATAATGTCTTCTGAGTCGATTTCGACTACGGCAGCTGATCTAAATTAGAGATCAGCCAACTGCGCAGAAGATAAGATAGTGCACTGGTACGCGCAAACACAACAGGCACTAACTATTATTATACTCTCATAGTCCGATGGGCCGACTTTTTAACGTGACAATCCGACGCATGGATTATCTTACAGTACAGGCAAACGGTTGACCGGCCCATATTGCCATATCATCATCATCATCAGCCTGTTATAGTCCACTGCTGGACATAGGCCTCCCCTAACACACCCCTATCCATTAGGGGTTTGGACCACCACCACGCTGGTCCAATGCGGGTTCGTGGGCGGACCGACTTTTTACATGCCCATCCGACGCATGGATCATGTTACTTTTCAGACAATTAGGTGATCGGCCCAAATTGCCCTAACCAACTAGGAAACAACAATGAAAAATTGTTTAGTCCCCGCAGGATTCGAACCCACGACCTCCGGTTTCTAAAGAACACGCCCATACCATTAGGCTACGAAGACAGTTAAATACATTGAAGTAAAAAAATTACATGAAAATATATAGTTTTTTTCTTTGACTATATTGCTACCAAAACAAATAGCTTTGTTCACATTTGACATTACTTATTTCAAGCCTTTCGACAAAGCACTATTAATAAAAATGATTCTAAACTATTTGTCAAATGAATACCTTAATACTGGTAATGAGGAAGTATCGAAACAATATATAGAACGTTATTATCGACCAGAAATAACAAACTCACGATTATATTTTAAACAGTTGTAATTTGAATTCATATTAATATCAGTCAGCGTTTAACACCAATTATTACGAGTGGTGCGCGTGCAAGCGTGCGTGACTTTGGATGCCCATTGTGGGTAATCGCTTACTATGAACCGATTCAATTTTAATTGTTACTTTTGTACGTTTTACGAAAAACTTATAAAAATTAAAGAAGTTTTTGAGAGTATTTATCTTCATCCATAAAAGGTGGAAAGACAAAATAACTAACGCATTTCAGTTTACTTACACGAAACGTTACGTCTGACCGAAAAACTGTATTTTTAGATCATTGTTAGTTAAGTAATGTAAACAATTCCTCTCTCCGGAAACAAGAAGAAAACTAAAAAATCTAATCTCGAACATTGCTAGGCTCGGCAAGACGAAATAATTCAACCTTGTCTGAATTTTCTTTATATAATCCAGTCGCGCAGTACATTCGTTATTTTTATCGAAGTCCCGAGGGAACGCGAGGAATTTAGCACGACGGGCGGTTTCAAAATAAACCAAATCGGGATGCTTATTCATAGGAGAGGCGGAAGTTTGCCGTTCGGGATTAGGCGGGACGGCGGCGCATACATACATACATCGCTGTATTTAGGACGGCGCCGGGGTTTATGGGGGCCCATACACCCAGACAGACATATAGCACGTGGAATAATGTTTGAAGTAGCAATATTTCATTGATTTATTGTCCTATTACAATATTTTTAATGAATATGGGTGATATGATAACATAGAGGTCGTAATTACAGCCTTTGGCAATTATTTGGAAATATTCAGAACTTTACTAAAATAATAATCATTACATTAAGTTGGTATATTTTTATATATATTTGTTTTGTTGTAAACACAGATTATGAAATAATTAAAAGTAAGTTAAAGTACCCATTTTTTCTGATGTTATAGCGTGTCGAACCATATAGTTTCGTCTCTAATATCGATCTTCTTTCACCGAGCGGTAAGGATTGACTATTCGAAAGAAAGGAAAACATCTCGTCCAATTTCAAAAGAGCTGACTACTGCACTCACTGTGGGTGGAATATTTAAGGAAACAATAGAAAAACATAGACAAGAACAAGGGAAACAACGAATACAAAAAAAATCTGGTTGTGATTTCCCTTATGTGTTGTAAAGCACGATATTTTTGTTAGCCTTTAGTACTAATGCTAGAATATAATTTAGAAATCATAGATTTACTTACAAAAGGAAAATTTGGATTTAACTACTACCTTATAATAACACAAAGTAAGCGTCTGATTAGTAGTTAGTGGCTATACCATGATTAGCCATTTTTTCATTGTATTACCAACAATATTATCATCTCAACAAAAGCTGGTTTATTATTTAATGATTACTAATCAGCAAGTTAATTAATTAGATCTCCACTTAAAAAACCCCATGAGTAACTGGTAGAGGAATGATAGTTTTACCTATCACTATGTATCTCCGACATAGACCACTGTATCATCGTGTTCATCACGTCCTATCGAGAAGACTATCGCTGTCATATCATAACGAACCGTGATAGTGATCAACAACAGAAACGCAAGTGAACCGTATCTCTACCCTTTCACATAACGCTCTACCGACCGTCGACCGTTGAAAGTGGAGCGTTGCACTCGGCAATGATTGCGTTTCAAACTGACAACAAGTGGCGGCGCGGAGAAAGCAGTTTCGGGGCACTTTTAATTGCGCAAAATAAACACGGCGAGCGAACGGAAAAAAGCACAGCCTTCGGGTGCACGCTCTCTAGCTAATCGATTTCAGAGGCGACGCTCCGAAAGCGAAGTCACGAAAAAGAAGCTAAGGGGAAAGTAATTAGACGTGGGGCCGCCTCAAGGCCTAGGAAGCCTCTTTTATTTGGCCGAGAGTCATCTGGTGAGCGGTTGCACCGAGATGCATTGCTATAGATTGTCTCAAAAGACTTAAAAATAATCTGAGAAACATTAGCGGTATCAATTTCCAGACCAGATTTAGTACACTACGTACTCCAGATTATTGCAATCCAACTAAAGTAACAATTATTAATAAAATTCTTTACGGATTTATCGCGTTTATTTTACATTTTAAATTCCCGACGTTTCGAACACTTTCCAGCGGCCGTGGTCACGGGTAGACACGTCGGGAATTTAAAATGTAAAATAAACGCGATAAATCCTAAAGTAATTTATTTAATAATGTATAATATTCGCGCAAGCAATAGAAATAATTAAAGTAACAAAACTTATTTTGTAGAGTCTGTTATGACGTGTATTTTTAGAGAGTAATGTCATAAACCCATTAGCTAAAAGTTAAGTTCGTAGTACTTTCTAGAAGGCATAGTTTTAAGGTTGATGACTCCAGACCTTCGCATTGGACGTCCCCAAGGCGAGTCACGTTGACAGCGATGCGCCTCAAAGCGGAACGGCAAATGCCCACACCGCCATCAGCGGAATTAAAGACAGCTTATGTTCATCGATAGCAATCGATTCTGATTTTACACAACTATTACCGCATGAGTGCATAAATAACGGTTAAACATGGGACGGTTTTAAAATCGATAAGAAAGAACTGAAGGTTCATCTTTCGCAGATCATTTTAAACAACCTTCATAACGCGTAAGCTGTAAAATGCCAACCATATTCTGGCCAATTTAGATTGTATTTCGGATTGTGAACCGTGGTAACGAAGAGGTTGACACCTCTTATTACACCTAAAATTCTTATGAATCAACAAGGATGTTAAAAAGATGCCAATCACTGAGCGAAAGACGACTAATAACATCTTATAGATGTAATAACAAAATATTTACATTCGGAAAAACTCGGATCTTTATCGAATGATCGTACTAATTGAGTAACAATTTTATATACATTTATATCAAACTTTATGATTTAGTTTCAAATATGAAAATTAATAATGTTATTAAAAACATAGAGATGTATAGGTATTGAAGCTATTTGAGAAAGCACGTTAAATGCGAATCTTTCCGAAAATTTACGAACGAAAATTATTTTTCAATGTATCTATACGTACGATGCCGCTACTAGTTACTTTGTTACCGTCAATCTCGTGTCTCATTATCATCATCAGCCTGTGTTAGTCCACTGCTGGACATAGACCCCTAATGAACGCCTTCTGCATTAGGAGATTTTTGGACCATATCCCACCACGCTAGTCCAATGCAGGTTTGTGGGTGGACCGATTTTATACATGCCTATCCGGTTCCATGGTTCATCTTACTTTTCAGACAATTGAGTAATCGGTCCAAATGGTCCTAATCAAGCACAAAACAACGATAACACAAAGTTTCCCCGCGGGATTCGAACCCACGACCTCCGGTTTAAAAAGCAAGGGCCAATACCACTAGACCCCGGAGGCGGTTGATCTCGAGTCTAAATTGGCTTAAGTATAGAATCCATTATCATTACAACAAGATTGTAGAGTAAATTGAATATGACAAAGAGGATGTTTTCATCGCTTCAATAGAACAAGGAGCAACGAGTGTCCGTTCGGATGGCACAAGCGAGGGCCCCGTCGGGACGCGGAAGCGACGACGCCTCACCACCAATTGGCTGACGGGAAACGAGCAGGAAAGTACAGCGCGGATAAACTGGTCTAGTGGAAAATTGACGACTAGCGAATTATCTGTACAATAGTACTCCGCTTTGCGCTAGGGATACGTTCCGGAAAAATCACGTCAACTGAAATTCGCGTATATCGAGGTTTATAATTAAACATATACAAAATTAAATCAAAACCTTTAATTAAACAATCAAAACTTTCGACATTGCACTGACAATATATTCTACAAAACGAGTGAGAGTGAGATGGGAAGCGACCGCCGATAGGTCCGAATCTTGTCGGCCGTTGAAGTTCAGCCGTTTTGCAGATTATATTTTCAATCACTATAATTTTAACACTATTTAATACGCAAGATCGATTATTTCTTCTGGGCATTTTTTGTAAAATAGCTTAATAACGACCAACGCTGTTTTTGATTGTCTGACACGCGGCCAAGACAAATTTGAAATTCGCATCATAGTGAGACCGCGTAAAACTCGCTCGCGTAAACAGCTGTATTAATATTATAAACAGAAATATTTGTATTTTAGCATGTAGATTTATAATGAAAAAAAAAATACTACTGAGCCCATTTTTAAATATTCCCTCTTTACTAGAAAGCTGTAGTGTCCTTGGGTAGAATAGTCTACCTTTTACCTAAGGAAAGTATCTAAAAATAACACGAGCAGAGCCGTGGCCTGACTGCTAGTATACTACAAATATAATATTTGGTTTCAAAAATAAAGCCAAGCAGTTATTGCTCTTAATAGCACGGCACACTATTTCCAACAAGCAGTAGCCTTGTCCAAAGTGTTTGCAATCAATTGAATATTCTCGAAAAAACTGAACGATGGAATGTTATCAAAATACCTTATACAATATCGTATGCTCGGTTACAAAGGAAAACCCTAAAAGTAACTTTCTTATCTCTAAAATAAACAAAAAATAAAGATTAATTAATTGCTATATTTAATAATCGAAACTATAGAATCATTTAGGGAATTGATTGCTAAACTCAAAATATTTTCAACGTCTCCGTCTTGTCGGAGCGAATAAGTAAAACTTGCGAAAAACGAATTGTTCTCTGCGTAACCTTCAGCCAAATCTCGTTTAAGGAAGTTTTTTATATTCGCCTAATTGTCTCACTCATTGCTCCGTTTCCACGCCGTATCAATGACTAAGCGTTGTCTAATGGCATTAAAACCCGATTCGAATGCTCCACACGAATTAATAATTCTAATGGTCGACTATTCAATAAGAATCGCCGTAACCATTAGGTCTAATGGGCGCAGTCGTTAGCACTGAAGAGGTGTTTGTCAATCGATACATTTCTCGGATATGGACGATTATTTTGAACGAATCGCTAATGAATAGCGTATCGTTTTATAATTTGTTTAATTTATTCTGGTTGTCAAAGTAATCATCGCTATAACATAATTAAAGATAACCATATTTTAAAGAAAGAAACTTTATGTTTTATATAGTATATAATTTAATTATTTATGTATCTATACATAAATATTTACGCATAAATATAGTGAGAAAATATCCTTCATTATTTTTCGGAAAAGTTCGTATTTATCGTCTCAAACAGCTTCAGTATAAGACATAAGTCGTTTTGAAATTTGACACTAAACAATAAATATTCAACGAAAATGTCACGCAATTAATACAAATACAGATCATTCATTGTTAGTTCCGGTGTCATCGTAATTTGTATTACAACAATAGTTTCGCATGAAAATTTAAGTAGTCTCATAATTGTAATATTTAAACAAGTATATAGTAAATTTGATTATTACAATTAAACCTAAAAGAGTTTCAATTGAAATAGAGACAGTTGTCCGCGTTCGTGCAGTTCGTGACTAGACATTAGACTTAAGGATTACGAACATTGGCATTGAAGCACTGAATTTTCTGGACTCTTTTCAGCATCACGACATCGTGGTATGAATGATGTTTGATTCTTTACAAGTCTAGTATCACAAAAAAGTTTTAAAATGATACGTCATTCTGGACTTTAACTCAATTCTTAAATGCTCGCTTATAAAAATAAGTTAACGCGAAGCGCGAATAAACGTAATATTTTTATTTTTACTATTCAGTCATTTTATGCAGATCAATTATATATATATATATATATGAACTAAACATTCAATTAATCAAGTTACAATGTTACTACTACATTACACTATAAAAGTTAACTGCATCCAAGAATTTGTACAATAATCAAAACGTAGATTCTGTCAGTGTTTTAACAGAAAAGAGAAGAGAAATAAGATTGTTACAGGGTATTGGGCATCATGAAAAGTATAAAAAAAATCGTAATAGCATAAAAAAAACGTACATTTCATTATACAGTATTCCTGCCACCCTCCTATTCGTTAACAGCCCCAGTCAAAAGTCCCCATATCTTTGAATGGGGAAGGATTCGAACCCCACGACTCGCACTCGCATGAATAAACTATGCACTGTGACTTCGTTTCGAGGGGCTCACGGCCGCCGTGATGGTGCATATTTTATTATTTTAGTAATTTAGGGTCCTCTTAACGAGGAAACTTTAATTCGTTGAAAACAACTTTTTACTTAAAATTAACTCAATGCACTTTTAACTGTATTTACTTTTTTTTAATAATAAAGTATTAGAAGACTTGCGGTTCTTTCTATGATCATTAGATGGAATATCAAATCTTAATATGTATTTTAATTTATAATTTGTGTTTTAGTGTACTAAACTATGTTAATATCTCTTCTTACTTTAAATAAGTATATAAGGACAACTATCGTGCTAGACGCAAAACGCTAAAACGATTTGAGTCACATTCCATCATATTATAAGCTGAATCATATCAGGTGAGAACAAATTGCCCGTTTATTCTCACATTATTATTCGCGCAACCCAACAAAAAGTTTGATTTGTCGCCACTACCCTAAAATCAGACAATATTTATCATTTTGAGCAATTTATTTCAACTAGGGGTCTCCATTGTTCACTTATAATTAAAAGAAATCGAAATCGGCTTAGAAAAACAGTTTGTTTAAATGATGTACTTGTTTAAATGGACTTAGTCTGTACAAATTATTTGGCAACGCTTCGAGCATACAGAACCATAGCTATATCAATATGTCAAGAAAGAAATCAGAAGCGAAATAAACGAAAGAACCTTTGTCATTAATGCCATCCAAGTGCACGCACAATAACATCCGCCATTTGGACCGGCGAAACATACAAAGCTATTTAACAAACAATCGCCGAATGCGTATAACTGCTCAATGTTTGCATTCCTTATGCCACTATGATAGTCATCTAATTAGTTATTGCGCAAACATTTGTCCAACACACAATAAGATATCTTTGGCGAACATGTCGATCCGTTAAGTTTTCGGGGAACCACGTCGAGATACGCCATCGGCTTCCCACGGGAACTGGCAGATATACTTCAGCAAGAAACTATATTCGTACGCTTGACGAATTCAATTTCCCAGAACGCAGAGTTACGTTCCGAGTTGACACGTTAATATAATTAGAGTTGCTACTTTGGACACACCTATTGGGCTAGATAAATGTACCATTCACATTACTCATCGCAAAATAGAGCATGAAGATGAAAACGTGACGCCTTTTATTCGACTTCCTATTTTTTTATTGTTCGAACCGTTCGTGAAAATGTTGTGTATTTCGACGTGGGAACGCCAAGCAGACAGTTTATTTAACTACTCTAGAAAAATAGATTTGAAGACATCTGTGATAGTTTTAATCAAAAACAATTTAATTATATTTTAGCACAAGAGTATAAAAATAAGGCTCCAACGAGCCGGGGCACTCCCGGAGCCTTCGACGAGGTGTCCGCGGAGCAACAGCGGAGCGAAAGTCACAGTCCGCGCTGCTTATCAGATAACGCGCAAATTGCCGTCGAATCGGCGAGAAACTGGCTAATGTGGCACCAAGGTCGTGCCGCGGTGACGTAACCGCCACAACAATAGCCGTGAGAGCACTAAATAATAACAAGCTCATTGCTAGGATGACGCCACATGGCAGGCGAACACCGCGAAGAGGTGCAGTACGAACCTCTCTTGGCCTGCTTCTCGCGCTCCTTCTCCTTCTCGCGCGCCTTCTTCTCCCGCTTCTCCCTCTCCTGCTTCTCCTTTTCGAGCCGCTTCATCTCCTTTTTCATCTCCTTCTCGCTCTTCTTCGCCTTCGTGTCGTCGATCTTCTCCGAGAGGATGAACGCCCCGCTCTGGAGCTTCGTCTCCGTGTCGTCCTTCGGCCTCATCTCCCAACTGTCGGCAAACACTGAGACACAATCGGGCAATCACTCGCCAGTGCACTCTGTGAATCGTCGGGAATCGAACCGGTCACGTTAGGTCGCGAACACGCCGTAGCCTATCTGAGGCTGCACGGTACACGTTAACGTATCGGACGTTCGCTCGGGCGGACGTGCGTTCGCGGCGGTGGGTCGGGCGACACTGGCGGCGTGGAACGGCGCGCGCGCCACGCGCCCCACCCCACTCTATAAATAAAGCCGCACTTCCTATGCCGTATGGAAACGGAGGAAGAAATTATGGCCGTTGAACCCATGGGAGCTTTTCGCGGTGCGTGGCTAAGGTCCAGCGGCAAAGCGGTGGTTGGTGAGGAAGCAACTCGGTGCCAAGGTCGCGGTGACGCCGATCCAACGACGAGAAAGCCGACCTCAAAATTAAGTCACCTACAACGCTTTAGAAATATTACAGCACGGAAGTAGCAAGTAGGAAAACGCATAAAACTATGACAACTGTAGCCTTTATAAAGTGTAAAAAAAGTCTTGCACATGCAATGAGAAGGCCAAGAGCAACAGGGGCTAACGGGACGCGGTCTCCGCCCCATGCTCTGACACAATATCTTGCAACAAAATAGTACGCAACGAAGGCAACTTTGTGGGCGCATTGAGCGTGGCGCTGGGAAAGTCGCCTCGGCAGCGGAGCTTAAGTCCACGACGAGAGGAGTGCTACGGCATCTGACCTATTATCGTTAAGGATACAATTGTGTTTGAATGGTTCAACCATTGAACGGAAAATTATGCAAAATAAATGTAATTATTTCTATTGTTTACGCGAATATTATACATTATTAAATAAAATGACTTTACGTATATATAAGTCATTTTATTTAATAAAATAAATGTATTTACTCTATGCGTGCTAAAAGATAAGGCTGCATTTTTAATATGGTTTATTTTATTACATTGCATCATTACCATCGGAGACTTGCACTTATAAATACATAATAACATCCGTTACTTGAATCGCACACTAATACATCCAAATTATAGATACAAAAGTAAAATGGGGAACATGTTAGCTATCATCCATTCCCGTTACTTATAAACTGAAGTGTAATCTAGCAGCGTGGAAGACAAACAGCGCAAATGACTCGGCAACACCTGAGAGCAGAGTGAGACGTGATAATTGGAATGATTAGAGACCTCCGATGAAACGGGACCCGAGCGTCAGCTCTGACGCCGGCTCATTGGCAGCTTTCAAACGAGAAATTATCCATCCGCAATAAGTGCAAGCACTCGCAACTCTGGCACCGGCAATTACTGTAAGCTGGGAAAGCAAATGCGAGACGAGCTAAGTAGATGTGTACGAACGTTATTACCTTGACGGCAATCTCCGTTTGCTGCGGATAAACGTTACTAAAACAAACTAAATTTATGAGGAATTACTAAGAAAACAAAATAATAAATAACTTCATAACACGGAACAGTTCGTTTATGTTGCGCAAGAGGTTTTATATGAATTTACGCAAGTATAAAAGCTGCTTCAACTTTGACCTGAACATAGTTCATTAGCCACAAATCAGGTTGAACACTACACTATCATATCATAATTCTATATATGTGTCATCATTCTCAAATAATCAACTCAAAGTTAAAAAAAATGTTGGGCGAAGTTAATTTTATAAATTTAAAATGAACATCAATAGCTAAAAATTACAAGACTTGTAAATGTCATTTTATAATATAACATAACAATGAACCTGCTTATGTTTTAAGAATGTTTATTGTAACCGCTTTTTTTATTGCAAAGACAATTTATTGCGAAAGCAGACAAGCAGTCGGGCCATCTGATGGAAAGTAAACACCCGACACTCATGGACATTGGCAATACCAGGGGTATCACCAATGCGCTGCCTACGTGAGACATAGGATGTTATGTCTTGTTTACCCAGTAAATACACTGGCTACGGTGCCCTTCAAACCGGAACACGGTAGTGTTTTCACATAACCGCTCTCGAAATAGGCACCGCGATGACACCACCTCAGGCGCCCCTCTTTAAAAAGTGGACTTTTAAAAGGATGAATCTTTCACTTCTAATATGTTCCAATGATCATTACAAGATAAGGTCTCGTGTCTCAAACCCAGGATTAGGCAAACTCTAGGTGGTGAAGGGAAGTATAGATAATTGCTTCAACACTCATAATTAGTACCGTATTCGGAAACCACACTTTCCAACGGAATTGCGCGATTAGTCATGGCGACCGGCCACGGGAGCGATTTCCTGTTTCCGGCCAAGAAAGGAGGTGAGAGAGTCGCCGAAATGGGTTTGCCACTAGTAGAAGCTCTTTCCCTCGCACTCCATAATGATAAAATATAATTACAACAGCAATCGGCATGAGCACTAGAACAAACACGTTATTTTCTTTTCTGAATATGTACTTAAATTACGGCACGCAACATAAAGCGGAGGTCATTGAAGTTTTTAAAACATGACCAACATGAAATTAATTTTATTGTTCTGAAGGGCAATAACAAATTTATTGCCTGTAAAGACTATACTCTCCTAATGCTCCATTCTCCATTCGATTTTCTGGACCATGTCCCACCACGCTGGTACATTGCGTGTTGGTGGGTGGACCGACTTTTCACATGGATCGTGTTACTTTTCAGACAATTGGGTGATCAGCCCAAATTGTCGTAACCAACCAGAAAACAACGATAACACAAAGTTGTTATCCCGCGGGACTCGAACCCACGACCTCCGGTTTATAAAGCAGGGGCCAATACCCTAGGGCACAGAGACGCTTATTCTGTATAGTATATATATATGTATATTATAATATTATAAGTTACATAATATACTTTTTACTCATAGTGAAAAATAATTTTCCTTCGAGAAAACTCCGATCTTTATCTGAATACGATGACACTCGAACTGTCTTAACTGCATTGTTTTGAGTCAAAATTAATAATGACATGTAATGTACAGATGTTAAGATACTAAAGCTTGAGAGAGCACGATAGATACGAAGCTTTCTGAAAAATTACGAACAAAAATTCTTTCTCTCTATTGATATAATAAGTCAATTGATATATGATTTCAATTCTTCAAAACATTATTTTTTTCCAAAAACATATTGGTTAGTTTTGCTGCCTATTATTTAATATAGCCTGCAGACGGGCTGCATATTACTGGTAGTATACAATCCACAGAATCTTGTCAACGCAAGTACGGTTAGATTGTTCGATGTCCGAGGAAGATGGACATCTCCGGCGCGAGGCTCAAGGGGACAGAGCTATACGTGCCTTCCGGGTTCGCACGCCAAGGCCATACAAGGATCGGGCAGAAATTTGACGGATATGTTTCCCAATAGAGTGCGCAAGACGGAAACAGTTTTAATGGACAAGTTTTTTACAAGGTCTTTATCTAACACTAAATGTACAATATAGGACAGTTTTGTTGTACTATAATCCATATCACATTAAAAAACAAAGTCGCTTTCTCCGTCCCTATATCCCTACGATTGCTTAAATTTTTAAAAGTACGCAAAGTTTTTTAATGCGGTTTTTTTATCGATAGAGTGATTTAAGAGAAAGATTTATTTCGTGCATAATATTGTAAAGAAACACAGATAAATTTATATTTTTGCATAAATTTCACAAATAATATATTATAGACAATCATTCTCAATTTTTTTTATTTATAAAAGTAAATAGAGAGATTACACAAAGAAAACAAACAGTTATTTTTTTGTATGGCACGTGTAAAGCCCTCATATCAGACAAATCAACAAGTGTTACAAAAATAGCAATGACGCTATTCTCCTCTTTCCTTCCTCGCAGAGTCCATAGCGTAACAATTATCTGTTATTTACCTAACCTTGACGACCGCAGCGATATTTGCAATTTTATCCGTCAATAAGCTGCATACACACTAGAGGTAACAAATGATTATTATTCAATCTAAAAGTACTTAAAGTATAAAAACGCTAGAACAGTCAAGTTTCGTTAGTTCGAAAACACGTCTCCATCGTTCTTATAGGGTTGCAAATTTATTTCATTACTTGTTATGAAACATATTCAACCAATTGTATATGCACCTTTAGTATAGACCTCAGCACGGGGTCAGAGAGCCAATGTTCAGTTTACACACAAGACTTAAATTGATTATGACGCAACAACGAGTCAGTCAAGTTTTACTTGAACTTTTTACAAGTATCAATATTCATCAAAGTGGCAAGCCAATTGCTAAAAAGGGGTTGCAACAAAAAAGTTACCTTCTCGCAAAGATAGCTTTGGAACGCGACTTCATCATGAGCCTGTGTTAGTCCACTGCTGGACAACTAGCAGCCTCCGCCTCCCCTAATGCACGCCTTCCCCATTAAGGGCTTTTCTGTCCGTATCCGATGTTAGTCTTAGTTTGCCTAATTAATTGATTCAGTTAAAACTAACTACCTATTCATATCTGCAACGTTATGCATGTAAATTAACTCAAATAAGAATGTAATAACCATTTGACTATCAATAGTTTTTATAAGACACGTATTTTTCGCACGTTTAGCGAATACGCAAGCCATTCGCCTTACCGGATCCTTAGCCTTATCGCGCGTTACGCTGATAAGGGGCGCTGGAGCGATAACGGCATACTCCGTGGACACGCCAACTCCATGCCGTGCAATGGACCGAGTGTCAGGTAGCTAATAATGTGCTATATGTATCACATTATGTCCCTTTGCATGTTTATATGTTTTAATCTTATGGTTATAATGTATCGCATGGGTTCGACATAAATGTAGCCTGACATGCAAGTAAGTAAAAGCATTTCAAATGTTTCTTAACGATAATAAATATATAACACAACATTTTGCATACAATTACGGGTTTCAGACTATCTTTGGCAATAATTACAAGACGATTTCGAACCTACAAATTTTTATACCTATTAATACTAGGTAAAAAGATTAAACTTATGACAATTAAAATTTTAATTAGATCATATCCCGATACACTTTTCGACTTCTTTCCCTTGTACTATCATCATCAGCCTGCGATAATCCACTGCTGGACATAGGTCTCCACTAATACAACGCTGGTCCAATGCGAGTTGGTTGGTGGACCGACTTTATACATGCCCATCCGACGCATGGATCATCTTACTATTCAGACAATTGGGTGATCACCCCAAATTGCCCTAAGCAACTAGGAAACGACAATGTAAAATTTGATGAGTCCCGCAGGGTTCGAACCCACGACCTCCGTTTTCTAAAGCATACGCCCATACCACTATGCTACGGAGGCGGTAGGCCCTTTACTACCTTATTAAAAAAAACGGATTGCAGAAGGGCACAAAGTATCCAAAACACCAATCTATGTGATTATCCATAAAATGGTCGTTTTCCAAGATGCAACCATTCGCAACGGATCGTATCGTGAACTGCGTCGGTGTCAATTGACTCCGGCCCGCTCCAGTGGACTAGGGCCCACCTCCGGGTATAGGCTTTCAGGCGGAACCCATACGGCTGATTTCTCTAAGCACCGGCGGAAGAATTACTTCAGCTCTTAGCAAATTGTTCGGTGTACTTTGAGAGGATATGAAAACAAATGGGGTCACTTTTAAACAACATGTACTTCAGGTTTCTTTAATCAAATAGATATCTCTGGGAAAAAACATGATTATTATAATTTTTTTTTTGTTGGAATCAGTTACCATATTCACTGGAGGATATATGTATCGAGGCTATCCGAAAAGTATTTAATACGACACGATCAGTTGCTTGTTTGACTTATTTTTTTAGACTCATCGCCGGCAATTGCTGCTATCAAGTAAAGCCAATTACCTATTTTAAAAGTTGTTAAACATAGAAAACCTATCATATATACAAGAAACGACCACTTCGTAAATGTGCTGAACGCAATAAGATAGTAATTGTAAAGTGTTCCAATATGAATATGAGTCAAACCAAACAATTTCGCTACAGATGTCACAATCCCACGGTCACTGGCAGCCACAGTGTTTACATTAGGCTAATGCTCGCAATATCCGGGCCACAGTCACATTTTTAGCTGTGATTAATATCGGTCCATGGACGCACATGCGGCCCATTCAGTAGCATCAAACATTTAACTACTCTGCAGTTATTTGGATCAAGGTCAAAGCTCTTCAATGTTAAATTTTACACAGTTCGTATAAAAACAAATTAATTGTCATTTGGACCGGGTTGTGCCATTACATCGACCTCTTTCCGAGATATTTAAATTTTAAGTTAGAGAATATAATTGGAAAGATATGGACGTCCCGATTCAGATTATGACAAACAAATATGTTTATTCATAATGTGGGTTGGTTCCAGACATCCTTAGTTTTTTGATAGCTTTGGTTCTACATGTCAGATTGAAATCAAACTTACCGACATAATGAAAGAGGTGATTTTCTCTTAGATAATATATATATAACTCAGTTTTGGCCAAGTTGTGGCTAGGTATGATATGGCACAACACGATCCATTTATGTTTCGCTAACCGCATCCGTGGAGTAGCGGTATTGGCCCTTGCTTTAAAACCGGAGGTCGTGAGTTCGAATCCCGCGGGGAAACAACTTGGTGTTATCGTTGTTTTCTGGTTAATTAGGACAATTTGTGCCGATAGTCTGAAAAGTAAGGTTATCCATGCGTCGGATGGGCATGTAAAAAGTTGGTCCACCTACCAACTCGCATAATAGATACGGTCAAAAAACCGCCTAATGGAGAAGGCGTGCATTAGGGGAGGCCTAGGTCAACTAACTAGCTAACACAGGCTGCTGATGAATCGCTTTAAGCGAAAAACTTTCCTTGTATAATATGAATTGACCGCAGCCTTTCTGTTGCTTGAACACATACTATATCGTGTGTCGCAAATAACAGCACGGAACACAATGGACACTATTAAAATCTAGTGTAGTTTCAATTGAGATGATAGCTGATAAAGAAATAACTATTAATTCATGTCCGCCTAAAACTATTCTGAAACAGAATAATACGTATAACAGGAAATATATAATGTGAGTTTACAACAAAGGCACTTGCGTGATGACGTTAATTATAGATAATCAATTGTAAATCATGATTAACATGCAACCGTCATCATAATTAGCACATTTTAATTAAATTAAAAAGAAGATAACAACACCTTGAGGCCGCCGCTAGTGTATAAAGGATCTGAAACAAATTTTCTAGTGTCCTGCATCATGGAGTATGCCTTGGATCCTAATTGCAGCGCAAACACAATCGTGTTCCATTTAAAAGCTTTATTGTAAATTCGTTTACTGAGTAAATAAGAAGCAACATGTGTGTAAGGAGTAATGTCGTGAAGATCGGTAATCAAACTTAAAAAAGAAGTAAAATATTACAAGGAGCATCATGTAGCAAGGTAGATTGTGACTAAATCCTATCTTAATTTCATAAAACAAAGCGCGTAAAAAAATCCACGCGAAGGAACAATAAGTATAAAAGAAAACACCTAAAAATCCCGCCTTTTTAGGTGAGGGTGATAACCTTGAACTGGATTGCATTAATCGCATATCTTCTGTAAGTTGATCTTCTAAAATCTAATATACTTTAATGTTCCATACACTCGAGATACTCACTCACATCATGTTGTAGAAAACTGTTTATATAAATAATCGCTATTAGTTTCCACTGAAAATCAGCATTTAAAATCGGGAAATTTATAGTAATGTGCCGCTGAGTGGTAAATTTTGTTTCAAAAATTTAATTAGCATTTTAAAAAGAAAGTATGTATATTTATTCAAACAACATTAAAAAAAACGATGTTATTAGTACAAAGATCCCAGTTGTTCTTATATCGTGGCCATTGTACATCTCTCCTTCACCCACTTAAATAGGTTCACCACAAACCGACTGACTCATCCGCAACAGACGCGTCTATCAAAATAATTGTTCGCAGCGTTCGTTGCCAGGCGATTACCAGCGCTAGAATTTTCTGGAGTGTATCTATACAAGTAAATAAAATTGACGTATACAAATAAATAAAATCAGCTTGTAACATCAAAATTACCGTATTTAGATGATTACATTGTGATACATAACCGACGTAAGTAAGAAAACAACATTAAAAAACGTTGTCTGATTGCCGGTCCAATTTTGACGGGACTTCCACTGAAAGATAGCTGATGTAACTGGGAGAACCTTAGGCAACTATTTTTCTTTATTTTTTTCATATTAACACGCGGCCAAAGTCCTTGGCAACAGCTAGTTTTAAATATATCAATTTATGGTCAGTAGCGATAGTTTAATTTTAATGGTACAGTGCAAGAGTCACGGTCGCGGAGATAATGCGCGCCAGTTTTAGGAAGGAGAATAAGCGAGCTTTGTTCTCAAATGTGTAATAATGAAACGCTTATATTACGTGTTCGCTGTAGGTATGTATAAATATTAAGTTGAACTCAAATTAATTCGTACACTTTGAAATGTTCAATCGCCAATTAATCATTTTGTAAGAAACTAAACTAAAACTATCAAATATTTTTCTGGCAATGAGAAGCAAATATGTAAAACCATTCGATAAATATTAAACGTGCAAATCTGTGTGCAACGCTAATCTAAACATTTTTTTAGACTTTCGTGTGCTTATTTAAAGGATAAACCAATATTGTTAAAATGAAATAAAATGCTAATAAATTAACCCACTAATTAAATAGAGAAATGAACAGTAAAGCTTTGTAAAATAGGAATACAGCGTAAGAAATAAAAGGTTGTACCTATTTATGTATTAATGCAGATCATTTTTAGTATCTTAGACCTAAAATATGCAAGACATTAACATAGATTTTCTTCTTCCTAGCAATTGTTTCAAGTTATAGCGGGGTTAGTTGTTGTAGTAAGTAGGTTCTCAATAACTGAAAGCTAAATGGTATAGATGTTGTAAGAAATTATATACCTTCGGGAAAACTCTGATCGTCGTCAGATCATGATACTAGAACTGTCATTAAGTGATCGTAGTAAATGAGTGATAGTTTCATATCTATTAATATGAAACTTTATTGTTAAGTGTCGAATTTTAAAATGAATATTATCATTTTATAATATAGAGATGTATAGGTACTGAAGCTACTTGAGAAAGTGAAATAAATACGCACTTGATCCAAAAAAGTAAGAAGTAAAGTTTATACATGATAGTTCTTGCGTAAAATGGACAGGCATATCTCTCATAAGGTTATGAAAGGTCACTTGTTTCCGTGCAAACACTTGAGCACACTCAATGTACGCCCTACAGATGAGTGCTCTTTTGTAAATTGGCGTTGCCCAAAATGGCTAACACATTATTATTTAGACATAATCAATACATTAAACGATGTTTTCTTTAAATTGGTGTACTCATTTGCATAAAAAAATTGCTCTCAAGCTCGCAATTGAAGAGAGGTCTAGCCTTGACCGTAAGTTAATTATTTATTTCTATTCAGACACAGTAACATAAACCAGAAGAACCAGTTATTTCTTGATTTAATATAATAAAACGCTAAAACGATAACACAGAAGTGTTTCATTAATTAAGATAACTTCCGCTATCATATAATATTATTGCCATTAATATTAAATAATCACCTTAAAAACCTATTATTTGCGTTATTCTGTAATTATACTTCAAGACATAGAGAGTAAAATATTTATGACTTTTATGTTGTCAAATTTGTCGATGATAAATTTTAAAAACTTTTCGATTATTTTTACAACTTACTTAAATGTTACCTAATAGACATGCGAAATATTTAAATAATAAATAGTTCATTTATAAGAGCGATTTTAGATTTTGAACTAAATAAGGAATGACTTCACTGTGTACAATGATGTAAACAAACATAGATTACAGAGAGTATAATAAGATGGCATAAAAGAACCACTAAGGTTTGTGCTAATGCTAAAAACGAGTTAATACCATTTAATAATTTTAATTTATAAATACTAAAATTTACTAAATACAGTAAAGTATAAGTTTCTTTATAAGAATACTACAAAGGTTTTCTTTCCTTAGAAGACAAACATCTACAACATTGATTAACAATAATAACTAACTGTCCATTATTAAATAAAATTAACGCAATAACTTTATATATTTAATAAACAATAAGGCATGGCAACAAACCGCAGTTCTATTAAAATCAAATGATTCAGAACCGTCCACGACATAATAACCGCTCCTAACCACAATCGCATGTCCGAAAGGGATTTATCACCGAACTCTGTCATTGGGATTGCATTAATCGAACTAGTGTACCACAATTCGGGGCCAATGGCTTCATTGTGCAACGCGGGAACAATGCAACGCTCAGTCTGCGGCGAAGTGCTTGTTGCGACATCGGATATACTTAGTAAAGAGTTTGTATTAAAACATTTTATAAAACATCGTGATATGAAACGTTACACGTATGTCCGACAAGGTTATCTGTTGAAAAAACTTAATATGTCACTCAATCTACGTAATGCGATAATTTTTTTGCAATTCTCCTGAAACTCTCTGTAGTTGTTGTTAATGACTTAATATTGTTGTTTTTCTTTCATAATAATAATGATTATTTATACGCGAATAACACATCACCTAGTCCCAAACTAAGCAAAGCGTGTAACTAGGTAACCGATAAATTTACTTTTCATTTGTAATAAATAAATACATAATACATACCTACAAACACTCAGACACAGAAAAAACACTGTGTTCGCAATATTTTTCCCGTGGTGGGAATCTAATGCACAACCTTTAGCGCAACATTCAGTGTCACTAACCACTGCGCTAAGCGGGTCGTCGATACTCATAGAATACGCTTAATTTGACGAAATATAAAATGTATTTTTAATTTGTTTCTCAACAATGATATACCTAGATAGAAATGTAACGAACGATAATATACTTAACTTAGTATTCTTTTAAATATGTTTAGCTTGTAACTCGCTAACGGTTGCATCTATTGAAGTCTTCAACAAGTGACATAAAGATCTCAAAGCACCAAAACAGCGTGGCCATTACACGCAGTGGTGTTACACAACAAGGGGCAGAGAACAAGGGGGCCCCAGAGGCCGCCTCGGCTTTCGTAAGCGTTGTGTATCGCCGCTAACGGCGGAGGCAAACGCTTACACAACTGACGCGGAAATTGTATAATAGACCTATTGTGGGCCAAAAACCGTTCGGATTTGCCGTCCACTGCTGGACATAGGCCTCCCCTAATACACCAATATCCATTAGGAAGTTTTGGACCGTAACCCACCACGCTGGTCCAATGCGAGTTGGTGGTGGACCGACTTTATACATGCCCATCCGACGCATGGATCATCTTACTTTTCAGACAATTGGGTGATCAGGCCAAATTGCCCTAATCAACAACGATGAAATTTTATTGATTCTCTACAGGATTCGAACCCACGACCTCCGGTTTCTTTGCAATACTTAAGTTGAAATGCATAGTTTCAGATTGTTTGAATTGATTGCACATTGTTCTAATATCTATAATAAAGCGTGGTCGGATACGGTCTAAAACCTCCTAATGAAGAAGGCGTGCATTTGGGGAGGCCTTTGTCCAGCGGTGGACTAACACAGGCTGATGATGAAACTAATTTTAGAATTCCACTGTGTTTGGTCAATTGGTAAGATTTTCGGCTTCTTTAATTTAAAATTTTCGGCTTTATGTTATTATTTATTTTATTTACGCGATTGTTGTAAGTAGCAAATCCGGATTTCTTGCGGATTTTTCGCGTTTAATCTTTATATTTATTTCGGACATCGGTGATTATGGATGCTGGTAAAGTTTCGGACTGTCTCTCACGAGCAGATCAAGATGGGATATGTCTGTATCTTATATGTTTGGAATAGCCATCAGGGTTTTTTTGAAATTTGATATGGCTTTCTATTTTGTCAATTTTCTTCTCGTCTTGTGACTTTTTAGTTTTTATATCATAATTAAGGTTTTTAGTTCATTTGCCGACAGAAGCCAATACTATTATTCTTCTCTTTAATGTTGTTTTAGTTTTCATCTACAATTTAATATTATTTTAGTTCGTATAGACTTTGACTTCAGCTGCCTCCGTAGCCTAGTGGTATGGGCGTGTGCTTTAGAAACCGGAGGTCGTGGGTTCGAATCCTGCGGGGACTCAACAAATTTTCATTGTTGTTTCCTAGTTGGTTAGGACAATTTGGGCCGATCACCCAATTGTCTGAAAAGTAAGATGATCCATGCGTCGGATGGGCATGTAAAAAGTCGGTCCACCCACCAACCCGCATTGGACCAGCATGGTGGGATACGGTCCAAAACCCCCTAATGGATAGGGGTGTATTAGGGGAGGCCTATGTCCAGCAGTGGACTATTAAAGGCTGATGATGATGATGATGAGATTTTGATTTAAAATCGCCGTTTTAAATTTAGTTACTTACTCCAATCTTTTTCAAATTTGAAGACAGAAAACTTACTTTAGAATAAAATTAAACCTTAAATAGACTTGATAACTATTGCAATCGACAAAGTCAAACTTCTTTATGCAAAGCCAAGTTATTAACCAAGAAGCTGCCAAGTGATTCAATGCGAAAAGATTTAGCTTCTTACACTCATTATATTAGGGGGGCAAATGTATAATTCCGTCCAATGTGCATTTGATTAGGCCACAGCGTACGGAGGGATCAATTACATCTGCACGCGAAAACTTTCACATCTACAAGTTGGCTACTTTCGGTGCGATGCAATTTCTAATGTTCGGGACGGACAAATTGCCCCGCTGTCACTCATTCGGCGCTAGCTTTCAGTTTTTTTTCTGCTCGTCTATTATTCACTAATGACCTGAACAAAGTGAACTTTCACTTTAAATAGTTTATTAAATGTTTACATTAAAACTATACCAATAAGAACTTAATAGCACCTATTAACACACACGATAATGTGCAAAGATGTACATCGGTAAAACTCGGATCTATATCGGAATCCGACATTTTTATATTCATTAATATGAATCTTTATTGTTTAGTGTCGAATATCAAAATGAATAATGCCGTTGTATAATATAGAGACATATTAGTACTAAAGCTATTTGAGAGAGCTTGATAAATACGAACTTTTCCAAAAAATTACGAAGGAAAGTCTTTTCTTCTTTTCTATAAAATAAATGACTTGACAAACCCACAGACGTTATCTAGCACGTTTAATAGGAAAGCGCGACGGAAGCGTGAATGAATCCGATGAGATCCTTATATCTGTCTTCATTAAACGCCGTTGTTATCGTTAAAACGATGGTACCGCGATAGTGGAAATCGTTAAGCCCAAACGACTGGCGCAAGTTCCACCCTCGACAGTTTAAATTGGTCCGACACAAAGTAGTTAAACGATTTAGGGCAAACAGCTGCCGAGCAGCCGTTCAAAGCACCATCTCATCAGCTCTTTATGGTATGTTTTGTTGGGGATTTAACATAGATTATCGTATAAAACTGTATCATAGTGGGATTGTCCTTAATTATAGTAACAACTTTATTTACACCCAGTTATTGGGATCGAATCAAGTAAAAATAAAATTCAATAACACCGATACTGCTGGACTGGACCGGACTATAAACAGGATCTAAGGCATTAATTGGGTTGTTACAGTGGAGGCGCTTTCTTCCTGATTGGTTCTCTGGTAGGGAGCGATCAGTATCTATGGTCTAGTCACACCGCGGGAACGTTAAGAGAAATCTAATTAGACTAAGGTAGTAGGCTCGTAAGGCTGAACGAGGAGGCCACAAGCGAGTTGAAGAAGTCGATTTTGGATGCGCCCTGATGGGGTTACAAATGGCCGTGGATGGAGATTAGACCTTCTATGGTGTAATCAGCTGTCGGCAGGTCCCCTTTTTTCATTGGAGGTAGGTCACCTTTTTACAGGGGACCGTCTCGGTTGGTACCACCGCGCTGACTATTTTGGCCGTAAAGCAGTAGTGTAAAAACACTTCTGTGTTCCGGTTTGAAGGACAACGTAGCCAGTGTATTTACTGGCTAAACGAGACTTAACACCCTCATGGTAGGCAGCGCGTTGGTGATACCACTAATATCGCCGATGTCTATGGGCGTCGGTGACCACTTCACATCAGATGGCCCGACTGCTCGTGTGCTTGCGTAGGCAATAAAAAAAAATCGATCTTTGTTTTTTTCATATCGGGTTTGGCGGCAGAGCCTTACACCGAAATCGCCGCAAGGACTCAGAGCCTTGCACCCGTAGTTTGGATTTCCTAACTCCTATGGCCCCTGGTTGATCAAGTTCGGGAGAGCCTGGTACTGGTTTGGGGCCAAGATAAAGAGTAATACGCTGACTAGGGTGCCTATTTCACCTTGGTCCGAGACCAGTGACAGTGGGGTCTCAGACGTTTGACAAAATGTTCCCGCACCCTCATCAATCGTGGTGTTCTATTGGGTGCGCGTTCGACATAACTCTTCCTTGCTTTTGCACTAATTTGCATGCGCATTTCTTTTAACAGTAAGTGAAGACGCATTTATTTCTGTATTTTTTTTAATCTAAACCACAACTCGGTTCGCAACATTTAATGCTCTTTGACAGTTTTCAGTGTGCATAATCATATCGATGAAATGTGATGTGACAAGTTGCCGCAAAATTGACGTAACATATTATATGTCAGGAACATGTATGTGAAATTAAAAGGAAATACGTTGAATATAATATGTTACAAATACATTTTCAATTTTATGAATCGTGTTTATATCATTAGCACATAGTAGCAATATTTTCCTGGATGAATAGGGAAATACGGGTCTATTACTTCAGAAGTAATTTGATCCTTGAGTAGAATGGATACGAAAAAGTCCAGTCCAGGTCGTCCAAAAGCCATCTTCTGCAATATTATATATTAAAAACAGTTGGTGTCTTTGGGTTATCGAGCATCCATCAGTGTTCAGCTTCAATGTTTGTTTTTCGGAGGTCGGATGCCAATATATTTGCGTTATTATTTTGGTAATATTTTAAACCATAACGCATACCACATCACCACATCAATTATGCTACAATAATTATAATGTACTCCTAGTTGATTCTACTACGGCGGCCGATGTATATAAGAGATCAGGCAACTGTGTAGGAGATATTATAGTACAAATAAACGCAGAAACACAGGTGCACTCCCCCTTCCTTCATTCTCATAGTCCGATGGCACGGATATCCGACACAACCGGAGAAAGATGTGTGGCAACGGATAACCGACACGACCGGAGATGTGCATAAATCATCTTACTTTACAGACAATCGGATAGTCAGCCCACATTGCCTAACCAACTAGAAAACACCAATAAAAAGTTGTCGAGTCCCCGCGGGATTCAAACCCACGACCTCCGTTTTCTAAAGCACCCGCCCTAAAACGTTACGGTACAAATAATGGTTTTAAAGCAACTAAATCGTACATTTGAACGCGCATGATGCGCATAGACAAATCCGCGATTTATTATGTATCCCTCTACGCTTCTGGACCTATTCAAGCAAATGACATCATACACGTGTATACGAATCTTAACTTTGACACATATATTTTATGGTTTATAATGCAATAAATGCACACAAGTTACACAACAGCACGAACAATTCTATTTGGCGTGAACCGCGGCTAACGGGCGCGTGGGGGGCACAGGCAGCTGTTCCTAGCGAAAATATATTTAACTTTAAAACTCTGTAGTTACATAAGCTACTATAACATCGTTTTCTATATAATCAATTAATGACCAGGATGCACATAATTCCATCCTTCCTTTTCTTGACAATTATGCATTACGAATGCTAGTGGATTAAATTTATTTACGAATATACTTTTCTCTATTGTATAAAACAAAGTTTAGTGTCATGTCATCCAATTGGCACTAATTGCTTAACGAGGTTCTTAGGATACACGTAGACTTAGATGTAATAATTAAAATTCCAGGAAAAACATTTTTGCAAACTGTTAACTATGAATTCTTAATATTCGTCTGTATTTACCTGTTGAAAGCACCTTTATGGACCCAAAAAGACCCGCTGAACTTACGCTGGTACTTGCCAGGTTCAGAGGCTTCCACTTTCGAACCGGTGGTAGATTAATTGACGATCGATAAGAGAGTGTAATGCTCCTATATTGGACAAAGATCTTCGATTTCGATTGGAGACTATGTTATACAAGACGCTGTTAGAGCATTCTCGAATGCAATCTTAAAGACTGGATAGCGCTAGTAATAATTATTATTTTATTAGTGTTGGTCGACCCCCAACCAGGTGGGATAACGACCTCCGTGCAGAAGTCGGTTTAAGTTGGCAGCGAAAAGCAGGGGATCGGCCGTTTTGGCGATCATTGAAAAACACCTATATCCAGCAGTGGACTATCGCGGGCTGATAACGATGATGATGATGATGAATTTATCGTGCTGATACCAGATAACTTTTGCATCAGATCGAAATCTTTATTTAACTGCAGAGTAGCCTTTATATTTTCGGACCGATGGGAGATTGTACGTTTTAAAGAAGCTCTAAACATGATTAAGAGCATGCATTAGTCCGAATGCAATATGAATAACATTATTTTATTTCGTACATTAATTGATATTCAAACAATTCAAGATTTTAGAGCATAGAATCATGCGCTACACGTCTAGGAAATAGAAGTAAATATTACGTTTTCGGCGCTCAAGGTTATGTTACTCTGTAACAAAGAAAGTAGGGCACAGTGCAGTTTTTAGTGTTCTATGAATAAAACCAACCTTGTACATACATTCAACAATTGAAAGCAAAAAAGTGACAAAAATCATGTCTACTATTATGGCCATATTTTTGTTGGAATGCTAGTTTTTTGTGCATTATTTGGAAATGATCCAATCATATGATAAGTAATTTTCTTAAAAAAAATATTTAGAATTGAAAATAAAGTTAGCAATTACAGAGCAAAAAAGTTTTTTAATATGTAATAAATTAGTTAATTTATGATTAATAACAAGGGATCTGCGGCTTTATGTCTTATATATTTTTCATGAATCATTCCTTGTCAAGTTATTAAAGTAGCATTTAAATTCTGATATGTAAAAAATTACATAAGATCCATATGAGAGATCTTAATTTACTTACCTATTTTAAAGAAGTGGATCAATATATAGTATAAGCCCCAGAAGGCCTTTAAGGAATAAAGTACATGCAGATAAATTAGTAGTAAAGTCTGAATATTGTTATATTGTAATTATGTTTTTCAGACTTGTCCAACATTACATAAAAATTGCATTCAATCATTTTATGTTCACGACTTACCTGACTACAAAAGCTTATATAGCTTTTATTTTATAAGCTTTTGTTGTGTAAGTATTACTTATTTATCATTAATATATTAAGATTTTATGTATTTGTGTACAGCTTAACCTGTTAAAAATTAATTGATGTCCTTATTATGGGAAATATTATGAATTATAGGCAAATCCTTCTGGGATATTTAAATTTAAATTTTTACTAGGCAAATTAACATAAAATAAATTTATTATGTTTTAGAAAATCCTCCCCCAAAAATTTAACAATGAATCCTAGAAAGATAGGATCCTAATAGCCAATTGAAAGAGAATTATCGGACAGAAAAAATGTGAAAATCACATTAAAAAAAAATATACATTCTACTCTGTAATCTTGTTCAAACTAAATTAAAAAATGTATTATTGAGTCATTAAGTAAAGGTATATGAGCAATAATTGTATAGTTGGAGACACAAGTAAAACTTTACAGACTTTAAAAAGATTGTATGAGCAAGTCATGTCACACACAAGTTATGGCAAAATATTAGTGATAACAATACAAGTGAATTAGCTTCCTCGCGACAACGGCGAGCCAAGGACGGGCCGATTAGCGACCGATGATATAACGCCTGTTGACTCTCAACAAAAGTACACCTCGGAGAAAATCAAACGAACGTTAGTTTCATTTAATTCCTAAAGCTAGTTTGCCTTACATTACGACAAACTATATATTAGATCACAATGAAACGAAAGGTCGAGAGAATTGTAATCTTGTACGTCGATGTTTCAAGATAAAAATAATGCAATACGATGGAGACACTGGGGTTCTAACTTAATTTAACCTAACTATTGAAATGGGGACGCATGAGAAAAATCAATATTTTCACCACAACAAGGCGGTGTTACTGGCCTATATTTCCAATTGGAAATCTGTCCCGAAAGGTATCAGCGATAACATTTTACTCGTAAAGATATGACACAATGACGACTATAATAAGTAAAACACATAAAAAGTAAATGTTCAGAGAGAATAGCCGGTGTACTTACCCATTTCGCTAGCCTTAACGTTCCGCAGTCGAAATGATCCTCCCACTGAGTATATCCCTTTCCCTACATCACAAATCAAAGCATACTACGCACAAGCACTGTTTCTCGCGAAAAGAGGCACGGTTGTACTCATAAATGTCGTTTAAAATATTAATTTCGTTCGGAATCGCGTCGCGAAGTGCCGTGCCGCCTTACCGCAGCGCCAGCTGTCAGACTAGAAAAGCGCGCGTGCGTTCCTGAGTACGCGTCGTCCAAATGCGTTCATTTGAACATTAGTTATCGTCAATCGTCATTGTGACCCGTTCCAATCGCCCACTTATCATAGTAGGATCATGCTCTTGACTGACCGATATCTAATTACGAGAGTAATACAACCTGTGTTATCCGATTTCATATTCAAGAAATAAATCACTTTTGAAAAGCTGACTGTTGCTAGATTACCTTTAATGCGTATTTTCAAGTACAATTTAATTGTATGATAGACATAAGAAATGTCTCATTACTACTAGCCTATGTTGTTCGTGATCCTAAAATGAGTTTAATTTTTACGCATAATTGATTATAATCGTAGACTTTCGAACATACGTAATAGAGAAGATTTTATAGTTTTAAAGAAACATTTTTCAATTATCGCAATTGTAAGAGTATATTTTTTATCTTTCATTATTTTTTTTAAATATTGTGGAATTCTACACGTTATCAAAATAGTTTTATTGAGACATTTTAAAAATTGCGCAACCATTTTCTGCATCTGCTCTACTGCCGACACTTTCTGAAAGGCTGAGTAAATAAAACAAAATAAACATCGAACGCTTCGTAAAATAAGTGCTTTATTGATTTAATTTGTAGGCAATACAGGTCCGTAATTTAAATTGTACGTGTTTTTTTAACAGACAAAAATAAAATTATTTGAATGCCAACCCAGAAACTTATTTACAATTTAACTTCTAATCTAGAAGGAGACAAATTGGATATTAGAGTTATTTTCCGAAAATCAATAACTACTTAATAATTTATATGAATACTAGAATAATGCCGTGAATTTTTCTAGCGAACCCTCTCTAATCGATCAAATGAACAAAGTCCTATAGAAGGATTGCATGTTTTTTAAACATATGAGCTACAAGTAGTTGAATGTTTTATTAAGTTTCCCGTGACATGTCTTGCATTTTGCCATTACGAATCTATTGAACCCAGACTAGTGTGGAAATATAATGCTTGCAATTACAACTTGGGTATAATTAAAACGGGCACAAGATTCTGATACACAAGTAAAAGAACACAATGAATAACAACCTATTTTCACACTGGCCTACGGCTCATTCCAAAAGCGAGCTGCACGATCACACGACGTCCCTCCAAATAGCTCATTCGATACCCACCTATTTACATCAACAAACGAGTTATAATAAATATAAGAACCTTATACTCTCTGTACATTGTCGTAAAATATTTTCTTCTCATTTCCATAGAATCTGAGTCATCAGTTTATGCAGAATATTTAATCGGAATACCAAAAAGTTTACTGATAAACTGTTTTACCACTTATTGTAATACTTTAACAAGAACAATACCTGAAGAGACTTAACAACAAACAATGTATTACTTTTTTTTAAAGATGACTTTCAGCGGTCAAAGCAATCCTCATCCACTACATTGGCTGAACAATTAGTTATTAGAAAGTTAAATGTTCATTATGCATTATTGTTAATTGTTATTAAATAAAAGTGTTGAACTAAGTGTAACAGGAGCGGCAACGGACTTGATAACACCTACTTCTCATAAGCGTTTAATTACTATTTGCATAACATTAGTTAAGTCGTTCGGCCAATGTTAATAGTTACTAATAAAATTTGTTAAGAAAGATTCATACATATTAATATCTTTTAAGTAAAAAGCATATTTTAAGGCAATAAGGTAGAAATTGGCACCAATAAAGTTATACAAATTACAGAGCACTAAATAGAATCCATCACCGCTTTGTTACAAGATTGCATAATTATTAATCAAGCAGCAAACTGTTATTAGATGTTACCTATACCTAATTAATAAAAAGGGCTTTCAAAGGTTAAAATACATTTTTCTTTGCCTTAGAGAACTCTATAGTGAAATTATTTTTATTAATGTTATATGATAAGTTAAAGCAGTGCCCATATATGGTGTCACCGAATCAGAGAACACAACTAACAAAATTAAAGAAGATAAAGGTTTTACAGAATTTTACATAACTATAAACATAATTTAAACAATTATTCAAGTCGGTGAATCAAATTATTGAAGTTAACATAATAATTTACATACATTTTTTTCCCATTATTCTTCATTATTGCTCATTAAGGCATGGCTTAACTATATACAGACGTAAAATAAGACATGGAATTTATTATGTAATAAATAAAGGACGCCTTCCTTTATCAAGCATCTCCTTAGAATTGGCTATAGCTGTAGTTTACCTATAGCAATATTTAATGTTTTGGTGTTTTGTTTGACATCACAATTTGTTTAAAAATATTCCATGGTTTATTTGGCCTGCATATAGTATATTAGTAAGTGTTTGTTATCATAAACCCATTTAATGTTATTGTAAATTCTAAAATAGTATATTGGTGTTATTCTGTAAAGCCAAAAAATAAATAATTTATTAGAAATTAAAAAAAAATCACTTATTGCACATTCTGTTGAAGAATATAATTTAAACTAAGAATTTTTAATAAAACAAATAATGTTAACAACATTCTGTCTGATCATTAAACCAAATTAAAAAAGGTAATCAATACTATCTTCTAATTTCTATGTTTCTCACCTGAGTTACACTCAATCTAACTAATTGACCTTTTGGAGATTTTCCTGGTCTCAGCCGTTCTCCAATTTAATAATATCTATATTATCTAAGATTTGGTAAGGATGAACTTTTAACATGTTAGATGGAAACATTAAGTGAAGTGTATACAAGTAAATATAGTATGTAAAAACAGAAATTGTTAACACAAAAACAACCAGATAAAGGAAAATCTTAAATAGAACAATATAATTCATATGGTACAAAAATAATTTAGACGTCTCACGGGATTTTTATGTTAAGAAACTAATTATATATCAATATATAAGTATATATTTTTGTAATAATATATCTTTATAGCTTTCTTATACTTTTGATTGTATATTTTTATATGAATTCATAGATGACTTAGATTGTGACAATTTTGAAGTGCACAAATTGTTTGCAGATACCTCTTGTGGCGGCCAGATTTGTACATTAAACATAATTTGGATCGAGATAGCCCCAGAACGAAAAATAAATTTGTTTATAACTTTGCATATTTAAGATGCGGTTATTGTTCATTCGTCGTCGCTGTCAGGGTCGCTGGAGTAGTCCGCCTGCTGGAGCCGCGGGGGGAAGGGGCCGCGACTCTGCTGCCTGCAATACAATAAAAATCAGTAATCACATCCATTTTTAACAATTAAAAGGTCACCATATGCAATCCGCATTGAAATTTTAGGCAATAAGAGTGCCCGACTTTTGGCACCACAATAGAATTAATTATTTCTTGTTAACATGAATTTCATTGCTTATTTGACCTTGGACCTTACTTTTACCCTATTTTTTCCCAAAATTGTTAAAACCTGTGTATGTGACGCAACAAACGCAACTATTATTCTATTTATAATTTAAATATAGTGAACATTTGTTTGAAGCCTCGCTCAGGTAAGGCTAGATAGTGCGGTAAAAGTTACCAGGCCGTCTGACCAGTGTTCAAAGAATAAGGTTTGAATTTAATGAATTAAATGGTGGTGTGGCGAGGTGGTACGCACGCCATCCGGCGGTAGTGGTTGAGCCACTCCTCGAGCATCTGCGCCTGCAGCAGCGGCCTCTGGTGCAGCCTCTGGCGCGCGCACAGCACTCCGCCCACGCCGCCCACGCCCGCCGCCACGTAGCGGCGCACGCACGCCTCCGCCGCCTCCGCGCCGGCGCCGCCCTGCACAGGCATGAAAATAAACCCTTCCAAGACAGCAGATGCAAAACATAAATGGTCAAGTCGTTTTTGATTACCTCGTCACAGGTCAAGAAATGAACAGGCAACAGTTTACCCTCGGAGTCTGTCAGGGGAAGGTATATGTACTCCTCGTTCTCTTCTTGTTGTTCTCTGTAATTTTTACCATAATTTGTATTGTGTTTCATCAAATAATTTGTACTAATCAATAGTCAGTAACCAGTAGTGTGTTGTAATATATATATATAAATAATATAACATTTCTTCTCATATTGTTTTCTTCCATATTGTTTCTTTCTTTTCTTAGGTATTTGCTTGTATAACTACTGAAGAGTCAAGTAAAATTATATATTAGCTGTTTCTAGAATCAAAGTTTAACCTAAAAATTAACATCTCCCATAAATTTAAAACATGTTTTTGAAAGATTGCTCAAAATCTAATGTTGTTTAATTGATTTATATTTATAAAACACAAGATACAAGTTCTTTAGATATTATAAAGACCTGCAGATGTACGCGTGCCGGTGCGAATAGGGCTCCAGAGGCACCAGAGCCGAGAAGTGGCCTCGTGTGTAGCCCAGGCAGAGCGGGGACTTGGAGCAGAATTCGGGCTCCCACAGCAGGGGCAGGTAGATGCCTGCAGATATATTCCTCGATTAATTGTTGCACCGAAATTATTACAATATAAATTGGGAACATGCTTAACTGAAAGATTGTACGAGGCGGCAGCTAAATTAGTGCTTGTTTGATACTAAGCATCTGTTGAACTAGTTCTGTTGTTGTTTTGTGTACATAATTTTTCATATGCCTAATTGATATAAGACTGATGTCCATGGAACAATTTGCAATGTTATATTTTATCCATTGGTACATAATTTTGTTTGAGTAAGAACTTATGTTAAGAAAGTGACCCATATACGCTGCTGCTAATAGTCGATTGTCATTCAATGATTGTTATGAGCTAAAGTGTACAGAGAGAGGAAGGTGCGCACCCTGGAAGCGCGCGTAGCCGAGCGCCTCCCCGCGGAAGGAGTTGACGACGTCCACGCCGTACACGATGATGGGGCGCCGCATCACGTGCGCGAACACGAACACGTGCAGCTGCGGAGCGAGCACGAGCACGTTTAGCGTTCGTTCGAAAGGAGCAGTGATAATGAATGATGAAGAATTGGTGTAAGAGCCACCTGGTGCAGCGGCGTGCCGGGGCGCGCGGCGGCCTGCGCCAGGCGCGCCCACTCCTGGCGCAGCTGCGCGTCGTCGGGCGCGTAGTGCAGCAGCGCCGCCTGCCAGCGCTCCCAGGCCTGCCAGCGCGCGAACAGGGCGCGCTGCGCCTGCGCCAGCGAGTCGGCCAGCGCCTGGCGCAGCGCGTTGGCGCGGTCGAACACGCCGTAGGCCGCCTGGCTCACGGCGTCCGGCAGGCAGTCGCCCGCCGAGCGGTTCCACAGCGCGTACAGCCGCGAGCCCAGCGTCACGCTCAGCTCGTGGCTCCAGTTGATGAGCGCCGGCTCGGCCTCCAGCGTGCGCTGCGCGTCCCTGTCCAGCAGCTCCGAGAACAGCTGCTCCTGGATGGCGCCCGGCAGCTCCTCGATCTCTGGGAACCCACGGGGGACTTCATTGAACCTCTCTGAACATAGAGGCTGCCGTTGGCACGATGGAATAAGAAAGATGGTCACCCGCCGGCAGGGAGAAGGTGCAGAACTCGTTGATGTAGCGGCAGGGGAAGTTGCCCTTCTTGGTGCGGATGCAGCCGCTCACGTGGCGCCGGATGGCGGACGCCAGGTCGGGGGCTGCGCGACCACAGATGAAAGCAATTATAAAACAAAATATTCTTACTCCTGGTGTTATCATAGAACCAAATAAAGACTGAAATTTACAAAAATAGCGAAAAACAAAAACTATCAATTTACATTGAGGATAACAATTATTAACCAATATGGAAGCCAAATGTTTTGCTGATGTTAAGTTAGACAAACATTGTTCACTTCAGTTTCACATCTTTGACTCTGATGTTAAAACTAATAAAAAATTTAACCAGAACCCTATCAGTCAATAAATGTTGAAAATGAATTACCTATGTAGGACGGTGACCGCTTGAGACCTGGCCCTCCGCCCGATATTCGAGACAACAGCATCGACAGTATGTCCTGCCTTTGGAATCTGCAAGAGATATCGTTTAATGACGATCGACGAGCATAAGCGTTTACGCTGATTATTGACGATGGCCACGATGACATTTAAGGCATCCCCTGTAAAAGGAGATCTACTGATTAGCCTATCCGTTGCATGGGTCATCGATATACATACTAACGCATGGCCACCAGTGCGTTGACTATATTGAGCCAGAGGTGGTGGTGGTGGGCAGGGGTGGTACCTGACGGCCAGGTGCAAGGCGGGGGGGGCAGGGGTGGTACCTTATGGCCAGGTGCACGAGCGTGCAGCCGCGTGGGGGCAGGGTGTTACCTGATGGCCAGGTGCAAGGCAGGGGGGCAGGGGTGGTACCTGATGGCCAGGTGCAAGGCAGGGGGCAGGGGTGGTACCTGATGGCCAGGTGCACGGTGCAGCCGCGTGGGGCAGGGTGTACCTGATGGCCAGGTGCAAGGCAGGGGGGCAGGGTGGTACCTGATGGCCAGGTGCAAGGCAGGGGGGGCAGGGGTGGTACCTGATGGCCAGGTGCACGAGCGTGTGGCCCGCGTCGAAGGCCGAGGCGCGGTTGAGCAGCTGCACCTCCTGGTGCGTGAGCGCCCTCGCCGCAGAGCCGCCGTTCGCCAGGTACGCCTCCACGCAGCGCCCGGACCCCTCCACCACGCCTGCACACGTATACACGTTACACCACTCACTTTCACAACATTAAGGTGGTAGACCGAAGCGTCAGTCATTTGACCTCATACATACAAAGCGTGGACCCTCACCGAGACAGGCCTGCAGCCAGAGCCAGTCGGGGTTGAGGCGCCTCTTGGCGCGGCGTCCGCCCGCCTCGCCCTCCGGCTGCGCGGCGCTCGGCGCTTGGCTCGTCTCGTTCACGGCTAACACGAGTCTCATTGTTAGGAAATATTCTTCCATTTGAGTACACATAAAAATATTACCTATACAACTATTTTATAAAAACCCATATAATGAAGTTGTTTAATAAACATTAGTCCTTTGGAATGACAAGATTAAGGTGATCAATTTAACCCTATGTTTGCAACATAAATACATTTATTGACATATGGTAATCAGGCATTAAAATAAATTCAGTTAATTTTCTGTACTTATAATTAATTCATGTTCTATTTCTATATATATAATTAAAGCCTCTACTAAATATCTAAATTCAGTAAGTAAAATGATTATTTAGGCCATCACACATGATTGAGATAGCATATTTGGAAACTTTGCACTGATTCTAATAGTTAACAAAATGTATAAGTGTGTCACTTAAATTCAATATATAATACTCACCTGTAGGCTGCGAATGGTGCTGGTTGTGCTGGTTGTTCTGGTGGTGGGCGCTGTGCGGCGGAGACGCACCGCACATCGCGCACTTGAGCGAGCGAGGCCAGTTCTCGTATGTGCATGTCTGCCAATTACAAAAATTTATCAATTAATACATTTAAACTTATAATACTTTTGTTTCTTTGCCGGGAAATTACTGAATGCCAAATTTGGACTAAATTCACATTTAAATAACTTATATTGCTATTGGTATTGAAGTATCCATACAAAAAGTGCTGATGTTAAGTGATTTACCATGCACATAAGAAATGCGGCTCAACAAACAACGTATCTGCTTGCTTTAAAAAATCGGTTGTTAAGAACTATTTCTTTAGGATTGACACTAGCCATGGAGTCCTCTAAACCGAAATACACTCAATTGATTATTACAATGGTGCATGTTGCTCTTATTCACGATTTATATCATTTCAAAAAAGATAATCTACTTAATTGTCAATTTAAATTAAATCTCCTTTGCTTAAATGCACTCTAAAATCTGAATGTTGAATAGTGTTGTATATGAACCTGTTATCAACCCACATATTTACTATGCTGAACTAGAATCGTATAAACAAATCAAGAAGCTGTATACATTTTATCAAAGAGATATAATTATTAAAATCACCAACAAACCTTGATAGGCCAAATGCGAGTAGACTTTAATCAGCTTGACCCAGACTAGATATGACCTCAATACAAGACATAACAACTTTGTACTGGATCTAAGTGTTACTATCTTATTCTTTGAAGTTAAGGTTATCATAACTCTCATGGTATTTATTTATTTATATTTTATATCAATGGTGAATGCAAAGCAAACTGTGTTAGGTCAGCAATGATAAGAGGCTGATCATAAATAATGATGAAAACTTTGATATATCAGGCCTTTTATTGTTCATCATTACCAAGAGCAATAAAATATTTCACCTATAAAATTGCAAAACACTTTTATGTATATGCTGCTGTTGACTATTAGAAACACTGCCTCTGTAGCCTAGTGATATTGGCTTGCGCTTCACTAACCGGTGGTAGTGGGTTCGAATCCTGCGGCGAATCAACTACTTTTCTAAGCTGTTTCCCAGTTGGATAGGGCAATGGGCGATGATGAACCGATTCATCGGGCTATGAAAGTATAAAGGAAGAGGAGTGCATCTGTGTTTGCGAGTACACTTGTGCACTATTATATCTCCTGCATAGTTCTCTGCGTCGACTCTGAGAACAATATTATTATATGATATTTAATATATATATCCGCCTAACAGACCAAAATCATACAATTTAGATGATGTCTAACAACTACCAATAATGAGACTTGTACATAGAGTACTCACTGTGCAAGCCCACTTGTTGACCGTGGACGCACTGGGCTGACCCTGAGGTGAGGATATTCTCAAAGGCTTCAAACGTTCCGCCACCGCCTCCGCACCTAGAATATGGTCAACCCAAGTTGAATATGAGTAGTTTATTAACAATAATTTAAATTTGATTACAAATGACATATAATTAATATGATTGTCTCTATTATGTTCTAAAGATGTCTTTATATGAAATGGAGTAAAATTAAATGCCATTTGCATGTTAGGCATCAGTTATAATAGAAAAAGGATAAAGTTTTTTATCCATATTGCATAATATGAAGTAAATGCACCAGTGGTGCACAAAGAAACAGAAAAAATGTTTTATTAAAACTTTTAGAGAGTATATTCCAATTTTAATTATATAATATCAAGTTTATACAAATTTAGATAAATAGAGATTCTAAAGGTTTTTTCAGCAAAATATTGTATTTAACAGTTTATTGTACAGTTTGCTTATTGTACAATTTAACTGACACCGTAGCCTAGTGGTATGGGCGTGTGCTTTAGAAACCGGAGGTCGTGGGTTCGAATCCTGCGGGGACGAAACAAATTTTCATTGTTGTTTCTTAGTTGGTTAGGACAATTTGGGCCGATAACCCAATTGTCTGAAAAGTAAGATGATCCATGCTTCGGATGGGCATGTAAAAAGTCGGGCCACCCACCAACCCGCATTGGACCAGCGTGGTGGGGATACGGTCCAAACCCCCAATGGATAGGGGGTATATTAGGGGAGGCCTATGTCCAGCAGTGGACTAACAAAGGCTGATGATGTATACACATGTGATGTGATGTGTACAGTTTTAGTTTTATGAGTCGATTGTATGATTTTATTCCCACAAATGTTCTATTAATAAGAGATTTTGATAATTAAAATTGTACTAACCACAATCATCTTGCGTTGGTAGGGCGCTAGCACCATCCTGAAGCTTAAAAATGTCCTCACCAAGTGAGGGTTTGGGAGAGCGGCACATTGTACACTGTAACAAGAGAGCAACTGATGAGTCCATTAAGCTTATTGAACTTCAAACCAGGACCATCCAGAAATTACGTCACACGTTAATAGGAGGGAGGGGGTCGATGAAGTATGACTTAGTGTGACAAGGGGGGAGAGGTCATAAATTTCGAGAGGTCACATTTCCAAATCTTCTGAATAATACTGATTCCGGACCTGCTGTTCGAAATCAATAATTTCTAAGATAAAATTGCATATTAAGTTTTGTCGTCGTGAGGACGGAAAAGGGGACAAAATATCTCAAAATTTGTTTTACGTCATTTATGGAAGGCCTCTAATTTTAACTTTAAAAAGTTTATTCAGCAACAACTACTTTTCTAACTGCCACGTTTACAGAAGTTACAATCAAAAAAGTAACACTGTAGGGCCTCCATTTTGCAAAGCAGTGTTTGAACACTGTTTCTGAATAAAATCTGGAATATCTATCAACAAAGGATAACAGTCAAAAAGAGTTTGTTTTATAAACAACCCTATAGTAAACCACAACTATACTCGGGAGAGAAAAAGAAACGGAGCTATGCCTAACACTAATGACGTCACAAGCTAATATGTTATATTGAATTCCTATTGGTGGACCGTAGTGTATTCACGCAATGTTTAGCATGATAAAAATGGCGGGCGTTTTGGCGCCAATTCGATTTGTCATGAGACAGCTTTACCTAACCTATCTGTTATCTGGTCTAGGTATTGTTATTGCAACATGGATAAACGCTTAAGAAACATGCATTGGCGAATGTGAGATGAAAATGCTAAGTAAACTAGCGTTTCACACTAATAGCATTGGCAAAACCAAGATTGGCCACAATTTGACGCCACAATATACTACAAAATTCCTAGACATTTTATTTCTAGCATTCAGAGTATTATGACTAAGCTGATCTTGAATTTTACTCAAAAGTTAAAGCGAAAAATAACCGAAGACCTAATCTAAACATAAGAATTTTTCTTACTTAAAGATGAGGATGTGGCATGGGTCACATACCTTGCACGCCAAATTAGCAACATCCAAAATACTGTTGAATGTCCCATCAAAATTAGGAGACAGGTTGTTGTAAATAATGAAACCAAAAAAAGAAATGTTTTTAGCCTTTTTTTAATTCAGCCAACTAGGTTTGCTAATTTTGCCTTATATAGTCAGTACACAAAACTTATAATAATGTTAATAAATTCTGCTTATAGACACTTTTTAAATAAGCCTAATAATTTTTAAATAAGATTTCCAAAATGTTTAAAATAAAAATAAATATACATACAATATTTACCTTCCTCGAAAGGGGGAAATTTTCATATGTACACACGTCGCAGGTCCATTTGCTTGCTGCTTGTGGCGCCGAACTTGCCGTCATCTGTAGAGTAAAGACGATAAATTAATGAAAACTCTGCATAAAATTTACCTTATATATTGCTGAAAGTATTTTACTATTAATATTTTACCTAACATATATAAAACCGCCTCCATGGCCTAGCGTTATTGGCCCTTCTCTATCTTTTTTTATGATCCTTGAAGTTATGCTTCCAGACTCATGTCTATAGTAAGCTTCATCTAACACAGACTTCGCAAGAAGCTCACGTCCTCACAAACTAGGTGGCCCACATTTTTGCTAAAATGAAGGCCACACGTACAAAGGTACGTGAGTAAGGCGATTAGTTATGTCTCCTAAGGATCGTTGAAGATCGGTTTACGGACCGGGACGCCGAAGGTCTGGCGACTGTATTAATCGCTTGCTGGGGGCGGTGAGAACCGCCCTGGAACGCGGGTGTATCTAGTATAAGCGGTGTGTGTGTGTCGCTGTGCTCGTAAGCGAGGGCGAACTACAGATCAGAGTGTGCTTTCCCTACTTGTGTGGTGTGTAAGGTTGGATGTCGGGACCCCCGTTGGGGCCCCCTTCCTTGTCCGGGACGAGGAGAACGTTTCGCGGTCTACGCTTTTGGATCGGCCGTGTACGATGCTGCTTTTACCAGCAGAGGTTCATTTTGATTAATAACTTTATCGATGTGTTTGCGAGTTAACTTTTGAAAATGTTCGCGGAGTGTTGGACATTTACAGTCGCTGTGTAGGTCTACGTTACGTTGGTACCACTGCGCCTCGGTGGCGCGGCGGATGAATTTGTTTTGCACTACCTGTAGTTGGTTTAGGAGTGTGGAGGATGCGTGCGTGAAAGCTTGACATGCATAAGCCATGATTGGTCGTATGCATACCTTGTATAAAAAGTTTAAGTTTAAGCGACATTTTACTGTGAGAATTCGTTAGGTGATAGAGTCTGGTCGAAACGAACAAAGCCTTTCTCCTAACGTCCTGAATATGACTTTTGAACGACATGTTGAAGTAATTAATTGACATGTCGAAGGTCACGCCTAGGTATTTGGCCTTCCTTTCCCATGGGATCGGTTGGCCGTAGAGTTTTAGCTCCCCTAGTGTCTGGTGTCGGCCTGCGCGTGACCTTCTCCTGACGCCTAGGTTGAGGACCGGGGGTATTGTGTAATCACGACGTAATCTAGACCGATGAAAGTGTATTGCTACACTTTTATCAGGGTTTACGTCGATTCTCCATTTACGAAACGATGGATCGCGTTCTGGAGTTTTATTAAGATATAATTTGGTCTTAACGACGAACAATAGAGGGCGGTGTCATCAGCAAATAGTGCTACATTCACATCTTCGGGCTTTGGTATGTCACTCGTGTAGATCGTGAATAATAGTGGGGATAGGACCGATCCTTGAGGGACGCCCGCTTGGAGCGGACGGCTCGTGGACAGGGTGCCCTCGACTTGATATCGAAAAGCGCGATTCGACAAGTAAGCTTGGATGATGTGAACCAGCCTGTCTGGCACTTTGAGAGTGTACAGCTTGTAATTCAAGCCGTTGTGCCAGACTTTGTCAAATGCTTTTACGACATCGAAGAAGACGGCCCCTGTGATAAGGGGTTTGGATTGATGAAGACCGCTCAGAATGAATTCTGTCAGGCGATAGATTTGGTCGGGACACGAGTGCTTCGAACGAAAACCGAATTGCTCGTCTGAGATGAAGTTATTGGAGAAGGCGTGGTCTTTCAACCGGAAAAGTAATATGCGTTCATATAGTTTGCCCAAGCAATTGAGCAAGCTAATTGGACGATAACTCGTGGGAAGGTTAGGTTTGTTCGGCTTTGGAATACCGATAACGATGGCTTCTTTCCAGGCATCAGGAAAAGTATATGTCGATAGTAAAATGTTGAAAATGTTGACCAAGACACAGCTAATAGGTCCTGGCAAGTATTTTAAAAAAATTAAATCGGTTTGACTCGGACGGATAGCGATAAAACCGATTGAGTGCATTTTTTCTCTCTTATCAGGCATCGAATACTGAACGGCAAGCCAAAGTTGCGGTCACCCGAAATCTTAACTTTTGGATTCGTCGATGGCTGATGAGAGATGCGATGTGATACTGTCGATGGCAATATACGCTTTGTCTACACTATCAATAACCTCCGGTAGATTAGAGCAACTTTGAGGGTCCATAGCCTTGAGTTTGCGTTCAAGACAATGCCAATGTGTTACGGTTTTGGTGGTAGGGACCGCACCGGCGCCTTGGCCCAATTTGAATAAGACCGGCTAGTGGTCAGAGTCTAACTCACAGAGTGCCTCTATCGATACGACATCAAGCGAGACGTCTCTAACTAATAGCAGGTCTATAGTGCTAGGAGCGCTTATGCCTGAGTCTGAGTATCTAGTCGGGGTCCCAGGAGCTATTGTATTTATGTCGAGTGGCTCCTCGAGTTCCAGTAATTTATTGCCATGTGTTTGGCGTAATGCAATTCCAGTCGGGATGTTTGCTATTTAAGTCGCCTGCGATAATAGTTGATGGACCTAGGCCGAGAAGCAACTCTAGGTCGGATCTAAGTAACTTCTTAGATGGGGACAGGTACACGGAAACAAGTACAAGCGGTCTATGGCCGGTGAGTGACATGCCGTCCCCTCTAAGTTAGTTAATGTAGTAGTTTCTAATGGTGCGATATGGAGTGACCTTTTGTAGTATATAAGTGTACCACCCAGCGGTCCTGACAACCGTTATAGACACAACAGATGTTATAGCAGCTGATTCTAGGATTGGCTATTGACGGTTTTAAAAAGGTCTCTTGCACTAGAAATATGTCTATACTATAATCCTGCAAGTATTTGGCGATTTCGGATCGCTTTTTCTTAAGGCCGTTCGCGTTAAAGTACGATACGACTAGAGAGCGCGGTTTTACCCTTTCTATGCCGGTAGCCATCTTAATTCGGTTTACCTACTTAATTGTGTCTGTTTCGGTTTTATGGGTTTTTGAATTTACTGAGCGCGTCTAGGATTTCGCAGTGAGCCAACAAGACTTTGCGTTTCTCCATGGGGCCGGTTGCTAGGTGCATACTATAGTCCAAATCGTACCGTATCGTAATTTGGACATACTAACTGCTTGAGCGAATTCAAAGTATTTTGCGAATACTTCGTCGGGCGGCGGTCTAACGTAATTACCGGGCCCTTTGTGTGATGCGTTTAGCGAGACGGGCTCAGGTAGAGACGCGGTTACGGCGGGCGCGGGCGCTGGTGCGTATTTATTGCACGTAATTTTTGGGCCCACCTAGTCTTTGGGGGCTTTGTTTTTGCAAAGGGCTTTTTCCAAGCACTAACTGCCGGCGCGGGTGCAGGAACAAAGCTTGGCTTTGTGGCCGCGGAATTCACGGAACGCGCGGCAGATGGCCGCGTTTGTCTTTTGGGTGCTCTAGCGCAACCCCTATTACTTGCCGGATGACCTACGTTTTCGCAATTTGCGCACGCGGGCGGCTCGATAGAGTCCTTTGGTCGTAGGCACTCCGGAGTGCTGTGCTGACCGGCGCACTTTACGTTACTTTACGTTATGACACTGCGCAACTAGTCCTGTCTTGCGACCCGCAGGCCGGTCAATTTACAAATTGAATTAATATTAAATATGGATTTTCCCCGGGGAAAGATCTAACTCATCCATAAGAAAGTCCATTTCGAATTTGAACCTATATGGTGCATACGGCGCACCCTATGGACGGGGTAACCCTGTTTTTGAGGTCCGCGTTGACCTCGTCTAAATCGAGTTCTTTGGGAACTCCCCTAACAACTACTCTAAGGAGGCGGTCCTCCGGCAACGCGAAAGTATGAAATGCGATTTTATTTTCGCGAAGGTGTTTTGTAAGGTCACGAAAATCGTCCGAGGTCTCAACGTTGAGCCGGATGTCTATGCGTGTATTAGCCGACCTAAACTTGGTGATTTTGGTTTTCGTTAGCCAAGTAAGGAGACGGCTCCAGTGCCCCTAGTCGTGAATCACGACCGGGGATGGAGCCTTGGCCTTACGTTCAGCCATGAAAACCTCCGAGGTGCCGGGGGTGGCTTGCGGCTCGGCCGCTGGCCTTTTCAACGGTGTCGCGGTTGGGGACGGGCGCGGTGAATTTACGCGACTGCGGGTCTCACGCAGGGCGTTTCGCCCTTCTTACGAGAACGGACGGTGAGTGAAACCGTCCGAGTCCCTATCGCGCCTGTCGTCAGCTGTCCATAGCGGCGCTCGTGAACGGTCGCGGTCTGATTTCCATTTCCGTGGGCCTTGGTTTGTCTTCAGCGTCTGACTGCGCTGAAAGGTAATGCACGGGGTAGGCGTTACGACCAGGCTACGGTACCGAGTAGGTGACGCCGAGGGCGACGACGCGGTCAACTTTTTCGGTCCGGCTGGCGTTCCGGGGCACGCGGTTTCTCATCAAAAGCAGGCGACGAAACCGGCGTGAGTCTTGCCCAACCATCGGGCCTTTTCGGGAAGTACGCTCGATATCTGTGATGTAGGCGGGACTCTGTTATCCAATGAGGCTATCCTTGGCGACCCCACACTCGTCTAGGGTGGTCTCAAGTCAAGCAAAGTCAGAAATCGATTTATTCATTTAGCTCACGGCACTTAGAACGTCAAATGTATCCATTTACCACGGTTCACGAAACTCAGACTCCGAGAAGCAACCTGGCAGAAACTCGGATTCTTTTTTTTAAATATTAGCATCTTACAATTGACAATAATTTTGTTTGTTACCAGAAGTTGGAAGCCAGAATTAAACTATTTCGAATCATCCTTGGTCCTGCCTATATTTTTACAAATAAAAGCTTTCTGATGTCGTGTGTTTGACAACTATCTATCGAGCTCGGAATCATTCAGCTGCGTTGGACGTCTTAATTTGATTTACATCTTATACTTATAATGAGATTTTTGTTCAGGTCGACGCTGCTAAACGGTAGCTCAGGGCGCAGATTCGACCAGCTCGGTCGGCTAATATCTTGCAACTATGCGAATTTTGACGCGGTACAATATTTTCAAATGTCTAGCTGAGAGTAAGTTAAAATTTCAGTTTTGCATTAAACAAGCGAAAGATTCGTAACCGCTGATTGTATTGCCCAACATGCCTGTTTTCGGAAGTAGTCAATATGTGTGATTAGGCTGCAGATCCATAATAATAATCCATAGGACTGAGGAGTATCGCATTGGGTACACCAGCGGAATGGTAGTTTATAGCTAACCTAGTCCTCCCACCAACGTGGGGAGGTGCGTGCCTAATAAAACAACTTTAGGAGCGCTAGGTGTGTACCTAGCTGCCACCTAATGAAGCAAGCACAAGTTAATTTACCAAGCTAAATGCCACGTGGGCTTTTTGTGTGGTGTATGTATCTACTTACAGAAAGCCGGAACCTGCCTGCGAGCACTTACTGCACTACATTATATTAAACACTGACGCGGCGGCACAGTCACGCCAACTAACTATGAAGCGCGTATGCGATATTGTCGGAGTCATGCGGGAGCGCACGAGAGAGGCCCGTACCGCGCGGAAGCTCGGAACGGACTGCGTTTGTCCTATCCCTCAAGAAGATAATTTAGAACCTTACAGTCCTTTCTCAATGCGATACCACAGTTTATTCTCCTAGGTCCTCACGCCCTATCTAATGCCAATAGGTCTCCTGAATTTTTTTAATAATATCACATGTGGAGCCTTCTTTATTTTATTAACTTTTCATGTGCCTAAAAGATTTGACATTCTTCTTTTCATTTTCTACTGGCAGACATTTAGCTTTTTATTGTAATCTCTTAATAGACCCCAAGTCTATTAACCATAAGTTACATTTGGTAAGATGTTATATACTCAATGCCTTATTTGATCAGTGTGGTTTAGTACAAATACTGGTCTTGATATGACTTAAATGCTAGATGTACCACACAAATTTAGTAATGAGATAGCATCTTCCAATATTTGATACCTGATACTGCAATTCAGATGGATTGCTTTTGTACATGATAAAACTTCTACAGATTCTTCAGTTAGAAAATTGTCTTGAATTTTTCTGATTTAAATTATATAGGTATTACCATATATCATTAAAACAATTTTATACCATAATTTAAGATTTGATGTATTCATGTACAAATATTCTTCAATTGACCTATTCGAATAACAGAAGGTATTTTCTCTATATTGACTTTATCTCCATCTGCTTTAGAAATACTGTCTTGATAATACGACTATAAGGCTAGATAAAGTCTCAATCACAATTTGATTTTATGTTATATAGAATAGCATTCTTCTTAATATTTGATTACTCTCTGAACAATGCATAATTTCATACAGATGGGATTGCTTTTTTACATAAATCACCCTACCAGATTCTTCATGGGTTAGAAACTGTCTTGAATTTTTTCTGATTTAAATTTAATAGGGTATTATCATATATCATTTAAACAATTTAAATACATAATTTAGTAAAGCACTGTTTTGCTATTGTATACAAATATTCTTCAATTACTATTCGAATAAAAATATTTTCTCTTCTAATATTGGATTCTTGTATCTCCTATCTCGCTTTACAACAGCGTACAATTACTGACTATTAGGCTATTAAAGTCTTCAATCACAATTTTGATTTTTTATTGGTTATATAAGAAAAATAATTTATTGCTTTTTTATTTACATTTACTCTCTTGAGCAACAAATGCATAATTTTCAATAACACATCAAGGTTCTTTTTCTTTAACTAAAATTGCATCATAAGTCTAGTGTTCCTATTGAATTGTCATTTAAATATCAATTGCTGAGTGACAATGCACTAATTACAACACAATACTACAAATCTACTTTATCATTTATAACTAGTTTGGCAGCATCATGAATTCTAATATATATCAGTTTTATTAATTTCATGCGTTTTCTTGTTTTTTGTAGATTGTTAACAAAAAGTAAATTTTTTTTTCTAGTGTTTATAACACGGCTGTGCAGGAGACCTTATTAATTTGACTTGCTATACAGAATGGGAGGGACAACTACTATTACCATTTATAACAGACCATATAATCAGCATTTGATCATACACATGATAATTATAATCATGTTTTGATTTATATTGAATTAGAAACACACAAAAATTACTCTTTCTACTTACAATTACAAATTACAATTACAAATACAGTAACAACAACATGAAACAGTTATCTTTCTTGTTTATTATATAGATATTTTCATTTATAACACAAAATTCACATACCTGTCCGAGTTGCAATTGTGAGACATTTGTGGAGACATCCTGTTGCCTGGATATACACTCGGCTCCCTGCAATTCACTATCTTGTGAGCTGACAATGGTTGCAGTCTTCTTGCTGCTGTCATTTTGTGCCTCTTCACTCATTGTACCATCAACAAAATCATATGAACTATGTTCTTGCAACTGAGGCTTGCCTTTAACTATGAAGTTCGCATTGTAAATGCTTTTTGTTGATTAACTGTTTGCACAGGTGGTGTTTTGTTGTCAATGATTTAAGCTCTCCTTATGCATCCATACAATCGTTCTTCTGCTAAAATAACGAAAAGAGTTTTACAAATACATTATAATAAAGCGTAAGTAATGGCCTAGGCTTAACAATTACTCACACGTAAGATGCAAAGTGCAGTGCTAAGCGTTTTTCACACAAGAATACGGGAATGAGCAGTTTGACAGAAAATCGTGTTAGAAGCGAAAGCGTTATATTGTCAGGCAATAAAATGCTGTAGTAAGACTTGGCATCTACTTTTGGCGTCGTTACACAACTTGAAATCGCACGGAGGTGTCGATGGCCAAACTAAGGTCAAGAACGAGAAATCAAACATACGATTCACTCACTCACAACGAAGCGATGATTACGGAAATAGAGCGACTTGCAGAGGTCCGCTGTTACGGTGTTGGCTTTTGGTTTTGTTCAGCTGCAAGATAATATACATATGCTGTAACGGAAATAATTCGGATTGATAAGACAAAAGTAAAAGAAACAAGGAATATATGCAATTATGTTTATACGGTATTTTGACAAATAAATTTGTGTCAATTTGGTGTCAGTCTAAAATGAGATTGTTAGGCATGTTTTTAATCCACCATACATAGATTTTGCAGAATATTTCTAGCTTGTGATTGGTGACTATAGTTTATTCCACCAATAGAATTTTACTATACTTACAATCATAGCCAATGACTAAAATCCTCAGACTGCTGGGTATTGTTCCGTTTTTCTAGAAATATTTGATAAAAAACAAAATATTTTAATCAAAACTGATACGATAATGTTTCATTCAATTTATAAAAGAAAAAATAGGGATTAGCTTAAAAATAAAAGTACTATCGTAGTGTTATATTAAAATTTACTTCTGTTTACATTTTAAACTAACTATAACAGGTAAAATATAATAGGTATTTTTTATTCTAAAAAAGAAGTCTAATTTAGCTTATTTAAAAATTTAATTTAGTACAATTCAAAAATACTGTTGAATCTTTATTCACATCGTCTCCGCGGTCCCCATGTGAATTAAACATTTTAAGAATTGATGTTAGCTGACCGCTCCTTGAATAAAGAATTAAGTAAAAATTTTTTTAGAAATTAGTATATTTTTCACGTGGTACTGAACTGAACTGAACTGAACTCGTTTACAACGGCTTGAAATATAAGATGTTAGCCTTTAGAATACTCACTTCATTTTGACTTTTATTTTGACGTAGATTTGATACTAAGGAATATTTTGTTATCGTTATATTAGAAAAATACCTATGCAGTTAATTAATAGAAAGATAATGAACGGTTTATTAAAAAAACTATCTGTAGATTTTAAATACTCAATTTCTAAATGAATTATAAGGGTATTTCTAAAAGTTCTATTAGATCATCAGCATCATCTAGTAAGAGCTTGTACAAATCGGATGAAATAACTAAGCTCGAGAAGATAATTGAAACACTAGAAAGTAACAACGAAACATTGAAAAAGACTGTTGAAAATAAAGATAAAATAATAAAAACGTTGGAGAATGAGAAAGAAAAATTGTATGAAGAACTAAAATGTACACAACGAACAAACCGAAATTTATATCAACAGTTAACTGACGAGAGGTAAGACTTTTTTGAATATAAGTTATCGACTGATGACAATAGGCTACAGCTATTACTTATTATTGGTGAAAAGAAGTATAAATCGCGCTTTAACGAGTGTAAGAAATTGGTAAACTAAACCATATGGAAATAAGGAGTAAAGGATACTTAAAAACAGGCTAATGTCAAAGTCAATTTTGTGGTAAAACGTTAGGCATCGGTTCAGGTCAGAATTAAAAAAAAAGAATTACCGTCAACTCTATTTTATTTATTATCTATCTTCTGGATTCTGAAAGTTCTAGAGTGGAGATCGAGGCTCAGCAGACGTAGCGTTGGACGCCCTGCGGCAAGATGTAGTAACGACACTCGCAAGGTGACCGGTGGGGGCCGGATGAGAATAGCCGAAGATAGGAAGCGGTGAAGTGGCATCAGGGGAGGTCTTTGTCCAGCTGTGTAGAAACACTTAAGTTGGGTACCCATTAGCGAACTGTAACCGTAACTTGCGTGATACAAGAACAAAGTTTTAGTGTGTACGCGTGTTATAGATCAGGCTTACGCGTCACCCAGACGTTTTTGCCGAGTGTACTCATTGTACGAGCGAAGGCACTTTGTTTGTGGCAAAAACTGACGATCACCAGTTGGCTGTAAATTCTTCGTCTAGTGCTCATTGCAAGTTCATGAGCCACGTACACACCTTGTTAATGGTTACAATAAAAGTTACAGTAGCATACAATGTTACGGTCACAGAGGGTACCTTGCAATCATCGGCTCGCTGTAAATTGCCTGCGTAACTTCGCAAAAGGTTTGAGAACCACGTACCCACTATACCCACCCAGGCGACGGTTACAGTTACGGCTCGGTAAATGAATACCCGGCTTGAGCAGCTTACGTTGTCACGCGTACTGTAAAGTATTTCCTTATGGTATGAAGAGAGTCACCTGCATGGATTTTTCGTGACTGAGAAAGAGATTTTGGTTTCTTTGGTTTGTTTCCTGTATCGAGTATTTTAACCGATCCTTGCTACGGTGTGGTTTACAATTACAAAGATAAAAAAATTGTTGCTTTTATAACGGCAACTTGTACGATAAATTGTCACAAATAAGTGACTCCTTATAAAACTAAAACTAGTTTCACTTGTCTAAGTGAGGACGAGAAAGATAGCCAGAATATGCGCTTACACAGGAAAACATTTAAAATTATATGACCCAAAAAGGACACAAAACCATAATCTGAACTGATAGTCCACTTTGTCTACTTCTCCTTTCTTTCTTATTTCACCAAGTCGTGTCCCGCTTATACCGGTCGGTCTTCGGTCAGCGTTACACTAGTTCCTTTATCACTCTCCTCCTCTATTTCTTCCTATTATTTGTTATGTACGTGGTCATTTCTTTCTCATAGCCCTTTCAAACAGTCCATCGTTTTTTGTCGTCCCTATGGCTCTTCGTTATCGTTAGCATTATTTTATGAATATGTCATTTATCCTTTCTCACTACGTGCCTGCATCAAGCTACTTTGTTCGCATTTGAGTTTATCGATGCAGAAATAAAGTAAATATTTGATGTGTTCATCGTCCTAGCGATTTTAAATATTTAGACCGTAAACGTTGACAAAACTCATGTTTAAAAGATAAATTAAAAATATGTATTTGATCATTGTCGTAGTTATAGTCAAAGTAATGTTATATAAAAGTAATTTCGGCATAATATGAAAGTCTAGAAAATTTTTTTTTGGTAACCGTAAAATTAACAGATTAGTGATTTACAGAGAAATTCACTTTAAGAAAAGGAATTTTTGGTGGAAAATATCAGAAGATTATCGATTAGACGCGACAGTAACTTAACTATAGAAGACGTCGTAAGTAAATTTGAGCAAAATATTTGTTCATTAATATGCTTATGAACTTAAATAGAGACGTTGCATTACCGTTGCAGGGTCATAAGCTTTTTCGTCATTGGAAGAAGAAATTGAAGAGAAAGATGAAATATTTACAACATATGTAACAAATACTTAAAAGTTAAATCTAGTAAATTGGCACTACAACGAAAACTAGTGACAATGCACAAGCAAAGTAAAAAGGTTTAAATACACTAGCTATAACTTAATTTTTCATGTTAATCATCAAACGCCTAAGTCGACATCCGATTCTAATCTATTAATCTACATAGATTTGATACATTTTACATAATCACCTGTTCTAGATTGTTAACTGTAGCAATTTTATTGAATTAACAGAAACTATTTAAAAAGAATGGATTGTATTAAAAGTAAAGTCTTAATTGTAATTGTTAGGACAATTTTAGTTTTTCTATGTAAACTTCATACCATTAAATTTACTACTTGGAGGACGGCAACGACGGCTAGGACAATTTGGGCCGAACACCCAATTGTCTGAAAAGTAAGATGATCCATTCGTCGGATGGGTATGTAAAAAGTAGGTCCATCCACCCACCCGCATTGGACCAGCGTGGTGGGATACGGTCCAAAAGCCCCCTAATGGAGAAGGCGTACCTCAGGGGAGGCCTATATTCAGCAGTGGACTAACACAGGCTGATGACGATGAAACAAGACGTTTAATAAATATCGAGAATAAAATCCATAGCCTTCCCTTTATTTAACAAGAAAATTAAGTTATTAAAAGAAAGCTTCATTTTAAACCTAATATATTTGTTTATAACTTTTAAAACTGCTTCTAACTTTCAGACGTGCGAAAGCATCATATTAATATTACAAGAGAATAGGCGGGCGTTGGACGCTCTTCTTAACACTTTGCTACAGACGACGCATATATCGAAATCTGCAAAGAAATTTATTAAACTGTTGAAAATCAATTCAAGTCTGCATTACGAAAATACGCAGCTGAAAGTTCGTTTAACATGTTCAAATAAAGTTTCCTTGAAGAAGGGTTTGAGTATGCCTCATATTTTCGCCTCAGAAGATAAACTTTCACTGACAAAAAAATCTAAGGGTCATTATTCATCGTGCGCGAATACTGACTATTTATTAAGTCATTCTGAAGATTATTGTGAAAATCCACACTTTCTTACTGTGCCAATTACTTGTATGCCACGAATTTATAAGTCGACATCCGATTCTAATCTATTGATGTTAAGAAAGACTTGTTCATACATTAAAGCCAAATAATATGTCTTTGCGTTTTGAGTTTATATTTCACATTTTCTTTTATATAAAATAATATGGTTTTTTAAAATGAATAAGCGTTTTATCGTACAGTTTTTATATTTTTTGAATTCGATGTTAGTCTCACTGTTTAGGAGCCTATTAAAATGATAAAATGTTTATGAAACATATGATAAAGCAGAAAATTATAAATTGACCCATAATTCAAGATTCATTCAGCTGATACTGAATTGGATCCTGTGAATAATATGCATCAACGGTTTGTTTTGTTAATTCTGTTTAATTTTTCAAAAATGTACACATACCATTTTATTATTAAAATTCTGAAATTGAAACACAGTTTAAATTTACGATTGATAAAACTTTTCTTTTAAAATTGTATACTACTTAGAACTAAAACCAGTAGTTTTATTTTTAAGAATTGTTATTTTGTTATTTCGCAAAATAAAGCTACAATTTATATGGCAATTTTAGAACATAGAATTCATTCCCGTCAGTAAGTTGAATATCGGCTAGTGGCAACACAAACCACCAGATTTGTGTGTGCCGGCATCGCACGTGAACGTGTCGCAAAATCTCATTAAATTAGTGAAATCACCATGTCGGACGAATACTTTTATGGTAAGTCTAAATCTGTATAATGTTTACTATTTAACAAGCAAAGTATTTATTAATAAAATGCCTTACTTAACTTCAAATACTTAACATGAGTTTTGGCATCAATCTTGACACCCGGCTACTTCGCCATTTTAATTTTCAATATTTAAGTTTAGTTGTTTTACGTTAATTGTTACTGTTAAATATACTTCTAAGTTAAGCCTTATAATTTATTAACTTCGTCGATTGGTTAATACAAAATTTACACACGTTTATCTCTTGCCGCCATTTTTGAGTGAGTCTGTAATGAAACGCCGATTGACCGACGAGCCTATGTTACAAGAATTATGAAAACTTTTATTACATTTTAGTAATTATTTGAGTGTACCTTTTAATTGATATATATTATACTTCTGTATTGTTGCAAGAATGACTTGCTGTAAATCGGTTTTATCAAGGCGGGTAATTTGAAAGTAAAGTATGGCGTCCTAGCGTCTCATCGAGGCGTGTTATTAGCAACCTTTATAGAGAATTCGCAAACTGTAGTAAAGTTGAGTTTATCGAAATATTCAATGGTTTTATATAAATTATTTTGTAATAAACATATATAAGTGACTCATAGTTTGCGAAGTAGTCTTAAGACACATGTATTAAGGATTAAGTTATTTACTTGGCGTTGGTTTTAGGTGTAACCCTCTCATCATCACACCAATCGGAGACATGGGATCCGGAAGCCAAAGCGGAATATCCCCGTAGTAACAAATTGTTAATTCGTCAAGCGTTACTTGGACCTGATGCTAAGGCTGATGAGCTTAACGTAGTACAGGTAAATATACAAATTGCATTACTAATTCATCCATATACCAAAAGCATTGTTAATAGTAATTTCTGTGCAATTCATAGACAAAGTTTAAACATAACCTGTGACATGTGCTACTCACTGTTAGTATATTTTGCCATGCTTGTTATTTGATATGAAAACTATGATATATATAGCAAGTATATTAAGTCTGTAGTGTTCTATTGTATTGTTACTCATTCTTTCTGTATGATAAAGATTGTAATATTTTAATTACATACTTGTTTCATGTACAGGTGGAGACTATGTGCCTGCAGGATTCTATCAAAATTCCTGTGGCAATTCTGAAAGTGGGAGAGACAAGGCATGCCCGCCTGGATATTGAATTTCCTGATGCACCTGTCACTTTTACCCTTATTCAGGTATATGTAAAGCTTTTATGCTTTCTCAAATATCAAATGAAATGTATGAGTTTTGTCTTGGTGAGGTATTAGATTCCTTCTATTGATGAATAAATATGATGTTAAACAAACCATTTACATTTGACGGGTGTGTAATGTCGTTTTGATATTGCACTGCCTGATTGTGATTGCTTTGAGGCATTTGTCTGATTTTTTTGACATGACTGTCTTTTTCTTAAACATTGCTGATTATTTTATGTTAATATGATTTATAATTATATTTATAGGGCTCAGGACCAGTGCATCTAATTGGTCAGCACTTACTGGGAGCACTTGTTGAGGAGTTTGAAGATATGGAAGAGATGGAGGAGGAGATGCTAGATGAGGAGGAAGGAGATGATTCCCAGTTCAAGGTTTGTTTTGTCCACAGTCCACTGAATATTAATTATTCATTCTCACATGATTAATATGAAATGAATTCATTGTATACGTAGAAAAGAAATTGTTTTGATCTCTGTAATTATTAAGTAGCTTACTAAATTTGCAGGAAGATGAGAATAAAAGGAAAGGAGCTGGCAAGCGCAAGACGAATGAGGTACTGAAAACCTTCAACTAAATTAAAGTATTATGGGTTCCTTATGTATGCTCACCGGAGGGAAAAGGGCTTGTGGCCCAATTCTGCAAAATTATGACACTCTTTAACATGATTCATTTAGGATCAATGAGCTGTCATTGTTTGGTGAAACTGGGCCCAAATTTTAAATTGATTTTTTAGTACATGATTGACACTTGCGTCTGGTAATTATTTCACATGAGCGCGCAACCATTGGCTGTTGGTTTTCTGTACTCATTCTTTTCCCTTTACCTTCTGATAGCTTGAATTTTGTGCAATTTTTTACATTTTTTTTATTAGTAATGAATACTGTGCAAAATATGTGCCGGGCTTACATGTGCGGTTATGTTTGACAGGACGAGGATGACGACGAGGGCGAGCCCAAGGGGAAGAAGTCAAAAATGTCAAACAATGCCAAAGGCAAGGCCACATCGCCCAAGAAGAATGCCAAGAAGTGAACCGCCTGAATGCCCACACCCCCTCCCTAGCCACCACCCCCCAGTCACTTAGAACTATTCTATTTAAGACTGATTAAAAACTGATAGGTAATACTTACCTAGCATTATACATGTTTAAAATCAAATCATTTGATTATCAATTTGCCAATAGACAGAACAGGAAACGCAAGACACGGTGGCTATGGGTCGACAGAGGCAAATCTCTTAGTTTTAACAGCTTAGTGTGGTAATTCAGACTAGGTTTAGTATTGTATCGACTCGTGTGTGATTGAGCGAGTGGATGTGTGAGTAATGTTATGTTCATGATAGTTGGGCCACTGTTGCTCCAGCATTGGCCCGTTTGCCCATCTAAGTATCTACAAACTATTGGTACTATCCTGTGGTTGCTGATGGTCGAGTGTTTCTTCACTATTTTTCAGTACTAAATTTCCATTCCTTACTGTGGTATAGTGTTATTAATGTCAAATTTATTATAAGCCTTTGAATTCACACCAGATGTATTTTTAAGTTAAGTGGTAAGCATAATCAGTGTACATTAAGTCATTGGTCGTTTCGAATGGACTAGCTGCCGGATGATATGTAATTGAATTTGCTAACGATTTCTCATTTCAGAATGAAAACTGATAATCTATTATAGTTTGTTTGTACATATACATTAAAAGCATAAGAACGGTAATAATAAAATGAAACCATTTTTAAACAATCATGATGATTTTTATTGACCTTTTACAGCATTCCTAATTACATTAGAGTGGTGGCTGATCTATATTAGAGAACACCCTATGGTACACTCACTTACTCCTCTTCCTTGACTAACCGACACGACAGGAGAGAGATCAGGCACTGGATTGACTTCACACGCCTATCCAACGCATGGATCATTTTACTTTACAGGCAATTGGGTCATCAGCCCGCATTACCCTAACCAACTTGAAAAAGTAGTTGTATCCCTCATAAGATCTGAACACAAGACCCCTGTTTTTAAAGCACAGCCCCTTAACATGGGGCTACAGAGGCAATTTATTAGAATTGGCACCATATCTGAAGCTAAAGAGACTTACTTTCTATGAAGAAGTGCTTTTAAAATTTTGTTCCTTTCTCTTTGCAACACATTAGAATCTTCAATAGTCTGAATTAGTTTTTCAAATTTATCATTCTCACTTTTTTGATTGATGTCCCTCACTGCTCTCTTTATTTCTGTGAAAGATATGTTATCAATGTTGCATCTATGATTGCACTCCTGCTTACCAATGGCAGATTCATTGAATATTTGCTCAAAATAAGAAAAATATGGCCACTGATTACTTTTTCCAGTTTCCCTCTTTTTCTCAGCGAGCCTTATGTAGGTCTGCTTCAAATTTCTAAACTTTTTATCACACTCTTCTGTAGTGAGACCTAATCTAGGACTGATTTGCCTCCACAGGCTTTTCTTTTTAGTTAATGGATCTCTAAATTTATCTTTATTCTCTAAATAAAAAGACAAGAGCTGTTTAACATAATCCTCTTCTTGGCATTTATAAACCAACCGTGGGTAGCCATAATCGCTATTATAATTCTTGTTCTCGTATATTGATTTGAAATCTTTGTAGTAACACCACTTTGTAACTGATCTGCCTGATTCTGTTCTTGTTTTTAATCTTATGTAGGTTTGTTTTAAGTTCCTAAATTTTCTATCACAAGTAGTGGGGCTTTCACCTACTATATTAGATATTTCCTTCCATAGTTCCTTTTTTTGAAACTTAGGATTTCTAAATTTATGAGCTATTTGTGAATAAGCTCCTATTAACAATTTTATTTTATTTCTGTTCCAAGGGCTGACATTAGGATTATAGTTGTAATAAATCCTTTCAAAGTAACTCTGATAAGGCCATTTTATTAACTTCCCTGAATCCCTGGTCCTTTCTACCCAATTAAAGTAAGTTCTTTTCAAGTTTTTAAACTTGTGATAACAGTTGTATTCGGATGTATTTAACTCTGAGGCTATTTCTTTCCATATATCCTTTTGCAAGCAGTCTGAGCTTCTGAATTTATTTACATTCTCTATGTATAAAGTAAGTAATCTTCTGATTTTAGCATCTTCCCATGGTTCTAGCACAGAAGGAGACAGTGTCTTGCAATCTTTGAAAACTTCTTCACAAATGTTATAGTGGACCCATTTAATATCCTTTCCCAATCTTTTCTTTTTCATTAGTCTAATGTAAGTTCTTCTCAAATTGCGGTACTTTTTGTCACATTCCTCTGAGGTGGTTCCCACAACAGAAGCAATTTCACTCCACGACATTTTATCATTATTGACATCCTTGAACCTACTGTCAAGGCACAGAGTGAGCAGCATCTTAATTTTGTTTCTATCCCAAAAGTTGTCTTCCTTTAAGTGTTCCAATACTCTTTCCGGATTTGGGGTTGTGAATTCTTGCAAAGTATTTTGAGCTTCATTCACTTGAATATACTGCCTGTTATCAACAGAGTCTAAAATGTATCTTGTTTCCTGGCCTGGTACTGAAATAAAAATTGTACACCATCTTAGTAGATTCCAGAGTTGAGAAATATTTGCTATATACAAAAATATGAACAACAAAATGTGCGGCTCACTGTACTAATATCTGGAATTTTAAAATACCAGTTATTACTTCTATATGTGATGTAAAAATTACACTGGCATCATAGCTTTCCACATAAATTTGTCAAAAGACTTACAAAATTGAAAAATTTAGATATGATTTTTTTTGTATCTTTCTCTTTAAATAAAAGAGATATTCTTATACTAATCATGTTTTACAATAAAAAGAAACATATTTGATTCACAGGCGCTGCTTAAAATACAATCACGTTTCGACTAGAAAATTGTGTCTTAAACGTATTTTATTCATAAATTGGTACCTATGGAATGTATAAACATTGATCTCAATTGTTTTAAAAATGCACAAGTGTCGAACTTTACAAATCGGCAGTTATTTAGTCTTTTTTTTTTTCAATGTAAGGTCATAGGGTTTATAAAATACAAAACTGTTCGATCAAAAATATGAGGCGCGACATATTTTTTTCAAACATAATAAAAGGCTCACTAGTTAAGTTCATCTAAAGAATACTCACTATGAGGGTGTTGTATTGTAAAATTATTACTACTTAATATAACATTGTTTGGATCTTCTCGTAACACGAACCAATAGCTTTGGTTATGTGGATTACTGATATCCATAACGATTATACTTTTTAATTATGGTAAAGAATTTAATAATATAATTTTATAATACGGTCATGTCACAATAATACGACATATATATATATATATGTATTGTTTTGATATTTTGTTTAAGCCTTTTTTTTATTGGGTCTATTTATAATTATAGGTACGCGTATTTCACGGCCAGATATTCTACATACAAACAAAGATAATATCTTTGCACAGGGAATTTTGGGTCTAGCAACATCTGACTGTACAATACAAAGCTGTTCATTATCAATATGGTCTGATAATGCTCGGCTAATAATTGGAAGCCTATACACATTTTTCCAAATTATTGACTTCAATTAGTATTCCCATTTGCTTAGGTCACATTCACTCTCCAGTGTTTTTGGCTAAACTGCGCATACTAGATAGTTCACTGTGCCAATGTGATTTAGAGGAGAGTGCATTAGAGCATAGTCTTTAAACTGTACATTCGTCAGCTCTACCGGTCAATCTCAAATATATACTTCTTGTTTTTTCCAACCTTTACATTTTCAGAATCCATTACACTAAAAAGAAGGAGCAGTGCACTCCGTGATAATGCATGACCTGATAATTCATGTACATACTTGCACGGACGGAATATTTTGCCATACAATTCGCAGACCTAATTTCTACTATAATAGCAATTAAATACGCAAATGCGTCAATATATTTTCTAAAATTTTTCATCTACTACAATTGTCAATTTACATCTATTATTGAAAAAACATGTTTTGTATTCAAAAAAATTTTTTTGATTAAAATAAGTTTAGAAAGTAAATTTTTTTAAATATTTTAACACACTTTAGAAGAATCATACATATGACATGATAATCAATTCAAAATAAAATTTTATAAGAAAAAATTTATTTATAATATGCCAATTATTTGGTCAATATTTTTTATTTATTTGTGGCAAGTAATTATAATTCTATTGTGTTGAATGTTGCCAAGTGCAGTATGTATAACTATTAAAAATGGCCGTTTTTTTAAGTTTGAGTTTGACTTGACAAACAAGAAGAGCATAGTAAAACCGACGCCATATCTAATGTGATTTACTTGTTTCTAATAAATTTGAATATTATTTAATGTTAAATTTGGTGAGAGTATTTATGAAACTGTCTATTTACACAATTTTAAGTACACCTTTTAAAGTTTTATGATTATGTGTTGTTCATTTGAAGACTAACGTGTGACATCGGTAAGTATAAATGACGCGCCGGCGAGTTTTGTTTTGCATCAAAAATAGACGCATTTCCTGCCGAGGTTTTTACATCATTTAAATCTTATATGCTTTTCATTAGTAAATGTAAAAAAAATGTATATTTGTATTTATCTTATGTCTTTAAATCTTATTATGTTTTATAAAGTTTATGGCGGGAAATTATTAACTTTTGTGTTTGTTTGTCTGTTATGTTTGCTGACTGAGCTAGAGTGTTTAGTATATATTTTTTAGTTTAAAGTTGTTGCGTACATGTTAACGTTTGCTATGATCTTTTTAGTTTATAACATATTTGATTTTTTACTTTTTAAATTATCAAAGTGTTTTAAGTTATCTTGTATCTAATTAAGGTAGTTGCTGTTTTATCTGAAACGTTTGGTAGTGGGTAACTTACTATCCTTATTTTCAATGGTCTATTTTTAGGCATGTCAGGAGGCCAACTGTTGGTATTAGACCGTGCTGGGCGCGAGGTGAAACAATTTGACCTTTCCTCAGGCTCCGCCACTTTGGGCAGTGACCCCTCATGCGACATCCGTGTTATGTTGCCTAGTGTTCAGCCACATCATGCTTCTGTTGTGGTCCACGCCAACCAAGTTAGTATTTGTTAATGCCGCTAGATAACTAGACTATACAATATCATACTAATATACATACATACATACATACATACATACATACATACATACATACATCATACATACATACTACATACATACATACATACATAAACAGTCTGTGATAGTCCACTGCTAGACTTAGAGCTTCCCTAAAACACCCCTATCCATGAGGGGATTTTGGATCGTATCCCACCACGATGGTCCAATGCGGGTTGGTGGGTGGGCCGATTTTTTCATGCCCATCCGTTGCATGGATCATCTTACTTTTCAGACAAATGGTGATTGGCCCTAACCAACTAGGAAACAACCATAAAAATTTGTTGAGTCCCTGAAGGGTTCTAACACACAACCTTCGGTTTTTTAAAGCACAAGCCCATACCACTAGGCTATGGACGCAGTTAGTAAGCAGCAGTAATGTATGTAATTAATTATAATCATTTATCTTACCTCTCTACTAATTTTGCCAACTGCTATTGTGCAAAGAAGTTGTATTATCTACATTGCAAGGGTCTGTTTGTAACATAAAAATAACAGTTTTTAAATGATAACATTGAGATACATAATTAATACATGTGACAAATAAATTTTTGTCTGTTTTTCTGTTTGTTTTGGCTTATCTCTAAAATGGTCCTATTTCTATAGGCCTTACACTGGAAAATATTTTATGTTACTGGGAGTATCTTAGGCTACTTAGCTGTTTTTGTTTTAAAACAAAAAATATATATTTTTTTATATATTGGCCAGTGGACAAAGGTGTAGGCAACAGCTACTCTGTCCCATACTTTATTTAAGTGTGATAATACATAGTTATTTAAAATGTTCTAGTCTGTGGTTCGCAACATGGGCTCTGGAGAGACTGTTGAATGGAGTCAGTGTGAGTGTTGCTGCTTTGAGGCAGGATGATATCATATCTGTTGGCGGGAGGGAGTTGCGCTGGAGATATTTGCAACCGATGCCACAGCATGCCCGGAGAAGACCAGATTCACCAGGTAAAAATTCTATACTTTTTAACAGTAGTTTTAGCATAATACACCCCTATTCATTAGGGGGTTTTTAGACTGTAAATTACCACACTGGTCCAATGCAGGTTGGTGGCTGGACTTTTTCTGACACTTCATCTGACACACAGATTATTTCTTTTCAGACAGATAGGTGATTGGCCTAAAATGCCGTTACCAACTAGGAAATAATGAATATTAGTTATATCCCCGCGGGATTCGAGCCCACAACCTCCAGTAGAAATTTGGAGCCAGTATAGCTATTTATGCCAAGATATTAAGGTGACTGTTAAAATTGAATATCACAATTAGAAACTGGAGGCCGTGGGTTCGAATCTTGCCAGGACTTGATAAATTTTCTAATTGGTTAGAGCAATGTGGGCTAATTTCCCACTGTCTGTAAAGTAAGATGATCAAAGCGTTGGATGGGCATGTAAATGTTTACACCAGTACCAGTTATTATGTAACTTCAATGTATTCTGATACTGTTAAAAAATAAAATGCTGTATAGTTCTTAATTATACTATTTGTCGGACAGCATTGCAAGTGCGCGGTGGAAGGGGTGCGAAAGGTGGACGTGGAAGGCGATCAGAGGGTGGACGCTCTCAGGTTGCGCCAAATCACCATAGGGATTCAGCTCCAGGTTAATTTCATGCAATACGCTATTAATATCCACTGTCTGAAAATTTCTTTGCTAATAATACACAAGAAGGAGGTACTTGATTATGCATATGTTTTTTTTATATGTTACCTCGTTGCTCCGCTCCTAGTGCACCGAATTTGTTCATTCTTGTTTTAAATGATAGATAGTAGCTGCTCCAAGATAAATTAATAATAAAATTTATCTTGGATCTCTAATTTCTAATCAGGGCGGCAGTGAACAGGAGATAAAGAGACGAATACAAATGGCCAAAGCTGCTATGAGCAAGCTTACAGAATATGGCAGTGTAGAAAGTATCTATTACTACTAAGATAAGATTGGTCCGGACGCTCGTGTTCTCTATATTTTTACGCCTCGGAATCCTGGACAATCAAAGCTAAAGACCCAAAAGATAGACGCTTTTGAAATGTGGTGTTGGAGAAGGATGCTTCGCATACCATGGACCGCCAAGAGGACCAATAAATCTATTTTGGAGCAACTTAATGTTCGTACTAGGCTCTCAACCACATGTTACCGGAGAATCCTGGGTTATTTTGGTCACATTGCCTGTCGACAACCAGACTCCTCGACAAGCTGATCGTAGTGGGAAAATAGACGGGAAAAGACCACGCGGGCGTTTACCTACTCGCTGGTGTGACCAAATAACTTCACTTACTGTCTCCCCGTTACAACTGCTCAGAAGCTGAACACCGAGAACACTGGAAGTGTATAACATCAATGCTATGGCTTCTATGGACAGACCTTCAGAAATGAAGCATAACTGACCAAGAAGAAGAAGTGCTGTTATTTGATCCCATTCCTTTTTGAATAGTTTTATGATAATTAGTTTAATATTTATTTATAAATAAAAAACAAAACGGCACTAAAAATCGGAACCTTGCGAGATTAAATTGCAAATGCTGCCAAAGCTGTAAATGATACACTTAAAGTGTGTTCCACATAATTGCACTACTGAAAATTGTCTATAATAAAGTCCACAAGCGCATATATAATACATTTAAAAAATTCTTCATTCTATGTGTGTATAACATGTCATACATGAAATACCTTAAAAGATATTAGAGATTTAAAATCCAGTGGCAGAAATCTAAATTACCGGCGGAAGTTATTTGCAGAGTGCACTAGCATATATTACGCAAAATGGTCGTATCTTTCGATTGAAATTTCACTTTTAATCGATTTATTCAAGTTAATATATTCCGGTAAAAGCACATATTTCAATATAATTTATAATATAAATGGTTTGTACTCAAGTAGTAACCTAACTCATAAAACTTGATATTCGTCATATGGTTGGTTGAAATGTACTAAAATCTTTACAAATATAAATTTAAAGGACAAGACTTACAACTTATTTAATACTGTTCCAGCTGCCATAAGCACCCGTCAAGTGGCAATTGTGCAACCTCAGAGGAGGGACACTGCTGATCATATCGGTATGTATATGTCTCCACATATCTTCTTAGTAACTAGCTGTTGCGCGCGCGACTTTGTTCCTGTGGTAATATAAAAATATATTCTCTTAGTTTTCTTTTGTAAGAAAAAGGTAGCCTGAGTTGATCCCAGCTAAATCAGATATCTTATAGTGAAATTCCCGACGAAATGGGACATGCTATTTCAAAGATTAGCCGGAACAAACAGACAGACAAAAAATATTTGATCAATAAAAAGAGTTATTTTAATGTTACAATCAGATTCAAATTTTACTTATTTGTTTAGGTTAGGTTAGGTAAGGTTAGTTACAAATTTTTTAAATACTAATTTGCTTAAAATAACATCTCAAGTGTATTATAGTGTATATATCAAGATGAACTTGTCTCATTGGGACTTGAGCCTACTAGGAGTCCCTGTCTATAGTTTTTCTAAGAAATGTAGTAAAAAGTCTTTTTTACTAATTTTTATCTCTTTTCTAAGTTGTTTTGTTTTATATTTGTTCAAACATAAGATTAATATTTCAGAGTCAGTATCAAACTCCGCCATGTCGATAGTGACAAACGTCCGTCGCCGCGGGACGGTCAGGAGCGATTCCGAGCTGGACACGTCTCTAAATAAAATAGTCGAAGATCAGAACAAATCGCGATCGCCCAAGAGCTCACCGATGAACTTGCAGAACACAACTAAGGCCACATTATGGATTGAGTCTCGAAAGAGCAGTCCCAGGAAGAGTGTAAAAGAGTCGCCTCGTAAAGTGATCACTCCGAAGAAAGCGTTTTCGGCTAAGAAGAGCACTCCGCTCAGGATGGCCGTCTTGAAGAAGGCGCAAAGTGCTCAGAAAATGAGGGTCACCAAGATACAAGCTCCTTTGACCATTGGTATGTGCTATTGAAAATAAGTACTTGTTTTTTTTGTGTTAGTGAAATATCTGATTATGCTATAAATTTAATACTATAATTATCCAATTTAGAGACAGAATTTCCCTTTTCAAAGTCAATAATAAAGAATGCAATTGGCACAGTGAGAATTTGGGCACTACTTTTTCGCATTAATTATAAGGCTAACAAAGGCTTTCAATAAAAACGGATACGTTTTAATTCCATCAGTATTTTACGTAAGAGGTGTCTACATTGTCTCCAAATTGGCTAATCTATAGTTTTTCTTACTTCACCAAGTCATCATAATTTTATCCAATTTTGAACAACACTGTCTTTCCATTAGAATTGTTATGAATGTCCTTTACTCAGGAGCCAATTTTGTATTTACTTTATTGTTTGTGGCTAGAATTTTTTCATTATAGTAATGTTAAAACAAATTATGCATAAATACAGTTTTTACGGTTTATCAAATCTTATAAAAGTTCAGTAATAAATTGGCGGCCGCACTTAATTTCCTTGATACATAGTGACATGCATTAATTGCTATTTGTGTTCAGACTACACGAAGCAAGCGGCGCTGATGCTGATGGCCGGCCACTCGCCGCAGCGGCTGTCCAAGGGGCCCACGGCGCGGCGCAGGGGAAGGCCCTCCAAGCCCGCTTCTCTGGGACATGCTGTGAGTGGGATATATATAATTCTGCTGTAAATTTGATATTCTTTCGTATTCGGCTTGTAATTATTTTTGGATATATTATTAAAAGTTCATAAATTGCTTGAAATTCCACAGCACGAAAAATTTGAATTTGCACAGCAGATATAGCATTATCAATACATGAGATAATATGGTGATAGTATTTCGATTCATTCAATAAATACAAAATGCAAATAGTAACTCCTAAAAAATGGGCTATGATATAAATGTTAACATTTAAGCTATTGTCATAAGTTCAGAATAACAATCAAACGGTAATTTAAGACAACATATTATATGCAATTCTAGGATTCGGTGTTGGAGATAACGGACTCGGACGCGGGCAGCGAGGCGTCGGCGCCTGCAGCCCGCGCAAGTCGGCGCTCCGCGACCCCCGCCGCGGGAAGGGGCGCCGCACCGACTCCATCAAGTTCGACCTCAGCAACCTCGGCGACCTCAGCGAGCCGCCGCCCTCGCCCCCGCCCCCGCCCTCGCCCTCGCGGTCGCGCGCGCACGCCATGCTGCGCCGCACGCTGGGCTCGTCCCCGCAGCCGCCCTCGCCGCGCCGCTCGTCGCTGCCCCGCCGCGCGCCCCTCCGCGCCCCTCCCCGCGCGCCTCCAGGGGCAGCCTCATAGTGAGCAGGGCGCTGCAGACGCGCCCCTCCGAGTCTTACTCCATAGTGGACCTCGTCTCCGTGGACTCGAGCGGCTCGCTGTACGACTCGGCGACCGACACCCCGCTGCAGGCGAGGCCCGGCGGGGGCCGGAGTCTGCTGGCCTCGAGCACGCCCGCGCCGCAACGACGCACCGCCTCCTTCTACGACTCCACCATCGGCTCGACGGGCGGCGAGAGGTCCGAGTCGGCCACCCCCGGCGACTCCGCCGAGAGCACCTTCGACGTTACCGCCACGAGGAAGACCCGATCGCTCGAGGAGCCCGATCCGCCGAATCTGACTTTCGATATATCGAGAAGGTCGCGCAAGTCGCTCCGCACTCCCGACAACTCCAAGGAGAACGTTTCAGTTGTCCGAACTAATGCTACCGTGAACGGAGACACGTTTAATGTCTCCAATAAATCGAGAAAAACGAGGTCTACATTATCGGAAGGGTCGCTCGACAATATAACCTTGAATAGCACAAAATCGTTGACTGCGAGCACGAATCGATCGCAAAAGGACGGTGTTCTAGTATGGTCCGATTCCGCGAGCCCGGTACACGAACACGACGGCACCTCTACGCCGAAGAACCAAACGAGTCCCGAAGCAGCTGGTACGCCAGTATTGAGCATACAAAGCCTATTGGACTCCTCTCACAATGTAACGGTGCCACGCCAGTCGCGGAAGAAAGGCATGTCCAGAATCGATTTAAAGAGGCAAACTATAGGCAGCCGGCTGTCCGTTCCGAGGAAAAGAGCGAGCTTAAAATCTCAATCGTACAACTTGAGCACAAGGAAATCGTCAAGGTCGAGAAAATCTTCGAAGAATTCTCCAACCGACATAGATTCGACTAAAGACTCAACGCAGGACGACGGCGACACAACTCCGAAGAGTGCGGTCAAGTTGGTCCAAGAAGCCGTCAAGAATAAGCACTCGACGGCCAAGAAACCCAAGTCCAAACGGTCCATAATAGACAACCTCAACGACTCCGATATCGTGAAGCAGCTCTTCAACAGTCCAGTGAAAAGAAAACTCTCTCAGAGTATGATCGAGTTCTCTAAAAGACAGCTATTAGAAGAAATGAGCCCGAGGAGGCCAACGCGCAATACAATAGCGGCTACTGCAGAAACTCCCGACAATGTCGCGACAGATCAATCCCAAGTGTTCACGCCCGAGATGTTCGTCAGCCCGCTGACTACTCCCAACGCGAGCCCCAACGTCGCGGGCATCAAGCGGCTGTTCGCGAAGACCACGCCTGATAACGACCTTCGTAATGTCAGAGGGGTTAAGAAACTGCTTCAGACTCCGCGTCTCAGGCGCTCCGTCAGGAACGACTTGACCCGCGTCTCCGGCGTCAAATCGGTATTCGCCAGGTCGCCTAAGAACCGCCTGAGTGATGTTGCCATCAAAGACGTGTTCGCGGCCTCGCCGAGGAACGATCTTAGAAGAGTTTCCGGCGTAAAGTCGCTCTTCCAGTCTCAAAAGAAACGCAAATCTCCAAAGAACGACCTCACTGATGTTCCAAACGTTAGGAATCTATTCAAAAAACAAAGTCCACGTAATGATTTGGGCAACGTTTCTGGAGTCAAAGGGACTATGCGAAGAAACTCTCCGAGGAACAATTTGAGTGATGTAAGAGGTGTGCGCAAACTATTCCATTTGGGGAAACAAAAGGACGATTTAAACAATATAAGTGGGATCGAGGAATTATTCAGCGAATCGCATCAGACCTCGAACGTGACCGATGCTAATTCAGAAAGCTCGTTCAATTTACTTATAGGCAGACCGGCGGTAAGGGCCTATCCGAAAGCCAAAAGTTTTACAACAAAGGCTATTGCGAAGCCAACAACGCGTAAAGCAAAATCCCTACAAACCTCTTTCAGTTTGATAAGTAACAACGTCGAAAATTGGTTGGAGAACGAGCTCAAAAAGCGCATGCACAAAGACAAAGACGACACCAATGTGCAGACTAAAAAGTCACTAGACAAGTCTATCGATGAAAATCTATCAATTTCCACAACCAAATCCACTAGAGATAAATCGTCCATAGCTAAGAATAGATCTGAATTATCAAAGTCTGTGAAGAACGGACGAAAATCAAACAGCGCTACCGAAATGAATTCTTCTAAAGCGACCAAGTCAAAAGTCGACTCCTCCAACGCGAATGCATCCCCAAATCTGTCCAAATCAAGAAACAAGAGCAATCAAACTCGAGAGCTTCTCAAATTGGCCACCGACACAGTCCAAGGCACACGCCGGTCTTGACGACCAGAGCGAGAAACAGTACGTTGACCAAGACCATTCCTGAGGGCAAGAGGTCCACCTCCGAGATATACGGGGCCCACACGTTGCCTATCAAGAAGCGGTCGTTGGTGGAGACCTCGAGGGGCGACAAGGCTCTGCCCATCAAGAAGCGGGCGGTGATGCACTCCACGCCCGTCAAGGGCAGACTCAACATCACCATGAACGCCTCCGAGATCGGCCGCGTGTCGCCCATCGCCCCCATGGGCCCCTTGGCCCCCTTGGCCCCCATGGGCCCCGTGGCCGCGCTCGCACTTAATCCCGACGTAAGGTAAGCTTGTCCCTTTCTTCAGTTACATTCACTTGTGGTCACTGCTTTAATCACTCAGAATTTATTGATATTGTCTGTATCTGGACTAATTAACATGTTAGTGAAATGACGTCATTCATCTAGCGTGTTTGTTGATTGATTCAACATTTTTTTATTGAATGACTCGATAAATCGAGCAGGACGTTTACCTGATGGTATACGCCCTTTTTGTAAAAATGTAGCGTAGGACGTTGCAACTACTTTACCTTTACCCAGCAATTACGGCCGACTAAGGTGCCTTTCAAACTAAGGGCGGTAATGTCTACACATTATTGATATGATTTTTTTTGTAAGAAATAGGTACCGCGATTTTCCTTGATGTCCCTTGTGAAAACTAGAGTGAACACCACTGAGTGATAATTGACTTAAAACGACACCATGCGGTTGGTTCGTTTCTATGATTTCTTTTTATATTAATTTTGAATAGCCGTATAACGCTTGGCTGACTTAAAATAATATCCATATGGCACTTCATAACTGTATAATTATAATATAAATATTGTTGTTCTATAATTAGTTTCTAAATGTAAACATTTATTTTTCAGATCAACTGAATCTGCTAACAATAGTCCAAAACAAAAAGAGATCCAAGCGAGAAGTGTCAAAGTCACTCCACAAGCCGAGGTAAGAAAAGATCTCAGCCCAGCTCCAAGGAGAGCAACGAGGGGTCGCAAGACAAAGCAAAGCTTAGACATGAATAACGTTAAGAAACGAAAATCTTCAATAGTTATTACTAAGAAAACACCAGCTCTGAGTCCAAAGCCTACAAATGTCGCCGGTGAGAAAGCCCTTCAAGCCGAAAAAGCTACACCGGTCAAGAGACAAGCGAGGATGACAAATTTACAAATGGAAACTGAGAAGAATGACAGTATTCCTAAATCTAAGCCTGGGCGTAAGAAGCTTGTTGATGCTGATCAAAAGGCGAGTGCTGATCAGTCGCCCAAGGCAGATGCGCCGAAGACGAGGCAAACGCGCGGCCAAAAATCTGTAGAAAAGGCACAGACGCCGAAAAAGGTGACAAGAAGCAAAGTATCCAAGGTTGGGATCGTCATTGCCAAACCGTCTCCGCAAATGAAGCCGAGCGCTAAGAAGACGACCAAAGTTAATGAATCGGCAAAGACTTTAAAGAGAGACGCATCTAAAACGAGGAACGCTAAAGCAGAAAAAAGTAACCCACCATTGGTTAAACAGAAAAAAACGTTATCGAAAACATCCTCAAGTGAAACCAACGAGTCTCCGAGGCAAGTAGCATCGACTACTAAAAACACAAGGAATAATAAAAAGGACCAGAATGCTAGTGCCGGAAAGAAATCAACGAGTAATGCGAAATCTTCAGAATCACAAACGGATGTGGAAAAACCGAGAAGGGGCCGCAAAACTGTGAGAAAAAGTGAGGAACAGACAGAAACTGTCGCTCCTACTAGAACCACTCGAACCACAGGCAAGCAAAAATCAACTGATACCACTAGTCAGAAATTGAAAAAAACTGCATCACAAGAGTCGAACAAAGCTAAGAACAACACAAATGTCCAAAACAATGTTTCGTCACAAACTGCAACGCGAGGGCGTAAAAGAAAAATCGCCGTGGAAGAATCTCCGTCTAAAATACAAAAACGAACCAAGGATGACGATATTGCTACGCGAAAACAAGGAAAGAAAGTAGAGATACAATTATCTGATCAACAGGAGAATAGCAAAGGCAGACCAAAGAAAAATTTAAATAACATGGAGAGCAGCCAGCAGACAGAACCTCCAAAGGAAGCTAAAACCAGAGGTAGACAGAAGAAGCAAGAAGATAAGGCAGCAACACAGCCTTCAAAAACTGTCAGTTCCCGTAAAAATGAAGATATAAGCAATAAGGTAGCAGAAAATGAGGTTAAAAATGTACGCGGTAGAAAGAAACAATCAGTTGAAGAAGTAACTCCAGCAAAAGCAGAAAAATCAAGGAGAAACAGAAGAGGGGAGGGCGATGCTGCATCAAGTGGAAGTGCGGCCAAGACTCAAGGAGATGTCAAGGCAAAGAATACTAGACGACAAAAGGTATGCATTTCACTGACAACCCACATGTAATATGCAGTATTGTAGTTGTAAAGTCTTATATATTTCTCCTTAGAAATGCAACCAAGTACTTACCTCTTGATATTAAGTTGAATCATGTTTTATCGATAATCAAATAGCTTAATAGAACAGTATAGTTTTTATACATTTTTATAGAAATTAAGAATTTAACATGAGACTGTTTTATATAAACATAAAATTATAACCAACCACCGGTCGATTTAATAGTACTTTTTGTTATTCCACAGGCAGATGAACCCGTGAAGCCATTGGCTGGACGGAAGCGAAAAGATACCTCCACGGCCAAAGGTTAGTGTTATTGACGTGACGTCTTATAAATTGGTTCAAGATACGGAGGCACTCTCAGTGACTGTGTCACAGCGCCGCTCACGTAACGCTCTCCATACGCAACCATAAGAGAGAGTGAGAGGCACGCGTCTCTCTCGCTCGTGCGCAGTTGGCCTGCTTAAGTTGTCTTGGGATCGATTTTGCGAGGTCTTAACAACGTCATCATCATCATCATCAGCCTGTGATAGTCCACTGCTGGACATAGGCCTCCCCTAATACGCCCTATCCATTAGGGGTTTTGGATCGGATCCCACCACGCTGGTCCAATGCGGGTTGGTGGGTGGACCGACTTTTTACATGCCCATCCGACGCATGAATCATCTTACTTTTGACAATTGAGTGATCAGCCCAAATTGCACTAACCAACTAGGGAACAACAATGAAAATTTGTTGAGTCCCCGCAGGATTCGAACCCACGACCTCCGGTTTCTAAAGCACTTCTAACTTCTAAAGCACACGCCCATACCACTAGGCTACGGAGGCAGTTCTTAACAACTTATTATTGCGGTTTCCTAGTTATTTAGGGTAATTACTAAGGCACACAACATGAAAACTTAGAAAAAATTTAACATTTCCCCCCTGGGAGATTACTGGAGTTAAATTTTCGCCCATTAGTTTACTTATAAGCAAGCCTACAAGTCGTTTACTTTTACAATTTTATTTCAGGTATCGTTTTCGACAGTTCATTGCTAGCTTTATATTTTTTAAGAAAAGGGTCATAAGTCTAAGTCAAAGGAAATATCCTAGTTACTTAATCTACTCTATTTTTAATTGTAATTCCCTATTACCCAGAAGTGTCGCAACCATCAAAGACGCGAAAAACGAGCGCGGCGAGCCCCAAAGCAACGAGGGGACGAGGTGCTAAGGTGCAAGGTTCGTAAATATTATATAAAGAATTAAAAATAAATAAGCTTAGATGATTATTATGACCCGCTTTGTGTAGTGGTTAGTGACCCTGACTGTTAAGCCAGGGGGTTGTGGGTTCGATCCTGAATCAGAAAATATATTGCGTGATGAACGTTTTCTTGTGTCTGGGTGTTTGTTTCTATATTATGTGTATTTATTTACAAAACAAAAGTAAGCTATTTATATGTCAGTGATCAGGTTTCCAGCTTTGCTTAGTTTGGGACTGCTATTATTATATGTTTGTCTGAAAACATAATAATAAAATTGGCTATATCAGTATAAAAGAAAATGTTAATATTATTTGCACGTATTTCATAGTAAGGCTATTTATGCCAAGCTATTAAGGCGACGTATTAAACCGAAGTGAGTTCGAACCTTACTGGGTAACCTTACTCGATAAATTTTAATTGGTTAAAGCAATGCGGGCTGATCACCCGACTGTCTGTAAAGTAAGATGATCCAAGCGTCGGACGGGCATGTAAAAAGTTAGTCATGCTGCTTGATCTCTCACCGGTCGTGTCGGTTTTCCGTCCCATCGAACTATGAGAATAAACGAACATTAAGGGCAAATGTGTTTGCGCGTACACTCGGGTCATATAGATCGGCTGCGGCAGTCGGAATCGATGTTTTGATATGAAAATGTATCAACTTTCAGAGGTGCAGAAACCAGCTGCGAGGAGCCGGCGTAGGTAACTCGGGATTTCGTGAGACTTATGTACTGTGACTTCTTTATGTTTATTAATTTTTTTTTATAGTTATAGAATTAAACCCTGCTACTTCTTAAAAGCTTTTTTGGTATGAATATATTAGATAGATTGAGTCGATCAATAATTTCAGGCCTGTTTTTTCTAGTTTTTTGCAAAACAGCTTAAATGTTTCTCTCTGTTTTGTATTTCCTAATAATACCTTGTCTCTGATAGAAATAAACCACTTTTCTTAAATAACAATGTGTGTTCAAGTTTTGTATAAACTTAAACTTTTCTCTTCAGAATAAATTTAATGTCTATTATGTAGGTACTTATATATAAAGAAATGTACAAAATATTAACTACTTTATCCGAAGTACAAAATGTTAGTATTAATTTCCCGAATGATAGAGTTCAAATATTTTTTGAATAATGGATATATTATATGTGTCAGATATACTAGTGCTTTAGGTTTTGTCTAATTATGTTGTTAAGTGTCTAAAAAGCTTTGTATCAACATATCTTAAAACTGCCTCCATACTTTGAAAGAGACAATAATAATAAATATATAAAAATAGAAAGGAAAGTTTGTGCCTCAGTTTGGAAAATATAAAATCAAAACGATTATATTTAATATAGAAATATAATTTTATACATAAGTTTCTATTAAAATTATAGAACACTGATTCTATTATTTAGTGTTATCATATTATAAAAGGTGCACAAGTTTTATTTATTTGTCGATGGTGTCATATTTAAATTTGTTTTATGGTAATACTGAAGATTCAAAGTGGGTTAGTGGCTTATAGAGATCGTTTAATTTTTGCCTTATATTTTAGTACTAAGATTTGCTAAGACGGCATCCATACAATTGTATAAAGATTGTGTGAATCCGCTATTTAGATTATGTTTATTGATGTGTGCTTTTATTAATATATTTAGGATAAATTATTAAATTAAGCCTTTTGTAATCACAATATTGTGATATTTTGCTGAAACAGAACTTATTTAGGCCAACAAATTATTGCAGGTCCTTGACATATTATAAACATATTTTGTTGGTTGATAAGAACTTTATTAAATGACAATTCATTATGTTTGTTACTGCAAAAAATAGTTTTCTATTGATGATTTAGAAAATAGAGATAATATATGCTGTAAGCTGAAAATTAAAAGACAGAAGAAATATGTACGCACAGAGAAGGCCAATAATGCTTTCACTCTTTTATTGTTTATTGTAATAGAAAATAACTATTATTATAATTGTGTGGTATTTTATAATTATCTTTAAACATTTAGTACAGCTTTATTGTGAGTTCCACATAGTAGAGGACGGATCGAATGTGATTATTTTAAAGTTGATTTTATTGAATTACTCTCATTGTAGTGAAGGGAACAATTTATGCAGTGAATGATTATGCAAGAATCTGATTAGTTTTTTTTTTGTCAATTAGACATTAGATTTAGTTGTTATGATTTGTGTTAAAGTAATATTGCATCTGGATATTTTAATAAACTTGTCTAGAACATAATCATCTGTGTTTTCTTTAATTATGTGCCTTAATTATTTTGTGCTAGTTTTAACTGATTGCAACGAAGGTAGAGACGAGAGGGGGGTTTGGTGTCTAAAAACAATTGCTTGGTCTTAGAGAACTAATTGTAAATGTAGCCATTCAATCATTAACGATTTAAGACATAACCCATAGTAATAAGTTGGTTAAAGAGAAATCTCTATGTTTTCAACAAAAAATAAATATATTATGATTAAAAACTATTGAGTCTTTGGAATGAACAGTATCTGTTGAGTGCGAATTGAGGTCACAACCTTCATTACCAGGAAAAGATTTAAACGGGATGCGAAAACAATCAACTTTTATTGCGGAATAACATACACTAATAAATAGCAGAAATTTATTATAAGCGATGAAGGTGACCGAGACGTTTCTCATCGCAAAAGGTTTTAGACCGAAGCACCGCTTGTAAATTTAATAAAAAATACGCATTTGAGGTTCCTATTTAAAGTAGACTGCTTGAAACCACGTGTTTCACAGCCAACTGCCAACAGGCATCAGGAACAGTGGGTTTATTTATCTTTTATTACCACGAAGGCAGATGAGCATCCTGGCCCTCTGATGAGAAGTGCTACCGACGCCTAGGGCAGCGGCAGTACCAGAGCCATCACGAATGCGCTGCCTACGTGAGACATAATATGTTTCGTCTCGTTTACCCAGTAAATACTCTGGGTACGGGGTCCTTCAAACCGGAACAGTAGAGTTTTATACACTGCTGCTTTGCATCAGAACTAGACAAACTAACCGCGGTGGTACCGCCTCAGACGGCCTCCTGTAAGAGGGGACCTACTGCCTGCATATTTATTTGTTTGCAAAGAATGCTAACAGCAAAATATACGAAAATCATTATTAATAAGATACTGTTTAACAAAGCATCACTTACATGCTCGCCAATTAGAGACACACCCCGCTTTCAATATAATGCATATAAGCATTACGAAGAATAAGTATAAGTATGATCAAGTTACTGGATATATGTTATTGTGACTGAAATAGGATTATATGAAAATTGTCTTGAAATCGTATTTCGGGGATAGCACTCAAATGTATTTTGCCAAAAAAAATCATTCTGCCTTTTAAAATCTTTAATTCTAATCTATCAATATTTATACAGGAATACAATTAACAAAATGACTATGCAAATCTCTCATAACGTGTGTTTTCGTACGTAGTGATTTAAAGTTAAGGAACCGAAAGGTCGTGCCCCACGACACTACGCAGCTCTCGGCGTTGCTCAACCCAGTATCTATATATAGGGTATTCCTCCAGCGCATGCTGAGCCGTCTTCTCTGCACATACTCCTAAACAGAAGAAATTGTGGGGGAGCCGTGTCTCTTTCCAGCCTCCACTTAAAATAGGGCGTATAGACTCCACAGTTCGGCGGCCCGCGCTGGGTTGTTCCAGCCGCAGCTCCCAATCCCGTAAAGCGAGTCCCCTTTTTTCACCGGTGGTAGGTCTCCTTTTTACAGGGGCCCGTCTGGGTGGGTACCACGGGTGTGAAAACATTACTGTGTTCCGGCTTAAAGGGCACCGTAGCCAGCGTATTTACTGGGTAAACGAGCTTTAACATCCTATGTCTCACGGTAGGCAGCGCGTTGGTGATGCCGATGTCTATGGGCGTCGGCAATAAACAAAAAAAAAAGTCGACCCGGACCCCGCAGACTAGCTGTCGGATGCGCCCAATAACTTGAGCGAACCCGGCAGTGACGAGATTCGCAGCCCTGCATAAATTGGTGCCATAGGCGGTGATGAGGGCCTAACAACCACCACCAATCATAACCAACGTTCCACAGAAGGGGTCCCAATACCGACTCCTGTGGTGCACCCATACGACACCGCGATCCGGAGCCCATCTCGGCACGGAACAAACTAAACGAGGGTGCGAAAGGTAGACCCCGAAGACGCGCCGCAGGAAGGGAGGCACCTCGTGAAAACGGCGCGCCCCCTTTATGCACGTTAAAGGCGTTGACGATGTCAAATGCCACCGCCAAAACACCTTCGCGTCGGGAAACCGCATCCTGCGTAAGGGCCCTGACCTCTAGTACGGGCCGCTACGATTCTGTCAAAGAGTTTTCCCACATCATCCAGCAGCACGATCGGGATATGGGCGGAGGGCGAGACCGCAGGACGCCCCTCCTTTTGTGAAGAGGACGAGTTTGCCCGTCTTCCGCCCCTGTGATATTAAGGCCCGAGCCAGACAGGCAAAAGCTCTGAAACTCCCGTGGATGCTCGCGCTGCACGTGATCTCCCGGAATGAGAGCTGCGGCGATCCCGCTACGACATGCGTCCTCGACCTGAGCGCTGGCGCCGCACCACGGCGACTCCCAGAGTCTAGCAGTACACCCGGCCCGGGATATTGACGCGTCACAAAAATGTAAAATTTATGCAAAAGTATAAATAAAAAATAAGCCAGATAGGAGTGGGAGTTTATCGTAAAATAAAACTTTCGTTAAATACGAATAAATATATTTGAAGACATTAATAACATATAGAGATTGCTTATTTATATTTATTATTAATCTCAGGGCACCGTGGGACGACTCCGGGCGCGCAGGGGCCCCGACACTCTGAACACGCTCGGCACCAACGCCTGAAATGTACCCAAATAACAAAAATATAATGACGCTCTCCTTTAATTACTTTAGTAATCATTTTTACAAATGATTGATTGGCTTTATTGCAACTTATATGCTTACTACTTTATTACTTGCTTATATTACTTGGCAGATCAAAAAATATTATTCCTTAAGTTGCTATAGAGCGACTACTATTACAATTGACTATTTAAAATGTAAAAATTCTTTAAGCCTTAACTTAAAATGGCAGACAGTAGTGTTTGTAGACAACCGATTCTCTTGTAAAAGAATCATCATCTTAAAAACACGCGTTTTAGCTGTAACGAGATAAAAAAAGCGTGCGTGAGGAGTGGGTGCTTTTACTACTATTAATTTACACAAAGCATTATTTCTCACATTGCAATCTAAGTACTTATTAACGCCTCAAATCCGGTCACTCCAATATACTTGTAGATTTTGTTATCATCATCATCAGCCTATGCCGTCCTGACCTGCCTCAGCCCATATTGCCCTAACCAACTAGGAAACAACAATAAAAATTTGTTGAGTCCCCGCAGGATTCGGACCCACATCCCCCGGTTTCTAAAGCACACGCCTATACCACTAGGCTACGGAGGCAGTCAAGACTTTGTCATAGACTAACATATAATTTTATAGACTTCAACATCGATATTTGTTGCAAACTGAAAGAGCAAGTATTTCTGTTAAGTTGACAATTTGAATAAAATCATCCATACCTGTAAAGAGGCGAATAACGCGTGGGACGAATGAGGCAGGACCGCCTGCAGGAGTCCTGAGCTCCGCGCCCCCTCCGCCGGCCGCTTCTAGTACGAAGCCCTTGACGCACTTGAGCACTAGTTCTGCACGACGCATGCACCAGGCGGCGGTCATTTCCTAAAACGTAATGACTAAATCGAGACCTAGCCTCTGACTGTTACGCCAAAGACTATGGGTTCGATATCCACAGATGTAACTAAATGGCTCCCACCTACGTTGTAACCATCATCAGTTTAAGTTTTGTTTTGCTCAACTAAAACGTTTGTTTTTGCACAATTTAATTATATGCTTAATAGAAAATAAAAAAAATATTAAAAGTATTCACAAGGCGTACAAAGTCGTGTTTTACATGTAACGATGCCGTATATATGGACCTGTACAAATATTACGACAGCGAGTTTGACTATGGGGACACAACTTCACCATCTACTGCTGGACATAGGCCATTTCCAATGAGCGCAAAGGCGGTCGTTCCCAGGAACTAACCTCTAACCTGAATCGGCTTATTCACGACAATCGATATTCCACTAGTAAGGAGTTCGCCCAATACTTTAACTACTCAAACGTGGCTTTCACTCTAGAACCTTATTCGCCAATTAAAAAAATCGAGAATATGGTTTAGCTTCAAATGCTGCTGAGCGCAACTGTCGGCTTCTCTCTCGAAGCCATGTCTTTCCAACTGCAATGTATGCCCAAGGACATAAGCAATAATAACTTCGAGAATAGTGTCATTAACCGGCCTCTGAAAAACGTATTCGAGTAAGTTCATCCCGAGACCGATACGTCGAAAGGATTCATTCAAGCTTTGCATTATTTCCTGCAAGCACTCCAACGAGTAAGTTAATATGGCAATATCATTGGTGCAATAAAAGTGTGAAATGTACTCTTCGTTAATCATACCAATTATTTTCGGTACCACCCGAAGGCTTGCCAGACAGGCAAAGAATGCTTTTAGCTTCAAGTACGCCTTCTTACATTCGTTTCTTTGTGCAACAAGAGTAAGTAAATAAATATATACTGCCACATTCAGTCCAGTTTTAGAGGAGACCGTCAAAGCATTAGTGACCAGTTTCGTGAATATTACATTCCCCTGTCACACTTCTCGATGTAATCGGATTGGTTTCGCTTGAACCTCCGCAAGCAGGCCTGACTTACACTGCTATGCAGACTTCTCAGCACTTCGACGTATCTACAATCAACCTGACATCGTTGACGTGGAAGCTCATAAACTATGTTAGGTCGAACGTCCAGGTTTCCACGGAGTCAGAAGCTTTTTCATATTCCACAAAGTTAAGGTGCAGAGGCTGATACTACCCATGAGTCTATTGTATGGCTTGCCCTGTGGTGTATATAAACGTGGCTGTGTTTTTGAATTTATAAATGATAACACATCCTGGTAATAGAATGCTCGCTCCAGGCTTTTTCAAAATCAAAAAACGTATAATAGAACTGTATGTGGCTCATATGAATGTATATTTAATTATTTTAAAAGATGAAAAAAAAAGGCCCGCTGAGTAGTTTTCGCCGGTTCTTCTCAGGTCGGGGGCGTCCTATTCCGAACCGGTGGTAGCGTCATTGACAATCAATAAGCGAGTGTTACACTTCTATATGAAATAAAGATATTTGAATTTGTTGGATTACTTCTCGTATTACATGAAATCCTACCGAATCACAAACGACTTAACTACGAGCCAAAAAAACTAGAATGTGATAACAGGAGGACCAACTAACTGATTTGCAGATGATTGGGTTTACCTCAGTGATCTCGTGCCTGAGCAGCAGAGGGATGGAGATGGAGGTGACGTCGTTGCAGCAAGCGGCCTTGAGGATGTTGCGGAGGCCCAGGATGGCGGGGTGCCGGGAGGTGATGTCGCCTAAGAATCAAATACGTGAATTCTTATAACGATGTAACAAAATGGATTCTTTTGACTGCTAAGTATTTGCAAAATTTAGGTCTCGTGATTTAGAATTAAAATTTTGATATTTTTACAGCATGCAGATTCAAAGTTGCAAATAGAGATAGATTTTTTGATTTGTGAAAAATTACGTCGGTGCTGGTCTTAGCTGACAGACGTTCTGTAATCTTATCGATTGATAGAATGAAAGTCTAGCAATGTGTGAAGAAACCTGTTAATCAATAATACATTTTATTGTTGAAAAGTTTCCTCTTTATTGAAGACAATCTTAGTGCCGATATCTGCTACAAAGCAATAATACGAAAACACTAGTCTATGTATAAGGGCAACGTAGCCCGCGTATTTAGCAACGAGATGTCACATCTTATATCACAAGAGCACCAGCGGACTTAGTTTTACTTACGTTTGTAACGAGCAAGTAGTATCATTTGACAACAAATTACCTTTCTTTATCTTGTCTCTTCTCTGTGCTAAAATAAAAATGGAAATTATGAGTTCTTTTAAAAAATATTTAGATACCTGACTTGAGCGAGTCATCAACAACCAAGTGGAAGACCACATGGGCGTCCAGATTGCTGTGTCGCGTGACAAAGACGTCGCCAGGCTTCAGCTGACGAGGTCTGATGGCCTCTCCCACTCTTCGAAGCTGAGTAGCAGCATCTTCGAAGTGGTGGTCGGTTGAGGAGCCAGCTATGTAAGCGAGGGGGGAGCGGGTGGGGTTTGTGTCAGCTAGTACCACTACTCCTGTTAATTCAGTAGAGTACAGCGCTAGAGCTGGTTGCAAGCGGGCTGCAGCACCGCTAGAATATAACAGAACAGGTTTTTCAATATTACAATCAATAATGTGGATAAGAGTGATTAAAATCAATGCAGTAGCTTAGCTTATGAAGTTGTTACAAATTAAAACGCCTTAAGTATAGCTACCATTTAATTTTTCTGATTATAAAGATACCAGATCTTTTCAACAACTCACTTGTATAAAAAGTAAGATGATCTATGCATCGTGATGATAATAAGTGTGTCAACAGTCGGTAACGGTTTTAAGGTCATCTTTGGCAGTCGCTCAGTGTGTTGTAATTTACTGACAACTAACCCTTATATCAACCCGTATTTGACCAGCGTGGTGGGATACGGTCCAAGCACCCCCTAACAGGGATAGCCTGCATTAGGAGAGAAGGCACCAGAAGCAAACGCGTTACATATAGCATAACAACATTTGACAAAATCAGTCTGTCTGTGCGTTTGTTCTGACTAATTTTAATATAGCTGGTTCGATTTTAGCTGTTTTTTGAAAACATTAACTTTTTTAACATTAAACAATAGGGCAACAGTTTCCTACAGGAAAAAACATCACCTACTTGTCGTCGTGGTTGACCGCGCATAAATCCAGCATGTCAGCCGCCACCAGGCGAATGTTGTGGGTCTGCTTGAGCTGACTGCCTAAATGTATGGTGAAGCTCTCTTCTAGGCGAGGCTTCGGGACTCCTAAGGGTGGAGGCTCCGATGGGAAGGTGGCCAGAGGGGAGTTGCTGGTGAGGAAAGGCTGATTTAAATTCCTTATCGTTATTCATACTACTTTGCCTATGAATGAGAGTGGAGTAGTCCTATCACTTATTAAACAATGTGGGACAATGCTTTAGAAGTTACATCTCACAGGACATAATAACTTGAATAAATAATTAATTTTAAATATATCTTATAAAACATTATTAACATAAATTTTTTTTGTTAATATTTAAAATCTTATATCAGGATGTTTGAAATAAGATAATAACTACAATTTTTATGTATTAGTCCAAACTAACATTCATATTCTAATGTATATGACTATATGAACATACAAATGTATTTATATATTCTTTACATAGCATTTTTTTTTATTTGGTCTGGTGCACCCACATTATTATCGCCACAATAAACTCGATTTTTAGACAATACAATAGTTTTGCACCCAAATTATAAAAATAAATACCTTGGGGTGCTAAGCTCGCTCTCGCCCTGATATTGCTCTAAAGTGGTCATCAGCCAAGCCCTATGCGTCGCTCTCTGCGTGTGTTTCAAGGCATCCACTTGGGAGTCCCATCGACCAGCTGCGAGACTTTGTTCCTCAAAGTGCTTTGTTGCTAATTCATTTATCTCATCTTCCGTTGTACCCGAATTTAGGAGACGCATCTTTTCCTCCATTTCCTCCGTTTGCCTGGAAGATACAAAAAAAACTATTTTTAGTATTTACATAGTCTATACAAATAAACGAAATTAGAGAATCTGTAGGTAACATTAAAATAACTGTTTCTAAATTATTACATTGCGGAAAATATACCAAAACAATGGGGTAAATCAGAGAAAATACTTCTGTATAAAAAAGGAGATGCAGCAGACTTAGAAAATTACAGACCCATCAGCTTATAACATTGTGTTTATAAACTATTCTCTTTCATCTTGTTAACCCGAATTAGAACAAATATAGGATTTCGATCAGGGTTCTCAAAAGTAGATCATATACATACCATTGAACGACTAATATAAAATTTAAAGAATATAATCAACCCGTGTATATTGTTTGTAGACTATGCTGAAGCATTTGATAGCATAACACATAAATCAATATGGAAAGCACTGAAATCATGTAAGATAAATAAAAAGTATATTAACATCATTTGAAAAGCATATCAGAATAGCTCTAGTAGAATAAGACTAGAAACTAAAGGAGAGGAATTTGCAATAAAAAGAAGAGTTAAGCAAGGAGATCCTTTATCACCAACTGCAAGCCAGACATTGGTGTTCACTAATATAATAAAGAATAAAAAATCAACAACACGACATGCAATGGATAGGTGTATCTTGAAACTAAAAAACACTGATAGAGGTAAAAACAATGTTAAGAATAGATAAGAAAGAAGAGCAAACTGACTGATGCTCTTGAATACTTTAACTATATATGTAATAATATCAATAAAATTAACAGTTTTTTGTATCATTTTGTTATAAGTACAACTTTTCGAAAAGTTTTAATACATTTCAAGTCACACCCAAAAATAAGCTCTATAAAAACTGTTTGTCCTTAAAAGTTACTTACTGCTCCGACAGTTTCTTTATATCTTCATCACGGTTCTTTAGCATGTTCATAACTGTTTTGGCATAGGAATTTTCAACTTGCAGAATGGTGTCTAAAGCTGGCGAGTGGACTAGCTTGTGGTATGCCGCTGCAAAGACCTGAAAGACCACATATTTTATGACATTTTAGTAAAATTACATTAACAGCATTCCAATATGCTGTAATTTTTTACACACCTCTTCATCTGAAGTGCCCTTCTGTTCAGCAAACTCAAATACATTCTCTTTAAACAGTTTCTCCCAGTTTTTAACAACACCATCTACATTGATTTCACTGTTCTTCAATTGATTAAGAAGTTTTTCATCTCTTGTGTTGTGAAAGTCTTTTGTCTCTTGAGATATGAACTGGGCTAGTTTGTCATTAAGTTCTGAAATAAATAATTATGCTTTGACTAGTTCAAATAATTTTACAATATTTTTTAATCAATTACGACTATCCTTAACTTTTAACTTTCACATGGGACTGGTAATGTATAGGCTGCACAACCCAAAAGTTAGAGAGGGAGCAGAATTACATTAGATTGTAATAGATATTGGCAAGCAATATGTTGCTACATATATTTAACAACAAGAGTTCAAAATGTACAGCATTATGATGACACTTTTTTACACAAAGTATTTAAGAACAATATATATGGTCCATTAGAAAAGTGATATTTAAATCTATCCTCAAATAATACTCATTTAATTAGTTTTTAAGTGATTATACATACATATTAAGAATTAACTAAACTACAAGCATATTTCTTGAAGAAACAGGAAATTTACCATCTTCCAAATATACAGGTATATGAAACATATTAATAACACGTTGCACAAGTTCTCTTGAAGATCCATCATAGGGTATTTCCACAGGAACTTCTAATTTAAAAAATATCTCTTCGTTAGTACAAGTGGGAAAGGAATATTTAAAAGTTTTTGATACACTCGCAATAACTTCTCCGGTCATTGTTGTAACTACACCCACTTTTTAATCTTTGATCAATTGATTGTTAATTACAGTATACAAATACAAATATTGATAATTATAAACAAAACTTGACACTGTCGTTGATAGGTGATAACAGAAATTAAATGTCAAAAAATTTTACTTTACACGCAGTTTTACTTATCATTAGTTTATAATATGATTAAAACTTACTGGAAAAAACATTAAGATAGAAATTAAAAATAACTTCATTCTTTTCGTTAATGTTTAAAATTATCCGAACATGCTCTAATTCTTACTGCTTCCGTAGTCTAGTGGTATGGGCGTGTGCTTTAAAAACCGGAGGTCGTGGTTTCAAATTCTGAGGGGACGCAACAAATTTACTTTGTTGTTTCCTAGTTGGTTAGGCAATTTGGGCCGATCACCCAATTGTCTGAAAAGTAAGATAATCCATGCGTCGGATGGGCACGTAAAAATCGGTCCACCCACGAACCCGCATTGGACCAGCGTGGTGGGATACGGTCCAAAAAACCCCCTAATGGATAGGGGTGTATTATGGGAGGCCTATGTCCAGCAGTTGACTATCACAGGCTGATGATGATAAACATAGGCTGATGATGATGTTCTAATTTGGCATCTTTAATATTATTCACATCGGCGGATGCGTGAATCTCTTGAATCTTGAATGGACACCGATTCAAAATCCCTTAAGATTTAAGCCTACTTTGCCTACTAAATGCCGCTGTAACTCTCTGTGAGGCATTATATAGTGTTGTTATTTGTCATTGTTTTATTAGATGATGCCGCCGATAGCTTCTCTCCCGAAATTATGCGATTTACACGTAGCGTAACGTATCAAAGTTCCAAATATCGCACTGTGACATAGAGTGTAAGGTCTCGTTTACTCAGTAATTGCATTAGCTACGTCGCTTGAATTTTATATTATACTTATTTACCTTTAAATTAATTTCTGATTTGGTTTGGATAAAGTGAAAACATTGTACAATTAAGTGCCAGGTTCTATAGCAAAGCATATATTTGCACACAAAATGAGGTTGGTAATGTTAAATCGTTGGCCGTGGATTAAATATCCCAAGCTCATAGACTGCTTCAGTAGCCTAGAGGCATGGGGTTGAGCTACAGAAACCGGAGGTCATGTGTACAAATCCTACGGGGATTCAATTATTTTTTTAAAGTTATTTCCTAGTGTGTTAGAGCAATGGATACAAGTTGCATCGGATGGGCATGTAAAACGTTGGCCTGGTCATATGGCCAACGTTTTACATACATACATCATCAGCCTGTTTTAGTCCACTGCTGGACATAGGCCTCCCTAATACACCCTATCCATTAGGGGTTTGGACCGTATCCCACCACGCTGGTCCAATGCGGGTTGGTGGGTGGACCTACTTTTTACATGCCCATCCGACGCATGGATCATCTTACTTTTCAGACAATTGGGTGATCGGCCCAAATTGCCCTAACCAGCTAGGAAACAACAATGAAAATTTGTTGCGTCCCTGCAGGATTCGAACCACGACCTCCGATTTCTAAAGCACACGCCCATACCACTAGGCTACGGAGGCACGTTTTACATGCCCATCTTTCTACAGATGTGTCGGTTTACACCTGTGCTTGAGTGTACATTTGTGCAATTTAAAATCTCCTGCGTAGATGGCTGATATCTAATAAGAAATAAAGAATAAAATAGATTGGTGTCGGCTCGAAGAACAGTATTATCCAAGGCTCGAACTAAAGTTTAAATATAAGCAACGTGGGCCGAACACTGTTGCCAACTTTATTTTTTCAACCCACCAAATAAGGCCGTATTAACCACCAGAAAACCACTAAACTTTGTCGGGCTCTCAAACCACCAGAATTCCACTAGAGATTACAGTGCGACACAAAATATTACTCATTCATGAGCGACAACCATCTGCGATACTTGTGAAATGTCGCGTGCTTAAGCGTAGTGTTATAGAGCTGCAAACTCGCTATAGTAAAATCACTAGGTTTTTTAATTCGCGGTAGGGCGTTCAACTCGCGGTGTGGTGAAGGAAAGCGGGAAAATATTAGATTTTAAATTTAAAACAGAGTAGGAATAATTAAAAATAATAAAATAGAGTACTTAGATTTTGATTTGCTATGACAGTAAAATACTGTACTGTATTTGTCATTTCATTATTAAAAAGTTAGATTAAATCATTATTTGAATAATATAGAATATGCACGACTTTTAATTCTTTCATGACTACTAATCATACAATGTAGTAGTAAATATTTATATGTTGCAGTTCTAGCCCTCTCTCACTCTCAATGTCTAAGCAAAATTTCAATTAAGTGAGCACCACTCTAGTTAACTATATTTTTAAATAAAATAACCAACAGTAGGTACGTTTCGTGAATCAAATCAAACTTAACTTAACCCAATATCCGTACAAATAACGTTCATAATCGTTTATTCAAGAGGTTTGTAGACAATAATCGGGGAATCCCCGACCCGACAGATTTGATTTGAGCAATGTTGCCTACATCCTAAACTTAAACCATGTTTGAAGTTTCGGGCCTAAATGCTCATTTTTAACTATAACGTATACAGAGCATTTTATGAATCACAGTAGCGGTTAAATAAATTAAATTACCACTAACTGGAACAATCTAATCCACTATAAAATCCACTAGCCACTAAAACCAAGAAAATCTCGCTGTAAGGCATGCCTAAACCACCAGATCTAGTGGAAAATCCACTAAGTTGGCAACACTGGGGCCGAATACCATTCAGATGGAAAATAATTTATGCGGAGGATAGGTATCCAAACTAGCTTCTACCACTATAAATGTTGTAAATTCTCGACTAAAAACTATATTTAAAATTGATAATGCTATGGCCAGTTTAATCGCCAGTAATGTGGGTTAGCCCGTTAAAGATTTTTACTATGCGAATGTGAAAAATTTGAATATTCTTAATGTAAGTAATTTGAAACCGCTCGATCGCCAATCGTATTTTTAATGTCATATTGTGTATATAGACACATTTGTAATATCATAAATAGTATCTTAACTTTATTCATTAAGGCAGTTGTGTAAAAAAAAATAATATAACTGTTAGTGGTAGGAGTAAACTTAAACTTATTTTTTTTATTTTGGTTAAAAAAATTTGAAAGTAAACCCAATTTTAGTAAAATAAGTCAAAATATTAAAAAATTCGAGCTTTTTGAATTATTTAGTTACGAAAAACTTTAGGTATAAATAATAGTAAACAATAAAAATTTGGTTCAGTAATTTAGTTATAGCCGGGTGGGTGTAATATTGCAATCATAAAACAAGTAAACTTAGTAATATTTATATTTTAGAATGTCTAAATATTTGTTGTGTGTTGTTGTACGTTGACGTTTTATTCGATTCGAGTTGTTGTTTTCTGTCCTGTCGTTATTAGGGGACATTATGACACCATCTTGTAATAGTAGTACTATATTTTCATTATATATAATTAGAAAAAATGGAAACAATAAATTAAATACATAGTGATATAAATTAAAATAAGAACATCTATCGGTTCGTTTTATTAAATCCGTGTCTGAACCGATTGGACCGGGTGCGACTGCTAGCGTGTCGGCCGTCAGCTTCTGGTTTGTTCCATCATTGGGTTTGCTTACGCGGCTTCACCACCTTCCTCTTCTTCGGCGCTGGCTGTGAGCATGGTAATCAGCTTCTGGGTGTCGATGAAGCCCTTGTCGTCAATCTCCATCTGGTCGTAGGCCTCGTCGACCTCGTCAGCGGAGAATTTGTCGCCCCAGGTCATGAGTGCGTGCCTCAGCCTTTCGGAGTCGATCTTGCCGTCAGTGTCGAAGGTCTTGAAGGCGCTGATGACGACATCATCCTCATCGGAGCCACCAGACATGCGGTTGGCGAACAGGGTCAGCAGCTGGGTGAAGTTGATGGGTCCAGAGGCCTCACCGACCATCTCGTCGAGCTCCTTCTCGGAGGCGAGCCTGCCCAAGGAGTCGAAGGTGGCGCGGAGGTCGTTCTTGCCGATGATACCGTCTTTGTCGTGATCCATTAGCTGGAAGGCCTGAAATTACGGTGAACGATTAGAACGTCACGTGTTTGTAAATATACCTCGTTTGCGATGGACGTGAGTAAGTGTGTTTAGTAAATAAATACTAGCAGTTTGCGTTAATGCGACGCAATTAATTGATTCTAACAGCAAAATTTGTATGCCACACATCAGTAACAAATATATTTTTTTTATTTTTTCTTTTTTTGCAACGTGATTTAAAATGTTTAGAGTAATTTCTGTCGTATTATCGAAATCAAACATACATTTTCTAGGCTAATCTAAAAACATTTGGACTCAGACTAATAAAAACGTTATTTTTTGCCGGAATCCTTTCAAGATTATTCAGTTTCTTATGTATTGTTTCGGCAATTACGAATTTAATGAGTTAGATAGTTATTTGTAGAGTTCTGAGAGTTTTCACTACGTCGAAAAATTCACGAAACCTCTTTAAACAGCGGCAAAATTTGCCGTCTTACGAAAGCTAAATTTGACTAGCGGGTTGCCGAAGGGAATGAAAATGGAGTTGTTTTATTGTACACTGTGGTTACCTCTTTGAACTCGGCGACCTGCTTCTGGGAGAACATAGAGAAGACATTGGAGCCGGTGCGCTTGGCCTTGCGGCTTCCGCGCGAGGATTGACGCTCACCGCCAGCGGGTGCGGCGGGGGCCTCTTCTGCGGGCGCTTCTTCCTTCGGCGCCTTCTTCTTCTTTACCTTCTTATCCTTATCCGCCTGGAAGAGATAGACGATTAGAAAATGTTTTAAAGTCTAGCCCTATTGGATCCGACTGGTGGATCTTGGGAAATCTTTTAGGATACACGATCAGTGAATATTTCGAAGCCTATTAGAATTAGGCCTATGGGATTCGAGTCCCAGATTCGTTGATATATATGAGTGCTCAGGTATATTGTTCAAAGTGGAGGATGTTGGCGAGCATATCTTTTAAATGATTAGTATACTATGTTATCTCTTTGCGTTTACTAGAATTTGGGAATATAGACTCCGGTTTCTCCTGTGACAATTGATACTGGAAAGAATCTGATTTGTCAGAATACTGTAAACTAAATTAAATGCGATAAAATGAGTAAAGCCTTTAATAAATTAAATTGAAATAATTATTTATGGACCTTAACATTTTTGTCAATCGGTAAGGTGAGATTTCTTTGAATGAACCCAAATTTCAATAAAACTGGAAGATTTTCGTTCCTCTATTTGAAATTAATGTTAAGTTTTCAACTCGTGTGCTTTATTTTAATAAAAAAGAGAGGAATACTGTTAACCATCATCCGCTTTTACAGATTCTTTAGCGTACAACTATAATGGTGAATTCAATTTTGTACCAATGTTGGTAATTTTTTTACTCCCTTGTCCAATAATTCTTAACCGTATAATTTTATGATTAGTATTTCATATTGAATTTAGATTGTATCTTACTTTGCTTTCGTCATATAAACTTTAAACGTTTTAAACATGTTGGTAAACATCGATATAATTGAATCGATTACAAAAAGTTTTGAACTATTACATCATTGATTTAAAACGCTTTATTTTGTATAATCGTATGATATCTGAACATTATTTGAATCATAATGTAAATTAAATATTTTATAGCATTTTTCATACGAAATGTTGCATAGATCTTTAATTACTTTACAAAAAAAAAATGCTTTATAATTGAATTCCAACAAATATTTCGCTAATCTTTCAAGTTTTTTCTTAAATCAAAAAGTTACTTTTTATTTGCTAACTGTACAATTTTGCAACAGATTTCCGTTTAAACTTGAATGGTCGCATTATTCCATCAAATAATAGTCAAAATTCTCCCGCAAAATTTAACAGAATATGACAAAGACGATATAAGTATTGGTCATCCTTCATCGTTAACTAATTAATCTATCGCTAATCATCCAACGCCCGGTTGGTGAGAGAGCGGCGCGCGCGTCCCGTTTTGGCTTCGCTTCAGGCGCCTTTATATTTAGAAACCCGTATCGGTTTTCACCCCGGCGTTTGTTACGTAAAACGGAACTCGAAATAGAATCGTTTCGCTGCTTTATTATAAAACCTTGCTGGTTTGATTTGATTTGGTCCACGTTTTAGTGCTGTACTTAATGTATATCTGCTGTTGTGTATTGTGGTGTGTTTATCATCTATTTAGTTACTATTTATCCGATTGATTGGGATCTATGTCTATCACAAAATTTCTTGAAAAGTTTGTTATTTAAATTACAAAACAACCGATTCTTCGTGATCCAGTTTACGTTCCGTTTCTACTGTAGATTCATGTTTATTTTTTTTAAATTAAAATCGTAGTCGTCATACTAATCAAATTGGAATACAATAAACCTTTCACTCATGCCTAACCGTTCTCCATCGTGTATCTCTAGCATCACTCGGATGAAATGTTATCACTTCACGTCACTTTGTCCACTCGTGTATCACTAGTGTTCACTTGTGTCCACTTACCATTGTGTTGTTTGCTGGATCGATGGAAGAGAGACTGTACCGCTCGGCAGTCCCACCCTGACTCCGAGAGCGCGTTCCCGGCGCGACGTCCAGTCCTCCCCTCCCCCCCACTCCCTACCAAACAGAATCCCGACCATTCCATATATAGTTCGATGGGTAAATCGGTTGCTACTCCTCATCAGAGCCGTATCGCCCGTCAGCCTGAGCAGCCGACTAAAATAATCTCACCTGGTCATAGCTACACAGTCGTCAGGGGTCACTTGTGCGCACTCCATTTATTTGAGCAATTATTTATTGCATTGTATCGATACAGTCTAGGTGACTAGAAGTGAGCAACGGAATGATCGCATTATTAAGAAGATAAATTTATTTCAAAGTTAGAATGTTATATCAATCGATTATATTTTAGTAAACTTTCATAATAATATTTAACGATCATAAAAATACAGTTTGTGGATTTTAATGAGCTTTTTCGCGTAATTACTTAACTCAATAAAATCCGTGTAATTGTATTATTTGTGATGCATAATATTCGCGTAAGGAACTGAAAGTGTCAATATTAAACCGAATCATTATTAAATTTTGAAAAAGGAACCCTGGAATCTTAATCAAATTACTAAATTAACTTTTCAAATTTTGCTGTATTTTCATTTTTAAAAATACTACAATTTCTATTGTTTAATTAAATTTTTACCACTTAAGATGATTTGATTAAACTTAATGTACTATACTAAATGTCGGTTATTTCATTTTCAGTATATTTTAACTGTACTATGATGTACGTTACCATTTGTAACTTTTTTATTCAGTATCAATTTTTTTTTTTTTTTTTTATAGCTTACGCAGCAGACGAGCAGTCAGGGCCACCTGATGGAAAGTGGTCACCGACACCCATAGACATTGGCAATCCAGTGGTATCGCCAACGCGCTGCCTACCGTGAGACATAAGGTGTTAAGTCTCGTTTACCCAGTAAATGCGCTGAGCTACGGTGCCTTCAAACCGGAACACAGCAGTGTTTTCACACTACTGTTTCTGGGCAGAAATAGGCACCGCTGAGTGGTATTCCACCAGACGGTCTCCTGTAAACAGGGACCTACCACCGTTTTTTCAATTTTCAATAATTTAAGTAGTATTTTTTTTACCCAAGATCCTGTTGAGTTTCTTAAATAATTTATCGTAACATTAGAGAGTATTAATTATATTAAATTAATTTGAAACTGATATAGTTATAGGTTGGTTACCAGTGCGCCTTTTAGTAACAGACATTGATGATGTTATGCGCATAAAAACGTTGAACAGGAAAGATCTGAATTTTTTTAAGTCTTGAAAATAACGAAAATATCATCAACAACCTAATATTTGGGTCCTTAATGCATCACATTGTTGTTAGATCAAATCTCTTTGAGTTTAGCTTTTCATACTTTTGAATCAAAACCATATATACATTATTATTATTGTTAGTTCCGTTTAGTTTCTTCACAGTAGGGTTTGTTTTTGACTAAATAAATCAATAAAGTTTATTTTAGTCATAATTTTGATTTAATGCTGTCAGATCCTTTCGTTTTTTATTCCTAGTCGCTTTTAAGAAGCTAATTTTGTGGTGAAGAGGTCGTTTATAAGGCGTAAAATAATTATATCTATATATTTGACTATAGCAAAACTATTATTAAAAACTTTACAGTCTTATTATGAAATCTATGGAATTACCATGGTGTTTACACAGAATTCTAGTGTCTTGTGAAAAATTAAATATATAGTTATCCGTAATAATAAAGTGTTTATATATGTATTTAAACTTCGTAACGCAAATCATTAAACTTTAAACGTAGTTATTATTGTGCAAAGAAGTTTTTCTCTCATATTTTTTTTGTTCCTCTAAATATCTTACTACCGATTGTTGACATTCATTTGTCATCACATATACAACACCAAGCCAATAACAACAAGCACATATAGCAACATATAAGCACATTGGCAAAGATGTTTCTTTCTACTCATCATTATCATCATCAGCCTGTGTTAATCCAATGCCAGACAAAGGCCTGACATAATGCACGCCTCCTCCATTAGGGGGTTTTTGGACCGTATCCTACCACGCTGGTCCAATGTGGGTTGGTGGGTCGACCGATTTCTTACCCATCTGACGATTGGATCATCTTACTTTTTAGGCATTTGGGTGATCAGGTCAAATTGCCCGAACCAACTAGACATCAATGAAAATTCGTTGAGTCCCCGCAGGATTTGAACTCAAGACCTCCGGTTTCTAAAGCACACGCCTTTACTATTAGGCTACGGAGGCAGTTTTATTAACTATTTTTCTAAACCATTAGTGAATTTAGTTACTATTATATTTATTGTTTTCAGCCTCCTACTTTACGACGGAGTAGATATTGGCTGACATAAAGGTATTTAGAGGCATTTGGCGTAGGACCTATTATAATTTAAACTAAATAGCAAATAATCCATAAAATATGTATAATAACTGTACTATATGTGGATTAAAAGCTGTTGTGTTTTATTACAGATTTACACAAAACACGAAAGGTTTAATCAATAATAGTATTTCCAAATGTTATAACAGTTTCGGGTCTTGATCAGTAACTATTCTGACGTTAAATACTTTTATTTCTTTTTGTAAGTATCGATCCCGGATAAGTTGTTAGACTTTGGACTGTTGGCCTACTTCAAGATTTATTTTTAGCAAAGCATTAGCATAACGGATACTCGATTGCGGAACACGTAAAAATCAGTTGAAACATTCTTCAACAGACTTTGTCTCATATATATAGGTTTTCTATGGAATAAAGAACTATTACAGCATACTCAATTATATTACTCAAAAATGATGTTACATTTTCGGTCTTTACTAATCAACGTTGAAACCTGGAGAAATACAATTATAATATCTAATAAAATTAAATTAAATTTTGAATAAAATTTTTGCACTGATTCAGAGTGTTCTTTGTTTTCTTTTAGCAGTATCAAAATGTATAAACAATGTCGATGGGTTAAATTTTTATTTCATTATCTTTTTTTTTTAAAGAAAAACGCCTAGCTATAATTAGGTTGCATTTAGCTACACACCTTCTTTTCCCACCATTTTTTTTTGATATCTGATAAATCGTTGAGGATTATTTCGGCTTCTAGACTAACTATATGGTAATACTAGAATGTTTTGCCAAAAAGCTTGGCACTCGACCTTCGCTTCTATTTTAGAGGGCTAAATTGAATTATAGAATTCTAATTCAATAGACTTTGAAACGCTAATCTGATTATCTTGATAACACACTATTTCAAAAACCGCTTTATCCAATCGCAAGCCCGAAAATTCAGTTGTTTTATTAATTAAATTTATTAAAACTTTTTGTATAAAGTTTGGACAACAGCGGACTTAACGCTAAAGGATAAGTGAGTTTAAATGTTTACCGATTTTCCGTCCGATTACACAAATATAATCTCGAGTCCTCCTCTCATACAAGACCGACTGGAATGGGACATCAGTGCCCATTTCTAGCACAAGATAGTGTGAATGCACTAATATGTTCCAGTTTTAAGGGGCAACGATACGAAAAATATTAACTTCAGCCGACTAAATGACTTTTAGCATTACACGATGCATTTTCTATGAATAACAACTAATTGACAACATACCCGGAGTATGTTGTCAATTATGAGTATGTTGACACATTAATTATATAATGTAACGGACTGCTCGCTGTTCCTTTTAATAAGTTAACAATTGTATATTTAAAGTTGTTTGTTAAGATTCATCTAGAAGCTAAAGATGCCAAAAAAATGAGCGTGTTAATGTCCTTGCCGGTTCTTATAAGATCAGAGGCGCCTTTTTTCGAACTGGTGGTGGCATTGATGAGAATAAATAAGCATTTGTATCGCTTCTATAGTAATCAAATATATTTAGATTTGAATTGGCCTATGAGCCGGGATATCACTCAACATCATTCGCGCTGTTTGGTTTATCGCATTATTCATTTAAAGAAAATCTTAATCTTACCTTGTTTACATCATACATACATACATCATCAGCCTGTGATAGTCCACTGCTGGACATAGGCCTCCCCTAATACACCTCTATTCATTAGGGGGTTTTGGACCGTATTCCACAACGCTGGTCCAATGCGGATTGGTGGGTGGACCGACTTTTTACATGCCCCTCCGACGCATGGATCATCTTACTTTTCAGACAATTGGGTGATCGACCCAAATTGCCCTGACCAACTAGAAAACAACAATGAAAATTCGTTGAGTCCCCGCAGGATTCGAACCCACGACCTCCGGTTTCTAAAGCACACGCCCTTACCACTAGGCTAGGAGGCAGTTATCTTGTTTAGTAACATATTTTTGTGTAATATCATCCTGCATCTAATCTACCATGTTAGTTATAGTAAAAATGGTATAAATTATTGATGGTGACCGTTTTAGTCGATGGAATGTACCCATTCCGGCGCCGTGCCCGCCCGCACAGTTTCCACGCGGTGTGCTATTTACGTTGCGTTGACTCACGTACGACCGAAATACACCATTGTAATCGACACCGATCGGTCCCCGGTTCGATTCCAGGGACAATTGTTTGATGCCATATAACTTATTACTTTAACTTCAATGTGTATCTATCGTATGTATACATTTATATTTGAAATTTATTACAAACGATAAAAAACATAGACTTAACTAATTGTTTTATCGGTATAGAGGCTGGTTTTTATTTTGGCTTGAATAATTAATATTACAATTTTATTATGTTTAAAGAAGGTTTTAGTAAATTTGTACCTATATTTTTTCGACCTCGATATCTATCATAAGGAATATTTTTTAACGACCCCAAAAAAAGGAGGAGGTTCTCATTTCGTCTGCATTTTTTTATGTTTGTTACCTCAGAACTTTCGCCTGGGTGAACCGATTTGGTTGTTTTTTTTTTTTTTTTTTTAATTTGAAAGGTGGTGCTTCCCGTTTGGTCCCATGGCAATTTGGTCCAGTTCTGACAGTGGCATCCATTAAAAAATTGAATAAATCTGAATTTACATTACGTATGTGCTCAACAAATGGAAAATTAATAGCTCAATACCACGCCAATCGATTTGAGGTCGGTTTGCTTTTTGTTAAAATTTTGTAGAATACGTTTTAACGCAATGTCTCTCAAAAGTTTTAATTGTTTATTAGTTGTTATTAACGAATAATCATTGTTATCCAAACTTATTAGGGGAAAATGGCATATTTCTGCCTCCGTAGCCTATTGGTATGGGCGTGCGTTTAAAAGCCGGAGGCCTTAGGTTCGAATCCTGCGCGGACTCAACAAATTTTCATTGTTGTTTCTTAGTTGTTTGGGGCCGATCACCCAATTGTCTGCTGAAAAGTAAGATGATCCATGCGTCGGATGGGCATGTAAAAAGTCGGTCCACCTACCAACCAGCATTGGACCAGCGTGGTGGGATACGGTCCAAAACGTCCTAATGGATAGGGGTGTATTAGGGGAGGCCTATGTCAAGAGGTGGACTATCACAGGCTGATGATGATGATAATGATAATGATGATGGCATATTTCTATAAAAGATTACGTTGAATATGTTACCTCGAATATAGTTTATAATGTTCTTGACATTTCTGATCCTTTGCAGCGTATATACATAATGACGGGGCAGATGGTCCCGTGATCTTGGATCGTAATCTGTATAGTTTTTTTTATCATATGTAGTATTCGTGAAAATATAAAAATAAGTCTGTATCATTCAAAATGATCGACGTTTAGCTTCCAGTGCCAGAGATACTATTATCTAATGGACGTATTAGATCTTAGAATATCTGAAGGCTCGAAGTAGTATTACGGCCAGTAGAAGCTTTTTATTACGAAGGAGGAGGAGCCGTTCTGCCATTTGATGGAAAATGGTCACCTACGTCCATAGACATCGGCAATACCAGGGGTATAATCATCGCGCTGTCCACCATGAGACATAGGATGTAACGTCTCGTTTACCCAGTAAATACGCTGGCTACGGTACCCGTCAAACCGGTACACGGTAGTGTTTCAACACTACTGCTTTGCCGCAGAAACAGACAGTAGCGATTATGATAAACAGCACCGACTTTTTGCCGGCCAACTAGCACAACCATAAGTCTTTGCTATACTTCGAAGGCTGAGAGAAAAATTTCCTCTGCCTGCTCATTTCCGAATTTATTAAAGTATTTTGCATCATGGATGCTGGAAAGAATTCAAAACTAAGGGGAATAAAATTTAAAATGAATGGGAAAAGTCCGTAAAAAATGGATTTAATGTGTGTATTTGTTTTCTTCTGCACTGGCATATTCCCTGGCTGGTGCTTGCACTTTTAATAGAAATGTTCATAATGTATTGATTTAATATTTATAAAAGAAATCTAAAAATGTCCGCAGAGTTTTGTCCGTACATCTCTGGACAGGTCGTAACTTCCGAACCGGTGGAAAATTTTCATTCACAAGAGCTTGATAGAGCTAAAATTGAATAAAGATTCTTTCTGTAACTATCAGTTCATGGTTAGTACGAACGCTTATGAAACGTGCAATAATAACTTTAACCAATGTCTGAATGAATAAGTTATCTCTTATCTAATACCACAACATACTAAATTACTTTACTACTATGGTATGTGGTACTACAGACTACGACCAATCTCCTATCTCTCTCTTTAGGCAGTTGTCTCACTCGTTAAGATGCCTTTCACTTTGAGTCAAGTGAAACTTATGGCAGTCCACTAAGTTACTAACTTGCGCAGAGACAGACATTCTGTTATTAAAAAACATGTGACTACGTTAACTTACAATGTTTTATTATAATTGTGATTTAATGCCAAAGCTGTATATTGTACTGTTCTTAGTAATATGTAAAGGTGAGTGAGATTATTAGCATTCAATTTGACCTCGGAAGTAATACTGTCTGGTACGGCTGTTATGTGTTGTTTATTATAAAAGAACGAAACTTTTGTGAGCTGTAAAAATAAAAAGATAATGAAGTAATAAAATTCAGAGAATTTATTATTTTAATTTAATGTTGAAATATATAATAACCTATATCTTTTAAAAGAAAAATTTCGTTTTGCATATAATTAAATATTGTTATGACAAGCAGCATTCTATATTATCGTATGTTATCTGTGAATATAGGAAATTAAATAAACTTAAGTTTTTTGGTTTATATGTGTTCTAGAGATTCGAAATAAAAACTAAAGCATAAAGGAAAAGTGTTATGAATCATGTTTGTTAAAATGTATTGTAACTTTACTATTACAAAGAACCACAAGGTTTCTTAGTTTTCTCTTCTTAACGTGATTTTTAATGTGAATTAAACGCTCAGGTTCTTAAACTTTTTACTCAAATTATAATAGGCTTTAAGTATTTGTTTAATTTTCATATTTAATAAAAAAACCATAAAAGTCAAATAAGTCTTTATTTGTAATATTTTTTTTCCCTCGAATATGGCCTTCAAATAAGTATGCCCGAAATTTAACATAAATAAAAATTTACGGTCTAATTAGACCGGTTGTTAAGTTTTAAAAGTTAATTATTATAGATTAGCTACTAGTATTTTATAAAACAAAATAACTTTTAAAAAATAAACATCAACCTAAGGAATGTTTTTTTTTGTTTTTACTAGGTTTTGTTAGATCGGATTTAGTGTGTCGGTTTTACCAGCCTGGTCAACAGTCGTTTTACTTTAATATTTATCCTGATCATAACTCAAATTCAATTATCTTTATTGAACATAGGAGCGATACACTTATATATTGGAAAAGGACGCCTCTGAACCGGCAAAAGAAGCTCAACGAGACTTCTGTCATCTTTTACAATAAAATTGAAACCATTAACAAACAATTACAAGCATATAATTTCTTATATTATAGAAAAAAGCCTGGAACGAGCATTCCATTGCCAGAGTGTGTTATAATTTAAAAACTTACTTATGCTGTAATAACCTTTAACACACAAACGTTCGTTGATATCTTTTTAAAATTTATTAATGGTTAAATCTTGAACGTTTAACGTCCCATAGAAGATTTAGATATTCTTCGCAGTTTAGTTGCTGGAAGAATTAGTGTAATATAAGTTTCGTCATAAAATTTCTTGCGCTCGATCGTAATTGATCAGTTTTGATATGGAAAAGATACCATAAAAAAAAGTCTTCTCTAGCGACGTTAACTCCTTTTGAAAGCATCATGTTCTATAATTTTTTAAAAAAGCAATCAAAGAGAATCTTTGGATAAAAAAACGCGTAACTATGCCAATGTTATTTGGTTACTTTTTTGATTACTTTTTTGGTATTCGGCTAGGCTTAATTTATACCAATATATATATTATTATAATATTTTAATTATAACCTTTTTGGTTCATTTAAATATTGAAACTGTGACCTTTTGGATGACTCAAATGGGTATCTCCCAATTATGAATACCATCAATTGTGAATTGAAAACGGGGTTTAATCTACAAACAATTCATGGATGTGTTAATGATTATCACTTGGACGATAAACTGTAGTATTAATATAACCTACAACGTTTTATTAAAGGAAGGAACGAATTGCGCAACATCATGTTTAACTTAATTTTTATAAGCCTTTGTGTTATGGTATATTATTGTTATGGTGATTTCTTTTTATTGCTAATTCCAAATAGTTGTTCTATTCATGTAATCAAAAAACAAAATACAAAATTGCAATGTTCCTTACCTCAAAGATGTAAGTGCGCAAACGCTTTAACAATTTTATTAAATGTGCATTTGTTAAACTTTTGGTTGTTGATTTAGGATGCGTAATACATACAATTTTTGTAAAAAAAGTGATAATTTTTCATTATTTCATCATCAGCCTGTGATAGTCCACTGCTGGACATAGGCCTCCCCTAAAACACCTCCATCCTTTGGGGGATTTTGGAAGTGATAATAATACTATGATAATATACCTTTTTAAACATGTTTCAATTTTTTAGACTTTTGCTCTTACGTTGTTAAAGTATATTATGCTTGGGTAATTTTCATTTGCCATTTTATTAACTGAAATAGAAATATATAGTTACAATTGATAGACGAAGTAATATTTATTTAACGCATTGTTTATTGGTATCAGATGTCGACGCTCTCGTCCTTCGTGCTTATATATCCCAGCATGGATTGCACGGTGAGATAGAGTTCTCTAATAAAAATGATACCCTCATCAGCATCAGGACTAACCTGAAGCCGACCTTACAATACCCTGATGGAGTCTGGAAGTGGACAATACACGAATTTCCCGTAGACTACAGAGATCTATCTCAAGACAGATGCTCTGTTAAAAACCTAGGCAAAGAGCTCATAGATCTGACTGAAGAGTTGGGTTACCTGATAATACCAGGGAGAGATCACGCGGAGTTTGAGAGTAAAAACAGCCTGACCGGTGCTCTGGGACTGTGGGGTAAGAGTATTGTGCTGGAAACCGCTGAGAGTGACAGGACTGTTTGTGCGTCTATATTGTCCACCGAGAAATTGTACGAGAAAACAGCTGAAGCTAGATTTATATCACCGGTAGCGGGCTTGCTGCACTTCCGATGGCTTTACACTAAAGATTTTGATGAGTCAGATGCGTTCCTCATAGTAGATCTATATCACACCAAAGCGGTGCCTCAGAAAGTTGATTATACCGAACATAAATGGAAATTATTCGTAACGGACATCTTCGATTCTGACAAAGGGGATTATGAGGACAATTGCAATGTTCTACAAGCGGTTTTTGATCCGGAGAATAACGGTGACGGTATGAGTGTTGGTGATTTAGACACTAGGCTGGGTTTGGTTAAAGTGGCCTCTGATCCAAACGTGAAGAGGATGAGGATGTTGTATAAGAATGAGGTATTGAGTATGCTGCGAACGGACATGGAGGTCACGAGGAGAAGCTTGTACGTGGTTATCTACGAAGACAGACATGCGGATAGCTTCCTTGCCTGTGCGAAGTTAAGGGTTATGCAGCCCAAAAGCGCCAAGTAAGCAAACATAGTTTTTATACTAGTTTGTAAGGTATTGTGTGAAATATCAGTGTTATTTCGTTTGTTTTTAATGGGACCAAATTCGTTTTTATGCTTTTAAATATTATGTAGTTGTATTTGACATTCTTATGAATGTTACGATATGTGAATAAAGATGGAACTTGGATGGCTAGGTGAAACTAAGTAACTTCTTTGTCTCATCTAGCCCATTTCCTAAGTAATCATATGGTCGGCTTCTAATCCTGTTTGGATTTGCCTGATTAACACACAAACTGCTTACTATGGATAAATAAGTAGTCTGCAATTTTTTTTAGGGCAGTGACATCCTATAATGACAACTAATGATTGTGTTTACCGCCGGACCGACTTTTTACATTCATCCGACACGTGGATCATCCAACTTTTTAGATAATTGAGTGATCAACTCATATTGTCCTGATATTTTATAACTATGATAGCACAAAGTTAATTCGCCGCGGGATTGAAGCCCACGACCTCCAGGTCGTAAAGCTAGGTCCAATACCGCTAGGCCGAGTAGGCGGCAAACAAAAAATAGATAAATATTATAGTAGTTTATAAGTATAATAATAAAATTACCTATTTCATAGAAGTACGTTTATATAATAACTTAATTTGGCATATTGGCCTAATACCGCGACAGTGTTTAGAAACATTGCGTCCCTAAGCAAGTATAAATAATAAATATCCATAGTAGTACTAGCATATTACTAGCTCTATAGATATAGTGAGAAAATTTCGTCGTAATTTTCGAATATACGATATTTCTCATGTTCTCTTATTCGAATATACTCTTTACATAGGTATCAAAAACTTAAGGAGAAGTGATAAAATTCCTTTTCTCGTTGATTAGGACAGTATGGATCGGTTCCTCAATTGTCTGAAAAGTAAGATAATTCATGTGTCGGACAGTCATTTAAAAAGCCGATGGTTAAGACCCTTTTTGGACGGTAAAAATTAGAATGCTTGTTGAGGACTGATGTATCCATTAGAGTCAGTAATATCAATTTATTAAAAATATCAGTTTTGACACACTCAGTCGCCTGTGTCAAAACTGATATTTTAACAATTATAGATAGATTAGACGTCGATTCTATGATATCTAGGGAAATCGCTGCGAAAAGGAAGAAATTCAATAATAAGGTACTTCAGTACGCCAAAAAGTTTATATGTTTTTATTGTTAATAAAAATAATTTTAATACGATGCTATAATTATCCTAATCAGGATAACCATAGGATGGAATTATCTATCGCCAAAATATGTTAAATCTATATGTTGCTTCCTCGTGTGCCTCATAGATTATTTGAAACCAACACTTTGAGTATAATACTTAATTTTGCAATAATTTTTCAGGGCTTTAATTAATATGGACGGTATAAGGGGCACAGTAGACTTCAACCAGCGCTCTCCCTTCGACCCCACCTGGTCCAACTTCCAACTCGGAGCAGCTGATCAGGAATACGAGTCGAATCTGCGTTTCGTTGGCTCCATGCTGCAGTACAGCATCCACCAGGTGCCTGCGCGACTCTTAGGTCCTGATCTGGTGCATTCGATGTGTAATACGACTGGCGATTTGTATAATCCCACTGATGTTAACCTGAACGAAGTTCCACCACCAGGTAAAGTGAAATTAGATGTCTTTAATGATAGGATAATAGAACAGTGTTAAATTAAGGTGTGGCGGAATAATACATCTGATTTTAAACTTTTTTTCTTCCTCCTAGCTTTTTATTAGGTTGACCGGCATCTGATTTTAAGTAGAAAGGTGTAGGACGTACGACAGGGTAACCTGCTTTCGATGATTTGATCAATTGACAGTAAATTTGTAAACGCTGACGTCGTATAACCACCAAGAAGGCCTTGACAACCTGCACCCATTTTTAACGTGTGAGATAATCGATCCGACGTATGAATTATCTTACTTGAGTCTCAATTTGGTAACTTCATAAGTCTATTACTAATTTCACTTAACGTAGTAACCTCAAGCTTACATTTTGAATACTATACTACATTTAACAATTTTGTTTTGACTTGACACAGTAAACTTAGCATCTATAAGTTTACTTAAAAATTTATGTTACGGGAAAAAGGAATTCAATTTATTTGCCAGCCGGTTTGCCCCCGCTTGGCAAATGTTGACAAAAGTTATTCACAGCAATTTGAGAGTTACCATGTGCACAAATATCTCGTACTGGTTTTTTTGTAATTGATACAAAGTGTTTACGGTACGTTGCTAATATAAAAATTGCGATAGGTTCTTATTTCTAGTATTATTTGATTTAACAATGTTTAATCCGTATGAAATCCAAAATTCTAAAGTTAAGTAAATCTAGGCAACTAAAATTTAGCATGAAATGTAGATGTTTAGATATTTTTATCGTTCGGCAATTGTAGAAGCGTAGTACAGTTAAAAATAGCGTAGTTACGTTACCAACGGAACTTTACATGGTACAGAATTAGCGACAGAGACGATGTCGGTCAGTCTTCCTGATTTCTTGGTACTCCGCCAATTGTTGATCTCGTAACAATGTGCAGGTATTGGTGTAGACTTTCTGGAAGTACGGTAGGAATTCAGCATTGAGATGCCTGAATTGACGTCATAGCATCGACCGATGTTTGTAATATTTTGAGATGGTGTTTATCCAACTTTGATTGGATGTGAATTGTTTTGACAGATGACGACAATCGATAAGATAGATGATATTTTTGTTTTTTACCGAACATTTGTGAACTTAATAAAGATACCTAATTTGATTGATAAAGAATATTTTTAAATTGTCGATGGCTTTTGATGTCTGCTATTAAGACTTTAAATTTTAGTTTGAAAACTAACACTCTGTTTTAATAAAATTCATTATGATTTTGTTTGAGAAATGTATTTGAAAGCTATATTTTTATAAAAATGAAGTGCAATGACTTTATATTATATAATAATGGCCAATATAACAATGTACAAGTAAACATCAGACTTCTCACTTTTAGGTAGAGCTATAAGGTCGACTTACTCTTAAAAATCAGTGGATATTTAGTTTATTAATGTTAACGGCGTCGATTTAAATAAAAGACTTATGTTTAAATATTGAAAAATATATTATCTAATAGAAAAATAAAAATTATAATGTTATAAAAAGTATATTACTTGTCTTCTCTCCTCTAGATATTACAAGGGTTTATTAAAGAATTACATCTAATCCGTCTATCAACAAAATAACTGTAATAAGGTAGAATTACTTATATTTTCTTACATTTCAGACGTTAGGTTAATCAGCCTAACTAACGCTCACTGTAAAACAATATTAATATGGTTTTGCCTCCACAGGATACGAACCCTTGACACTCTGTTTGTAAATTAAATAACAATACAACTTGACCAACAAAGCGTTGTTTATGTGTAATTTCAAATTTAAAAAGGTAGCGTTGCAAGACTACCGTGTTCCGGTCTGAAAGACACCATGACCAGCCTATTTACTAACTAAATAAAATGATACTTGCTATATCTCAATGTAGGTAGCGCGTTGATGGTACCCCCTGGTAAAGTTGACGTCCATGGGCGTCAGCGACCACTTTCCATCATGTCCCCTGTAGGTAATAAATAAGCCAGTTCTTACTACATCATGAAATTATATTTAAACATTATATTTATACAGGAATGGGTACAATGGATCAGTACCCAGTGGGAGATCTCCTTGGGAAGTACAAGGATCGAACCGAGTACTTGAACCATCGATACCTGCTGCCAGGCTTGGCCAACGAGCTGAGCGGTGCATATTGGGATGTGTTCCTGCCTTTGTATGGTGTTCACAGCGTTATGCACAGGCCATTGCTGCTGAAGAGGTAATATTAGCTAACTTCTTAAACGCTTGTTACACTATGCAGATTTACGGACTTTAGTAGCTTTACAATTATTTTAAATCATGTCTCACGTTTGAGACCTTTTCCAGGGTCCATGGTGACGGAATTGGCTAAAAAAACTGTTTTATTTGTCTTGTACAGTATAAATGTAAAAAGTAGGCGATCATAACGTTTACCTAATAGCATGAGATAATATAAACATCTAAAAACCACCTTAAACCTGTAATACCATATTACTTTATACTTCCACAATAGTTCGTGCTTAGGTTCCTTTTAAAATATAAACTTGCAAGGTTTAAAGTTACCTTCGGGTCAATTAAATGAGAAGCAATGATGACAACTTTTGTGGCGCACTTTTGGCGTATCATCATACTATCACCGTAGCCTAGTGGTATGGGCGTGTGCTTTAGAAACCGGAGGTCGTGGGTTCGAATCTGCGAGGACTCAACAAATTTTCCTTGTTGTTTCCTAGTTAGTTAGACAATTTGGGCCGATCACCCAATTGTCTGAAGTAAGATGATCCATGCGTCGGATGGGCATGTAAAAGTCAGTCCACCCACCAACTCGCATTGGACCAGCGTGGTGGGTTACGGTCCAAACCCTGATGGATAGGGTGTATTAGGGGAGGCCTATGTCCAGCAGTGGACTAACGAAGGCTGATGATGTGTGATGTGGGTGGACCGACTTTTACATATCCATCAAACGCATGGATCATCTTCTTAGACAATGAGTGATCAGCCCAAATATCAACAAAGCCGAAGGGTCTAACAACACGAGAATAATATGTTTGGTTCATTATACGAGCATCTAACAATTAAGAACATAAGTAATAAACATAAACATAATACATGTGATCACATTAATATGATAGTTCAATGAGCGGTTTTGGCTTTCCGTAATCGGATATGAAACCTCCTTTCGTTCGCCGGTGAAAGACATTCGCTTAATGACAGTTAACTCGGTCAAAGTATTTGTGGACCTGTTTACAAGGAAGCTTCTCGAAGTGCCAAATAGTTCTTTGTCTTTTGGGCAAGTTAATTATAGGAAAACTTTTAAAATGACACCTCCACGACACTATTGGAAAAGGGTTCAATAGACGAGTTATTTTATATCCGACATAACTGTTATTTTAAATAAATTGTTATAAAATACAGCTTTACATCATTTTAAAGTAACATGAAATAATTTTAATCCTATAAATATAATTTTTGATGGCTTAACTTTAAATTTTTGCCAATGCAGTTTTATTAATGATGGAATTTTGAATTCCCGCTTACATACAAATAAACTTAACGCACTCGTGATTAAGAAGTCAATAAGGAAAAACATATCAACGTACATTTGTTTATCCAAGTAGTGACCCCGCACATAAAATACACTTAATTAAATAAAACACTATGGATTTATCACATTATGTTTTGTTAAAAATGTTCCATTAATTTAAAAAGTACGTTGATATTAACTGTAGCCTTAAATGACTTCATAAACAAAAACGGAAATGTTTCATACGTTTTACTACTCACAGTTGTCAAAGTCAAAGTATCCTTATTAAACTTAGAACCATTACATCTGTTATTGATCGTCAATTAATTTTCCTTTTAATTAATTATAAATAAAATTAAAAAACGATGCAACATATTTTTCTCAGATTGAAATGGCCAGGCGCAAACATTGATTAACAGAGTGTTTTATTATTAATCTAGTCTTTACCGCAATAATATGCTTTCACACAACAACGATCCTTAACAACATTCTTAAATTAAATAAGAGAAAAAAGCGGTAACTTGCAAAAAGGCTATGATATTATCTAAAAAGGTTATTTTCTATAACAATGGACTGGTGTTATAGGAGGGAGCCCAAACAGGATATTTGTGGGAACATTCTCTCTTACGAGGATGGAACTGAATATCAGACTCCGATGACCTCCGCCCAAGTGATTTTCCGATACCCTTTGGTAGGCCGCGTGATATTTAGGCAGCCTTTGGAAAAACCATGGGAGGATACGACGATTATTATTGAGAGCATGGTAAGTAATCAATGTATAATTTTAAGATTTTATAAAGGAAGAACAAAATGGCGCCTAATGTTACTTCTTTTTTCAAATTCAATTCAAATATATAATACCATATGACTGTAACTGCCTCCGTAGCCTAGTGGTATAGGCGTTTGCTTTAGAAACCGGAGGTCGTGGGTTCGAATCCTGCTGGGACTCAACAAATTTTCATTGTTGTTTTCTGGTTGGTTAGGACAATTTGGGTCGATCACCAATTGTCTGAAAGTAAGATGATCCATGCGTCGGATGGGCATGTAAAAGGCAGTCCACCTAACAATCCGCATTGGACCAGCGTGGTGGGATACGGTCCAAAACCCCTAATGGATAGAGGGTGTATTAGGAGCCTATGTCCAGCAGTGGACTATCAAAGGCTGATGATGATGAAACCATATGTTTCGTGCACAAATATTCTGGTCTTAATTTAGAAAAGCTGTATAATATAAAAGTTTACAAAATATTAAAACATCATTCAATACTCATCAGCCTGTGTTAGCCCACTGCTGGACATGAGCCTTCCTTTCCATTAGGGGTTTTGGACCGTATCCCACCACGCTGGTTCAATGCGGGTTGGTGGTGGACCGACTTTACATGCCCATTCGACGCATGGATCACTTACTTTTCAGACAATTGGATGGTCAGCCCAAATTGTCCTAACAACCAAAAACAACGATAACACAAAGATGTTTCCCCGCGGGATTCGAACCCACGACCTGCGGTTTATAAAGCGAGGGCCAATACCGCTAAAACATTATCAATAGATATAGCATGTTAAACACTTTAAACGGAAATAGCCATCAAATGTGTCAAATGTAGTTTAGGGACACCGTTTTTTATTTTGTTATGATAATCTTATGTCAGTCACTACCTGTATACTGATGTCTATACTATTATGATCCACTGTTGACATAGGCCTCCCCTAATGCACCTATCCATTAGGGGTTTTGAACCGTATCCCTTTATTTTATTTATTGTCTAATGTTATTTGTTTAGTTATCTAGTTTAATCAATTTTTACGATATTAGATCCACGCTGACGGCGCCAGCGTCAACAACTCCTTCGCCCACCGATGGGCCATACACGATATGCCCCCGGGCAAAGACTACTACAACTGGACAGGGAGATGCCTAAGTGCTGGCAAAGTCTTCGACCCTGCGTCCTTGGACATCGACCAGCGACACCCGGATGAATACTGCCGCCCTGGGCTGCACCTATGTAGGGTGGGAGATCTTACAAGCAGGCAAGCATACAGTTAAAGAGCAGTACACATTAAATGGATTTGTTAGGCATAAAGTTAATCTGCTTTCGTTATTTAGGTTCACTTGGTTATCAAAGTAATAAAAAATCAGACACCAAGCTCAGTTAAAGTTATGAATATCAGCATGATTATTTTATTTATAAATTTATCTGTAAAGTAGGTGCAGGGACGCTACGAGCTATTCCTTTCTTTTATAATGGTACTGTATAGTTTAATGAAGCGATAAAATTGTACTACAGTTTATTTAAGTAATTAATAGAAGTAAATCTATCATAGAGACTTGACGACGAAAGCGATATCCTGCCGATGGTACTGCTTTTAGTGGAATGACAACTCGACGAATTTTTATCAATAATTTCTTATTGATTGACATCGCCTGTCGTATGACTTGTGGTTCATTACATAAATTAGATATCTCATTTTAATCTAAAAAATAACTGAGTTAACTCGGTCGAGCGATAAACTGGTTCCTAATTGAACCAGACCGAAATTTTAAGTAATAGTAAAGTATTAATAGGGATACCTCCTGTATATGATACCCCGTGTATACAAATGGTGCTTTCTTAGGGTGTACCTTTGTCTCATTGCAGGCATGGAACTCTTGCTGTCGCGGGGAAGAAAGTAGACAGCGCCCGTCTGACCAGGAAGCTGTTCACCGACACCTCTCTGCCGCTGGCGGGGAGGCAGTCAGTGTTCAGGAGATCGCTGGTCATCTACGACGACCACGGCCCAGTGGCAAGAGGAGAAAGGATGGCGTGCTCATTGTAAGGTTCCTTTTGTTATGAGTCTTAATTTGAGTCTGAATATTTAAAATAAAATTATATTTATCTAGTTTAAGGTCTTTGTACTCTTAAAATGTAGAATATGACCGTGTCCTTAAAGTAAAACGCAGTGGTTAATTTGTTGAAAATGCTTTACGTTAGCAGGACTCATCCTGGTTACACACATTTGTAACGAGTGGGATTGTCGTAAACAATAAAACTTAAATACATTATTATCATTACGAAACATAATCTGAAGTCGGTATGTCCTTTTCACCGGGGGCCGTCTGGGGCGGTACCACCACGGGTCCTATTTCTGCCGCAAAGCAGTAGTATGTAAAAATACTCCTGTGTTCCGGTTTTAAGGGCACCGTAGCTAGCGTATTTACTGGGTAAACGAGACGTAATATGCCTCACGTAGGCACCGCAATGTTTTCCAATCCCTGGTATTGGCGACGTCCATAGGTCGGTGACTCCTTTCCATCAGGTGGCCCGACTGTTCGTCTGCCTTCGGTGGCAAGAAAAAACATAAACATACATAAAATACTACGTTATTATAAAATATTACTTTTATGTTTGTGAATAAAACTGTAGCTTCCTGGATTTTCTTTTGTGACGACACTGGATTTCTAAAGGCTGGCCCTATTGCTTACTTGTCCAACTTTTATACTGAACAACTAGAATAATTTAAGTTTGATAGTGCTTCTTTTACGGCAGCTTTTCTATAAAAACATAAAACAATAAATGCACCATCTTTAGGCAAGATACGAGCAGAGGCAATTTCTTTAGGATCTGAATAACAATAAATATATCAAAACATTCTATTACGGTAGAAATCAAAGATAAGAGTATCAAACTTAAGAATTTTTAATTATCAATCAATCATTTATATAAGGTCAAAAAAGTAATCTGTATGAAAATAATGGTCCAAGAGTTTATCTTATTTTTATTGGAAATCTTCAGGGTAAGCGGTCTTCATCGGCGCAAGGCGGTGGTTCGCGACTGGTTCGGCAACGGGAACCCAGAGGCGCCTGGTGGCAGAATAGAGTTGCTGCAGCAGTCGGAGTATGATGTCTCCAACGTGCAGGTCCAGTTCACCGGCCTGAAAGACGCTCATAACTATGTGGTTCATGTGGTGAGTTGCCATTATACCCTCAGCGCTACAGGAAAAGAAAAAGAAATAAAAAAATGATTATTTAATAACACCTTTGCCGATGTCACAAATTCCTTTCTTTCATCAACCTTCTAGCATCACGTACCATCATAGCCTCCGTAGGCCAGTGGTATGGGTTTGTGCTTTAGTAACCAAAGGTCTGGGGTTCAAATCCTGTTGGGACCTAACTGCTTTTCATTGTTGTTTCCTAGTTAGTTAGGACAATGCGGGGTGATAAATCGATTATCTGTGAAGTAAATCACAGTCTTGGGAGACCTCAACACGACCTCTCTCGTCTATCTCACACGGCGTAATTGCGTAATTTCTTTATAATGGTTTTATACTTCCCCATTAACATCTTTTTTCCTAATAGCCGCTTCAGGAACTGTTGTATTTGGTGATATTAACATACAAGTTGTATAAAAAAACTTCAGGCACCAGTGGAACGTGAGCTGGAATTTCCGTGCGAGAGGACCTCTTTATACGATGCCTACAATCCGTTCCACGTGAACAAATCCCAAAGCCCACCTACTATGAAAGGTATTTACAAGTATACATAATGAATGGGTTGCTTCCCTTAACTTAAAGTCATAGAAAATAAAGGTGACATAATTGTCAGATCCTCATAAACGGGTCTAATACAAATATTTACATTTGTAATATATTTTCTAAAAAGACAACGTTTTACCAATTGATTAAGGCAAATTAATTAGTAAGAATTTTAATATGACATACATACAATAAATTACATCATCATCATAATAAACAGCCCTTAGCAGTCCACTGCTGGACACAGGCCTTCTTAAATTAACGCCAAGACAGAGTGTATTATTTTTATTGGACGCTGTATTGGCTGAGTTGCACATAACTGCCACGCTGAGCAGGCGGATTGACAATTGATTAATTTCACTTGTACTGCGGATCTGTCTTACTCCCGCTGTAAGGCAGATCCGCCGTCAAGTGACAATGACAAGAATGACATACATAGGGTATTTCTTAGTCTTAAATCTGTTGTTTTCTCAGGACTTGTTTGTGAAGTACAGGTACAGTAAGGACACTAACTACGATGCCTATTAACCTACTTAAACATCTGCTCTATATAAATATAGGTACAGCCGATCAATACGAGCTGGGCGATTTGGGCCACAAATATGGACTATTGGATGACTTCAAAAGCTTCAACTTGGCCTACAATGAGACTCAGATGTCGGTTTTCGGTCCATACAGCATCCTCGGTCGCTCTGTCGTCGTGCATCAAAAGGTATTATATTTAAACACAGTTACAATAATCAATATACATAGTTTTTACAGTTTTACATCGAAGTTCAAGGTGATATATTCGTTTTTTTTATTCCCTTTTATACCGCATATCAGAAGTGTGCAAAAATTACTGTCTTCCGGTTTGAAGGGCACCATAGTTCGAAGCTAGTTAGTGGTCTTACACTGCTCTTATTATAGGCAGGGCGTATCATTCATTATCTGGTAAACGTCCTGCTTGTTCCACGGGTATAACCAATAAAAATAATTAAGTAAATTGCATTATTTATTTAAACCTTAAAAAATAAATCGCCAAACGGTAATTCAATACTGAATGATTGAATACTGAATGCCTTTTGCAAATAACAGGCGTACATGTGCTTAAAAACAAATTTAGCGATATGTACAGGCATAAACAAAAAATATATTATATCGCTTTTATTTCAATTTCAAGATTAAAAGAAAATAAAAAAAGTATTATAAAATTACCAAAAAATTTGTAAACGACATCCTTAAACTGCAATATTTTTTTGTTAAATGTTTCAAATTTGCCGAGTCTCTATGTTACAAAATAGGTAAAAATACAAAGCCAATCAAATGTACCATCACAATCCTAATATCCTGACCTTGATTTCTTCGCACAACTTGTGTGTCGTTATTCAGGCCAAAGACCGTCACTGGGCATGCTCCAGCATAGAGCGCGGTTACAGTCCGTCGGAAGCACGCGAGATCAGGGGCATAGCTTCGTTCCACCACCCTGGCGGTTTTGCTTACGGATACGTGAGGATGACCCAGCTCATCCACAACGATGGAAGCATGAGTGACACGGTGATGGAGGTCAAGTTGCGGCATCCGGGGGTCAGGGATCGAAACCTGGTAAGTTTTAAGTGCTTGTTTAGCTTACTTTAGCTATGGAATAGATTAAGGTTTTGTGAATAATTCAACTCATCAAATCAGTGGAATGGTCGTTAGTATAAGATTGTCATCATCATCATCATCATCATCAGCCTGTGTTAGTCCACTGCTGAACATAGGTCTCCCTAAAGAAAGCATTTTCCATAAGAGCGTTTTTGGACCGTATCCCACCACGCTGGTCCAATGCGGGTTGGTGTGATTAGACTGTCACCCAGTGGAATCTTAACAATTTATCAAGACATTCAGAGGTCTCTAGGAATCGAAAACTAGTATGTTTCTTGTGCAACGCCAAAAAAAGTTGAGTTTATAACAATAGAGCATTTGAGACTTGTGTAGTTTCATACGGATAGCGTTGTTATTAGCAGATTGTTGCTCAGTGTTTAATACCTTGGTGATAATTCAGTGATAAACACGTTAGACGTATAGCTAAACACTTCGTTGCGTCAGGTTCAGCTTTGTTTACGTCGTTTACATCAATTTTGCCGTTTCTTTGCGTCAAGTTTAGTTACAGATAATAAATTCGTCTGTTGTGGCTAAAGACTTGGACTATACATAGACTTTGAAAAACAATTTTGGACAAGTTTTTATTTACTATTAAAACGAAATGCATATTTAAAAAGCAAGTGCTGCCTATCTGCAATTGACAGGTTAGCGTAGTCACATATATTAATTTCCATGTGATATCCACATGATAGACCATGAATAATGGTAATATATGTTATTGATGTGCAGACCCATGAGCATCGTTGGGAGGTCTTCGTGAACCCTGTGGGTGTGGACGCAGCAGTCAAGGTGACCAACACACGCTGTGTCGCTGGAGGGTATCGCTGGAACCCGTACTTTACACAGCTTGCCGACCCGCTAAATGTGAGATTTTTTTGCAGCTTATATATTGGTTTCTGTATTCCTTTAATGTAAACATGTACATAAACTGTTTCAACTTTATTATATTCATTAGTATATGAAGACTTGTATGTATTTAGTTGGTAAGCCTTATTATATAAATAAATGAATACATCAGAATCTTCAATACACCATAAGAATATACACCATAGAACCATGTAAGGTAAATGGGAAGTCTGCTGTTAAGTATTCTCAACACTGACACATAAGACTGATAACAAAATTCATAGTTTAATTTAGAACTACTTTGTTTAACTTTAAAAAGTTTGAGAATCAGATGTTTTACTCGAATAACTTATTTTTTTCTAATGTATCAACATCATTAGCCTGTGTTAGTCCACTGCTGGACATAGGCCTCCTCTTATGCACGCCTTCTCCATAAGTAGTCCTTTCGACCGTATCCCACCACGCTGGTCCAATAAGGAGCTCGTGGGTGGATCAAATTTACATGCCTATCCGACGCATGTATCATCTCACTTTTCAGAGTGGCTGAAAAAGTCTTAACCAACCAGAAAACAACGAAAACACATAGCTGTTTCCCCGCGGGATTCGTACCCACGACCTCCGGTTCATACCACTGTGCCACGGAGGCGAATGTAATGTATAAAATCTAAAAATAAAAATAAATTTGTTGTTAGTTATTTGATTGATTTTTCAGCATGACCTGTACGATGCAGAATGTGGTGCCGATAATCCGCTGCGATGCGATGTGGGAGATCTTACCGCAAGGCTTGGGACCCTCAGTAAGTTCTTGTGTTAATTTACTGACAATTGATCGATAGAGCTAATATTCATAATGTAATAACAAGTTTAGTTACAAAAGAGTTCGAATTGCTATATAAAGATATCTCACAAAAGATAAAAGCGCTGCATACATTTTTTACTTTTTCTGTTCTATATTTTGTTTCTGTCTTATTGATCGCAGGTTTTCTCATAGCTACGCCTATCAGATAAGTTACAAAAAATATTAAAGCTTCTAGTATAGTTTTTTAAAGAACTTATTGCAATTACTTGTTACTTTCGTAAATTAATTTTAGACGTTAGCCTAAAGAATTGGTTTTCTGATACTACTTGGTATAAATCTTCAATAAGAAGGCAATCTAAACGTGGATACCTTTAAGACAACATTTGACTTACTGCTATAAATTACATATATCATACATCATCAGCCTGAAACAATTCACTGCTGGACATGGGCCTTCCTTAATACACTCCTATCCATTAGGTGGTTTTTTGACCGTATCCCACCACACTGGTCCAAGCGAGTTGGTGGGTGGACCGACTTTTACATCGGACGCATGGATCTTCTTACGTCTTAACAATTGGAGATCAGGCCCAATTGCTCAACTAACTGGAAAACAAAAATAAAAATGTGTAGACTCCCCGCAGGACTCGAACCCACAACCTCCGGTTTCTACAGCACACGCCCATACTAGGCTGGCAGTTACTGCTATATTATTACTGCGCTATCTTCTGATTTTGTTACCTTAAAACGCCTAAATTTACACATTAATGTTGAAGAACCTAATACTTAAAATATAGAAAGACGTGTTCTGCAGCTATAGGTGGTGAGCGGCAGGTATTCGTGGATAGTAATCTCCCCTTGGAAGGAACTGTATCGGCGATGGGCCGATCTCTGGTGATACTCGGTCCCGACCGAAGCGGGGAGAAATTCGCCTGTGCAAACATCCAGCCGGACAAGGACATCATCAAATACGTCAATGTCATGAAACCACCGCGATTTGTGCTGTAAGTGAAAGAAATTACTAACAACAGACTAAACAAAACAATTTATTGAATTACAAACTGAAGCTAAAGTTTTTAATTTAGCACAAGATGTGTTGAAAGATATAAAAGGAGGCAATGACATATATCTAGGCAAAAAATCTGCGATTCCAGCATGCATAATCTAATACGTTGTATGAGTAATTTAGCTTTCAAAAACGTCTACCATTTTTTCGAAATATTTTTCTAGATGTTTAATATGTGAACCTAAATTTTCCAACTGCAGTTTTAGTTACTGATTTTTGTAATCGTTAAGAATTTAATTCGTAGCAAGGAAACAATCGATTATCGTAAAGCAACAGCGCTAATAGAAAATGCGGATGTTATAAAATATATTATTTATAATATTAATTTAAGTATATATAAATACCAGAAATATAACTATATACTTTATAATCAGGATTTTGAGTTATAATTTTGTATGAATAACCAATTGCAATCTTTCTTGATAATATAACTATCATACATAACTTGTACATCAGCCTATTAAGAATCCTTACATTACATATATATTTTATTACAGTGGTCTATTTCTGGATGAAGTCCGCGCCATCATGGGCGTCCCCCATGGATGGTTGGAGTGGATTCCCGAAAAACGCGGGTCCTTCACCACGGCGCCTGTATTCAGCTGCTTTTGCATTTCACTGGACCGGATGCCAACCGCCTGGAGCTGGACTTCACCAGGTAATTGTTTCTCTAATGCTTTATTATCTGGATACAATATGATGTTTTAAATAAAGTCTATGTATATTGTCTCAAAAATGTCTCTATAGCCTAGTAGTATCGGCCCTTGCTGTACTAAACAGTAGGTAGGTTCGAATCCTGCGGGCAAATTATGTGCTTTCGTCGTATCTGGTTGGTTAAGGGGCAATTGGGTTCATCACCCAGTTGTTTTGAAAATAAAATGATCCAAGCCTGATGGCATGTAAAAAGTCAGTTCAGTTAGCGTTGAATGTCTAGGCAATCTTTGGCAGTCGTTAAAGGGTGTCAGTGCCTTCGAATTGACTGACAACTACTTCATTCCTCGAAGGCTGTTAACCTTAAGGGTTTTGGATGTCAGATGCCAGTTGCTCTACTTAAAAACTGTTGTACAAGCAAATCTGGATTTATTAGAGGTCAATACCATGGTTACTTGGAAAAATTGGTAAGACAAAGAAGTTTTAATGAAAAACAAATTAAAAATCCATTCCGTGGTAATGATTGAATTGTTATGACCTGATACTTCAACAATTTTTCATATTCATATCAAAACATTAGTACGTGGCCCTTGGTGGACGAGTCTGATAAGTTTTTGGCATTTTTTTATGTACACATTTCCTTTAGACACGACATAAAAATTGTAACGAACTATAATTGTACTTTGAAACAAAAAAAAACATCTATCTTTTCTTTATCACGTTTTAGTACTATGTTTTTTTTTTCGATTCATAAGTGTTTAGTTTTTAACGTATTTATTTGTTAAAATTTTATACATAAAACTATAGCATTGTTATATATATGTATGTTTAACGAACTTAAAGCGCAATATATCGAACCAATTTGCTTTCATACTCTTACAAAAAAATCACTGTATTATGTTACGATGACGACGATTTTTTAATAATAAATTTGAGACAACACATTGTAATTATACAATTTTTCCATAAAATATAGTTTCACGAACACAAATAAACGACACCATACGTCTCATCCCAAACAAATACTAAATTATGTCTATAAATAAATCAGTTTCGCGAACAAAGAAGCGACTGGGTGTGGTTGGTCTAGAATGATCGATTGGTACTGCGCATGTCATCCCCTGACAAAGGGATTTGAGCCGCAGGCCACCCGCACCTCACCACCCAAAAGGTCACCCGGAGGGGGGATGCTTTCGACAGACGTTATTGCATTACCTGTATGCACTCTGTAGATATATTGATAAACTAACTTTGCATCCTGACTGCGCTTGTTTAATTTACTTTTTAAATATTAAAGATTTTTTGTTTATCAGACAAATTAACATTGTACAAAGACCAGTCCAGCCCTGATACCTGAAAAAGCGTCAGCTGAGTATCGGAAACCATTTCTTTCCCCTTTAAATTACAATAATGCCTGAGTCAAATAAAATTTAAGTAACAGAAATAAATAAAAACATTTTTATGACAGCTAACAACAGTGGCATATACATACAATTAAAAACAAAAGAATAGTTAGACAATCCCAAAAAATCCGAACACAAGATTTGCGATAATAAAACATTTATTACCTTTTTGCACATATACTATATTCTTTGAGATTTTTTAATTTAGCAATTATTAGAGAGGTATGATTTATAAGTTGTTTCATTTATTATCTAAAACAATTTGTTCAATATCTTGTTGGTGTTACTCGGATGAATGAAGTCAGCAACCTGTTGCATTAATCAAGGAGGGGAGTCGTCATTTCTTAGGCCTACGGTCGTGAAGGTCATTGTCACGGGATAAGAAAAACATCAATTAAAAATAAACTGCCAGGGATTAATAATGACAAAACGATTTTATTGTCTCCCAAATATTGCATAAAATAGGCACTGTAATAATTTAAGTTTGACAATACCTAATTTCAGCTTAGGTTTTTACAATACTGTTTTATATATTGATTCCAAATCTTATTCATACATGTTGTCAATTACCAATTACCACTTACATACTAAACAATAAATTTATAATTATGTTTTAAACTAATTTAGTACATCTATTTAACTGTATTGCTAATAAAATTCAAATTAAAAGGCACTTACTCCTCAAAATAATCGCCTAAAATATCCTTTAAGACTTAGATCGGCGCGTCAGACATCTTTTCTTCCAGATAATTAGTTGTTTGGCACGGTTTCTCTTACCAACTAGATATAATAAAGACAATAGAAAGTTGTTCCCGCGCAGGATTTGAACCTGCGACTTCTGGGACACGAAAGCAGGCTTTCCTGGTTATTCTTTGAAAATGCACTTGTTTGTTTCGATAAAAGTAAACACTATCTACAGATATAATTTTATAATTTATTTGAGGGTTATAAATCTTTTTAAGCTATTTAATGAGGCTAGGTATGCGTTGCTGAATCTCTAGAAATGGTGAAATCGTCTTATTTTGTCTGTAGAGTACCAAACATAAATTATAGCGCTACTCACCACTGGATGGCGCTGTAGTAGAGACAATAAATATTTAACTTTAACTCTATAAGTTTAAGTGTTATATTCGCACAAACCGGTATTTGTTTTCCTACTCAGTTAGGGACGTAATAATTTAAAAAAGTATCGATATGTTTTAAATTTAAAAATTATAAAATTGATTATTATTTTAAAGACGAGTTTTAGAGTAATCATGTAAAATTCTTTATATGTAAGTTTTTGTGTATATAGGATAATTTACAAATTCCATAACTAATAATAAATATTACAATGCTAATCTAAATTTTGTACAAAACCAACACACCCTTGCGAAAGCAAGGTGTGATGTCTGAAATTGACATGTAGTTTCTAATAAAACTCTAGATTGTATCGTTTACGTTTTGGGCCAGACGTCAATTTCTTTATCTTATTAACTATTCTTCAAGTGATCGTAGTATCATGTTCTAATTAAAATAATAACACCTAAATAACTTTTATGTTGGGTGACTAAAATCTTAACTTCTAAAACTTAAATGGTAAATTGCATTCTTTGGATATATTAGATGCCAGAATACTTGTTTGCAGACGTTCAACTGCCGTTCTTTAAATACTGTTATATGTAACTACCTCCGTAGTATGTAGCGTAGGGTACGGGCTTGTGCTTTAGAAACCGAAGGTCGTGGGTTCGAATTCTGCGAAAATTTACGTTTTACGTTTTCTTAGGGCCTAACCTATATATATTATAATGGTTGATCACCCAATTGCCAAATAAAGAAACATGATCCATGCGTCGGATGGGCATAGGAAAGTCGGTGACTGTGCCTGACCTTTCTCCGGTCGTGCCGGTAGTCCGTTCCATCGTACTTAGAGAATTAAGGAAGAGAGATCGCACTTATAATCGCGAGCACACTTGTGCATTATGATATCTCCTGCTGTAATTGGCTGATTTTTTAATATAGATCGGCCACTGCAGTAGATATAGGCTCCAAGAACATTATTTATCATTTTATTTATAGTAAATACTGACGCAATTGATTTTTGACCACCGTCTTCATAAAATTGTTCTCTATGGTAATAATAATAAGAAATACCGAATATTACAAGTACCTACTTTTACTTATATACCATATATACTAACTACATTAGAAATATATAATTAAAATAGAGATGGATTTCTGTTTGAATTAGGATAGAACCAGTGATGGGAACCGTTCTAGTGATAATAATAGTGTTCTTTAAACGGGGTCTGTTAAGATAGTAATATGAATATTACTTTTTGTCGATATAGAACTGCGCAGCCCTAAACGAGTAGCACAGAACTTTCTAGAAGGTTGATAAAAAGATTGAACTAAATTGAGCTTTATTACAGCGCAATAGATTTTATTTTGGTTTGTGAAGAAATTTATACAAAACGAACAAAAGTTGTCCTTGTCATATTGATCTCTTATTTCTAGGAAAAATTTTGTTATTCCCTTTTCTGTTTATTGAAAAGAGTATTATTAATAAGTATGAAACATAATACGTAGACTACTTAGAAATTAATTTTATATAACGTAATTTTGTTTAGTAATATTGAATTATTTATCTTATATAATGAAAAGAGATTAAAATTAAGGTTTCTACACTATGGTCATACTACCATAAATAAAATAGTTCTTCTTTATGAAAATCTGTAGCAATTAAAAATATATAATCCGCAAAACAACTTTACCTCAAACAGAGAGATTATTTCGTATTAATTTATCATAAATAAAATAGAAAAACATATTATATTTTATAATAATAATAATTTTATACATAGTTTTATATTTAAGCGCCCGTTGCAACTCTGCTACATTTTTTAACAGGCAATACTACTCCCAGAATTGACATACTATTGCGCCCCAGTGCCGTATTAGTAAAAATTGTCATTTGCAAAAAATATATATTAAATATATCACATAAATCACTCATTTACATGAAAAATAATTCGTTGCGTTTTAAATGTAATATTTAAAATTGTTTGCACGTTATTGGTTCTCATTTTAAACAACCGTTGAAAGCAAATATTTCCTTTTAGTGAACTTTATTATTTACTTGGGAGGTTGCGTTCAAAGCGAATTCTATATAAATGCATCTAGAAATGTACCTGCACTATGTTTGTCCCGCGGTTTTGCATGCGTTTTTATTTTTTCACTGGGACCGAGTTTTATACATTACGTGTACGACGCATTGATAATCTCATTTTTAAAACAAACGACGGTTATAAAAATATGGACATTTTCCTAACCAACTAAAAAACAATAATAACACAAAGTTAACTGCCTCCGTAGCCTAGTGGTATGGACGTGTGCTTTAGAAACCGGAGGTCGTGGGTTCGAATCCTGCAGGGACACAACAAATTTTCATTGTTGTTTCCTAGTTGGTTAGGGCAATTTGGGCCGATCACCCAGTTGTCTGAAAAGTAAGATGATCCATGCATCGGATGGGCATGTAAAGTCGGTCCACCACCAACCCGCATTGGACCAGCGTGGTGGGATACGGTCCAAACCCCAATGGAAAGGGTGTATTAGGGAGGCCTATGTCCAGCAGTGGACTATCAAAGCTGATGATGCAACACAAAGTTGCTACCCCGCAAGATTTGAACCCTCGACCTCCGGCCTGTAAAGGAAGGGCTATAACCACTAGACCACAGAGCCGGTTCCTACCATGTCAATATTAACAATCTGTAGGTGAAACCTAAAAAACGTTTGAAATATTGGTACTACTGACAAAACTACCAGCTAATAGTGATTCTTTTTTAATATCTACTTATGTGTCAGATTGACTGAAATGGAAAACTGGTTAAATTTTTATAAGTACTTTTTGTTTAATTGTATTCAATGATCACAACGTTCACCTGATGGTTAGCGGTACGCCCCGCCCTTAACAAACATAATGTTAAGATACCGCACCTTTTTTCGTAATCCTGCTTCATGGGACGTCTTTCTGAAACTGTCTTCTAATCCTGGGTATGCATTTCTGCTTTACACATACATCATACATCATCAGCCTGTGATAGTCCACTACTGGACATAGGCCTCTCCTAATACACCTCTATTCATTGGGGGTTTCAGACCGTATCCCACGCCGCTGGTCCTATGTGGCTTGGTAGGTGCACCGACTTTTTACATGCCCATCCGACGCATGGATCATCTTACTTTTCAGACAATTGGGTGATCGGCCTAAATTGCCCTAACAAACTAAGAAACAACAAAGAATTTTGTTCAGTCCTCGTGGGATTCGAACCTACAACCTCCGGTTTCTAAAGCACACGCCCATACCTCTAGGCTATGGAGGCAGTTGTCTTTTAATCCTGGGTAATGCATTTTTGCTTTGAAACCTCGAGGTCATGTGTTTAAATGAGCAATAAAAAAGTCGTTCCTGTTTTGGATCTCTCTCCTGTCGTATCAGTTATTAATAATATGACTATAAGTGTAATAGGAAGGGGGAATGCACTTATGGACAGGTACATGAACAGGTACATACTGTAGTCGAAATTGTCCTGATTTTTATGGCATTGCTGTACTGTTAATGATGGTTTTACAAAGTCAAAGTCAATTATAGAATTATTGGTTCTGAAATAAACTACCATCGGTTCGGGAATAGAAGCCTCAGATCTGAAAAGAACCGGCTTAAAAAACTCAGCGGGACTTTTTTTCCCTTTTTTATAATAAATTTTACAAAATTAATAAATAGAATATCAAATTTTCACATTTTAAAATATTTTAAAATAGTTTAAAATAGCCTGGAGTGAACAGTTCATTACCAGTGTGTGTCATCCATTAAGTAGTTGTCACAACAATAATATCCTTTGACACACAAACGTTCCTGTACAACTTTTTTGAATTTATTTACAGATAAAAGCTGAACGTTTTCTGGGATTTAGTTATAGAAATATATAGCAATGTATACATGCATATATACATTGTCCCATGAAAGATTTCATTGTTATTTGAAGTCTTGTTTTTGGACACACAAAATTATGCTTATTCGTAATATTAAAATTATGTGTATCACAATGTTTTACAAATTCATTACTATGTTTATGAACATATGTTATTATATTACATATCAAATATGTAATGAGAGAAAACAATAATTACAATTATTTCAGTGCATATTTTTCTCAACTATTCTTTGGCGTACAGGTATCAAATATAGACTGCTCAATCCAGAGTGATTTTATACGCTCGTGGCTTGTTGTTTGATGATTATTCCATGGGAATTGTTTCAGATTGCTGGCGTCCGGGAGATTGGACTCACCTAGTATCTTCATACCGGGTTTCGTGAATACGAAACGAAAGAGGACTACCTCGTACCGTCAGTGTGGCGTCACAGATCCAAATGATAGGAGCAGTAAGTTAAAATGTTCATTCTTTTCATTATTTAAACCTCCGATACAAAAGAGGGGTGTCGTTTGGGGAATAGTTTGATGTGTTTGTCTGTGTTTCTGTCTGTGAGTGAAAACAAATCTCCCAAACAGATAGTTTTTAGAGGTGGTAGGTCCCTTTTGAAGGCCGTGTGGGGCGGTACCACCGCGGTGCCTATTTCTGCCGCAAATCTGTAGAGTATAAACTCGAACGTGTTCCGGTTTGAAGGGCACCGTAACCAGCGTATTCACTGGGTAAACGAGACGTACCACCCTATATACTTTGAGGTAGGCAGCGCGTTGTTATTGGTATTGCCGGTGTCCATGGGCATCGGTGACCACTTTACATCAGGGTCTGTCTTCATTTGCAACGATTTCAATAATATATCACTTGAAAGGTTAAAGTTAAAAAACACAAATCGATCAAACAAATCAGTTTCCTGTTAACCGGAAAGTGACTATTAATAATAAAATTAAAAAAAAATGCACGCAATCAGTTATAAGAATGTGTAATAATATACTACATTATTCGAACCCACAACCACGGTTTCTAAAGGACAAGCGCAAGGTAGAGAGTTCTGGCATAGCACATCTTTTCATACAGTAGTCATCGGCCCGGATAGACATCCACTTCGATCCGATTACAACGGCGGCGGCCGATCTCTCTTAGAGATCAGCCAACTATGCAAGTTTAATGCACAAATGTATCCGTGAACACGGAGTGCACCTGTATTCTCTTCTCCCTTTACTATTATAATCCGATGAGACTCAAAACCGACACGACTGAGAGACATACTCTTACTTGGTTGAGGTTAGTGTCGTAAAAATAATTTTAATGGATGTCAAATAAAAAAAAGTTGACTTTATAATTTAAAGTTCGCCTAATTAAAAAGAAATACATATACAAACAAGACTTGCATACATATATCCTTATAAAAGCCTTCTGAAAGATAATAATGAGTTTAATAATGCATATGCTGCATTATTAATAATACCTCACCCGGGAATGCACTTCCCGGGTTCTGTGCAGCATCAGCCAGCTCTGTAGCTAAATTTAATTGAAATGGGGTGGCCAGGGGGATCTACGCCTCGCTGGTTAGCGGGTGGTGGGTGGTTGTGGGTGAAACGGGTGGATGGGTGGTAGTGGGTGGTGGGCCGATGGGTGGCGGGAGATGCATCCCGAAATATCCCAATACATAGAGTTCCAGGAAAATTAATTAGCGTCCAACAACCGTATGGCACAGTTGTTAAATGGAAACAGATTTGGTATTTTATTGCGAGTTTTTGATTTTCACGGTTTTTGATGGGTTTATGTAGAGAAATACCCTATTTAGATGATCTGATACAGTACATGCAATGACAGACACCTGTTGCACGCGGAATGAATGAAGTCGTGAAGGTTGAACCTCTTTGTTTCATTCATTCGTTCATGTGGCAAAGGGGAAGGTGGTTTAAGATGTTTCTCTCTCTGTTTGCGTTTATTTAAAAAGACATACTTGTATGTTATATTATTATTAGTTATAGTTTAGTTAATTATTGTAAGCATTTATATAAAATTTTTATATTTTTGCAACACAAGCGTTTCGAGAAATACCTATATTAAACGTCTTTTTTTTAATTGAAAAAAAAAACAATTTTTATTCATTGCAAGTATTGTGGCAATACCTAGTGTAATATTGGTTTAGTAGAGTAATGTTAACTAGTGATTAATTGGCGGTCATAGGTTCGAATTCTGAAAGACAACTTTTCGGTGTGATTTCCTAATTGGTAAACGGTAATGCGTTAAAGTAAGTTAGATGAACATGTAAAATATTGATATTGCACCTTATTCCTCTTTCTTTGTAAGGGTTTTTAGTCCTATTGGACTATGTGAGTGATGGAAGAGGGTGTGGGCTTGTCTTTGTATGTCTTTGTTCACTGATCTATTATATAGGTTGGTTTTCGTAATTGAAATCGACTCAGAAGACTTTGTTATTCATTGAATACATTCATCATCAGCCTGTGACAGCGTATTAGGGAAGGGCTATGTCCAGCAGTGGACACTATCCATTCGAGGGTTTTGGACCGTATCCCACCACGCTGGTCCAATGCGGGTTGGTGGGTGGACCGACTTTTTACATGCCCATCCGGCGCATGGATCATCTTACTTTTCAGACAATTGGGTGATTGGCCCAAATTGCCCTAATTAAGGGTTAGGGAGCAACTAGAAAACAACAATGAAAATTTGTTTAGTCCCCGCAGGATTCGAACCCACTACCTCCGGTTTCTAATGCACACGCCCATACCATTAGGCTACGGAGGCAGTTATTTTATACGTTAATTTTCCAACTATTACATACTAACAATACCAAATAGGTTATCGATATAGAGCCAATATTATTAAAAAAAAATTAACAGTGAATCTTTATTGAACTTTGATTTATTGATGTATAGAAAGTAACTCACCAAATGAGTACTAACATAAGATTAAAATTATTCTTAATTTTAACAAGATCTTTTTCCAAATACAATAACTATCCATGGTTGTCATTCCGAGACCATTAGATATTTTATTAAGAATAATTATAAAATATTATATGAAATAAAATACTTAATATGGAATATATAAAATATGGTTCTTAATTATGCCTATGAAGTGGCAAATCATTCTGAATATAATTTAAAACTAAGCTGATACTCCGCAGGATTCGAACCCACGACTCTAGTTTGTGTCAAGGGTCATTATTACTGAGCTGGAAAGGCGATAATCGTTGTTAGTCTCGCTGCTTTTACTTTAATAAACTGATATTTGCTGTTATTAGAAAATTAGTAACGAAATAATAATTATTCTTTATTCTTTCTTCTCTACAGAAAACTCATACTTCTCACCAAGTGCTGACACGAGGATACAGCCTTTCAGCGTTCTTCAGATCTCCGCTGCACTGATCGTAACAATGTTATTATTATAATGTGAAATTAATTTTATGTGTATTTATATTATAATGACAATGTAAATTATAATGTACAGTAAAATATGATTTGTTTGATGTTGTAATTATTTCGATTACCGCCTGGTCTAAAGTAACAAAATGTCTCATTTACAGGTAAATAATTTGTTTTATTCAAGTTACTTTACTTAGGGTCGATCGACTACGTTCAAGTTTTTAATTTTTAAGTATAAAATTAGAAAAATCAATGGCATAGGAAATAGTGGTAGCATTGTTCACGGTCAATAAGAATGTATAAAGCTTCTATTTTGAACAAAGATCTTTATATTTGAATCACCATAATAAGGCAGCAAAGTTTATTCAAAAAGAGTTTTTAATGTATTTCTTATAAAACTTATATCTTAATCAAATATATATTTCTAATTTGGTTGAAATGTTGGTTGTTGGCAATCATCGTCATCGCAAATTAATGTCGTATTAATTTACTCTCTTGTTATTGCTTAGAACGATGTAACGATCAGGACCCTAAAAATGAGCCTCGTTCACTCGGTAATAATGCTACGGTGCCCTTCAAACCGGAAAGCAGTAATGTTTTCACTACTCATTTGCGACAGAAGTAATTACCGCAGACGGTCTCTTGTAAAAAAGACTAACATATATATATACAAGAATACTAATATGCGACTGCAGTCGTAAATATTTTTTTTAAATATCGGACATTCACGCTAACTCCTATGACTTAATATGCGGCACAGATTGAAGCAATACAAAGTTATATAAGCTCCGCGAACAGCTTTTGAATTGGTACCACGTCGCAATTCATTGAACATTTAATTGTACGGTCAGGAGAAATATTTATTTCAGGTAATTTATCTGGGTTGGGTCGGTTCGAATCTTGTGGGAAACCACCGTTTGTTATCGTCGTTTTCTGATTTTGGTTTAGACAATTTGGGCCGATCACCCAATTGTCTGACATTAAGATGATCCATGCGTCGGATGGGCATGTAAAAAGTCGGTCCGCCCACCAACCCGCATTGGACCAGCGTGGTGGGATACGGTCCGATAATACCCTAATGAAGAAGGCGTGCATTAGGGGAGGCTTATGTCCAGCAGTGGACTAACACAGGCTGTTGATGATGACGATGAATTTATCTGGCATTTCAACAATTATTTTTATAACCAGTTAAATTGTTAATATTTAACACAAATTGTTGATAACGATGTAAAACTGCAGATTGTAGAACAAGCTTAACCTATTAGCTAACTTATAACAGGAAAAAGAAATTAACTGATATTTTCTTAATCAATGCTGCCAACCTAATAACTCGGTATCTTTTAATGCGAATTTTAATCTCGTGTAGTTTAAAATTCGTATTAAAAGATTGTTGTGTTCGTATTAATTATAAATTTGTGATTTAAAGAACATAAGGCAAAAATGGACGGTAACGATGCGTCCGTAAATTTTAAAAATAACGTTTTCGAAAACTATTTCATTAACCAATCAGTTCATAATAATTAAAAAAGTATGTGTACTTATTTTTACGCGTTGAAAGTTGAAAATCAAAATAATGTTTAAAATCTTTTCAAAAATTTAATTAATCTTGCGCCTTATTTCACGTTTGTTGAAATAAGTATCGTAAATACAGTTGTCAGTTGACTATAGCTAACTGCATGGTGTCGGTTTTTCGTGACGGTGTGCGCGCGCAGCGTAACAATGAACTCTGATAATTTTTTCCTAAGTGCCAAAAGAATTATAACTTCTAAAAATAAATAACGTTGCTTGAAAACTATTGCATAAGTTAAACAATAATTTTATTAATTTAAAAACAGACTATCCGTATTCTTTTCTTGCTAACAGTACGTGTTTAGAGTTTCTGTTTGACGTCATAACAACAGCGGCAATAGTCATAAGCTTAAAGCGGAAAACAAATAGAATAATATTTTGCAAAATAATAATAATGGCATACAGACGAAAGAATTTGTAAAAGATCCTTATATTGGAATGGACGTTTTTAAATGCATGCAGTAAATTGTAATCATTTGTTTTGAATTGAATACGTCTTGTTTGCAAAGTAATTGCTACGGTGCCCCTCAAACCGGAGCATAGGAACCGAGGCAGTACTCTATCTTGAACTCAAATATGTAAAGAGTTGCTTTTAAATATTGTAGCGTTTGTTCCACACCAATTTTTTGTTATTTTTCATTATAAAAAAGAATAGCGATAATATGTAAGCTGAATAAAGTGAAGGTCCACGTCTATTTCTTTTATTATTTATACTGTTTATCGAAAAAAATTATGTCGTCCCATAAGACACCACAAATCTGCTCCTGATGGTGCTGATCAACAGAGCCAAGTCACAATCAACAGGTTGTTTTCTCTTGAGAAACGGTACGCACAAACAAAATAATCGCGAATTAATTTATTCGTTTATAATTCGTAACAAGGGAATCAGCATCCGTTCTCGAATGTTCGTGGGGGGGTGATAGTATTGATTTATAGCCCCGTGACTGGTGGGCGGCAGGGTCTACCCACTCACGTGGGGGCAGGAGGACAAGGGGTCTTATATACTAAACTAGGACATCCCATCCCATCTCATTCCTAGGTCCTGGAATGTTCTAGAAAGTCTAGACATAACCCATTGCAAAGTGCACTTTACAATCACGCGATAAAGGTCATAATGCAACCTGTAATTTTTGGATCGATCGAGCTGCAAAACGCTTGCGCGAAGCAGCGATCGATACGGCCGGGTCGCTATAACCTCGGTTTGGGTGTACAGTAAGCGACGCAATGTTTTACGCGGCGGTCACGTTGCTTACAGTATTCCTAATAAAACCAGGCTATGGAAACTTGGAGGGACCCTTCCTGTTCTTCGGGCCTAAATCCCTCGAGCAGTACAAGCGCACGGCCCTAAAATACCTCGAACAGGATGACCTGACAAAGATATACGAAGAGCAATCCGCCATTGTTGTGTTTAATAATCAGGACTCAGTACCACTGTCCAGCGGATACTTTCCGCGGCTGAGGAAGATGTTGGAGGGGCAGAGCACTCTGGTCCTACCTCAAGACTTTCTGGATGTTCACCCGGATTACATCAGCAATGAGACGCAGGTGAGTTCAATCTTGTAATGCATTGCAAAACATCAACTGTAACACTAGTTGGTTACAAATTCTTCATTCACTGTTAGATTAGTCAGATTTATTATAAATACTGATTAACACACGAATTACTGTTTTGTTATTAGTTTTATTTTTGTGACATTTTTTATAATTTTTTCAAATTTTGTCATTTCGAATTTATGATTTAGTGTATCCTCACCCTAATAAAATTCAAGCTTTGATATTACATACCTGTCTGTTTATTAATTGGAAGCTTACGAGGGGGTTGTATATAATATTGGGTGGCAGGGGGGCAGGGGGTGTATGAGGTGTGCGGGGGTCGGATACCGGGTGGATCAGGCGAGGTCGGCGCCACCTTACCACCCACTTAGTATAAATATCGCTGCCGCTACAGCCTCATCGTCAGTTCACCTCAAGCCAGCAAGCAGTAACAACATCATCGGAACCACTGGACACCCAAGATGAAGGACCCTGCTTTAAGAAGAACATCAAGTTTATGGGGCAGCTTCTTGTTCATCTCTTAGCGGGTTGGGTCTCTTAGGGAACGTTTCTCCTTTCTTCTCTGTGAAGTGCTGTTCAATCATGGATTCTAATTGGAGTTTTCTGCACAGGTACTCACGCTGCAGGGGCCTTGGTCGGAGCGAGATGCGCAAATGACAGAAACCTTCGCCCGGCTTCAAGACATTTACGGTCCCGGCAGAGTTCTAGGAGTTTTGGGTAAAATGCCACAGGAGACTGACCCGAGTAGTCTATTTGGAACGTATTATCACGTATTATTATCGGGCGTGCGTCTAATGCTGTGCGCTTGCTAGCGTTCATCATCGGGGCTTACTCTCACATTGGGGATCTATGTAGCGATGAAAAACAGTCGTAAATATAACTTGACCGGGCCCTTTAATTTGTTTTAGGTAATTCAGTGTCGCAAAGCCAGCAAGCAGAGTATAGTGATGGCGAGTGGAGCCGGGTAAAAAGGGAGGCTAACGATGAGACCACGACCCCTGCACCGGCCAGTCCGGGAGACGAGGAAAAGCAGACCAAGGCGTTGCCGAAATATGCACTGTATAACGCCACCGGTACGTTAATTTCCTGCAATTATTCATCTTTAGAAAACTTTTCAATTGGATTTATATTTCAATTTGATATGATTTTCGATTGACTGTTGTTAACATTTGCTTAAATGTCTCCAGGTCCTCCCGGAAAAGCCGCCTTGCTGTACTCTTCTGGCTGGCCTGAACTTCAGTGGCCTGACGGTACTGTCACCATCTTGGACACACCAATCGGCGAGCCCACCATCAAGCCCACGAGGTTGTACACGATTCTCGTGGTGCGTTTCGCAGATGGAGATAATACCAGAGATAAGGTATATATTATTACACCATAAATTCGATAAATCGGTCAAATCTAAAATAAATTTTGAAACGAACTTACTCAATACTTAAGTTTGACTTAAAACAAACTTAGCTGAGTCAGCCTTTGTATAAAGCCCACTCTTGCGCTTTGGGTGTTTGATTTTAAATTTCAATCGGCCCGAGACTTTAGACTATCCTAGAATGAAAAATGGCATGAAATTTCAATTAGGAAAATTTTATATGATTATAATAAGTGATTTACACAGTTGAAATAGTTTCGTAAATAGTAACTTAATAATATATTTGTTATGAAATTTCGAAACCGTGAAATTGTATAAGCAAATTAGTAAGCAGTAGATGACACTGATTTGCGTAGGTGGACTTTTAATTATCGGTATGAAGTAACAAATTTTAATGACAATTAATTTTACGTGCAATCGAAATAAATTATAATTACAATTAGTTGTTCTTTATAATTTCTGTATTGATGACCGTCCCTATTGCGTATCATCCCCAGATCACGCTGGAGTTCAGTTTTAAGCAAACAGCTGGATGGTGGACGGCAGCGGGGGTTGAGGTGAGAAGGGGCCGGGGGGCAGGAGTGGGCCTCCTGCCGCCCGCGCCACCTGAAGCCCCCGCCGCGGTCCTGGGGCGAGCCTACCGTTGCCCCCAGCCGCTTGTCTACGCAGCCGAGAACGCTACACTCACCTTCCCTGATGTCCTGGTAGGCCCAAGTTTATATTTGAGCAAACTTCACCCCTGCCGACATATAAATCTTCATAGTAAGCAATGGTTACAACATCACGCTTCTGCGACATGTTTGGTTCAAATACGCAAAATATTTTTCATTTTCTTTTCAATGACAGTTCAATAAAATTTAATTTTAATCAGACTGTTATGTCACTTTAAATTCGTTACAGACGTTTGTTTTTTAAATAAATTAGTCAGATATAATAAATGATGGTTGTTTAGCAATACCGACTTCTTCATAAAATTTGATATAGATCCATTTGGTCTTTGACTTTATGAGAGTTAAGTCTCTTAACACTGGTCTGTTGATATATTATAGTAGTATCACCAACGCGCTGCCTACCGTGAGACATAAGGTGTTAAGTCTCGTTTACACAATAAATACGCTGGCTACGGTGCCCTTCAAACCGGAAGACAGCAGTGTTTTCCCACTACTGCTTTGCGGCAGAAAAAGGCACCGGGGTTGTATCTACCCAGGCGGTCCCCTTTAAAAAAGGGACCTACCACCAGTAATTTATTGTAATTTTTTATTGTTTAAGCATTTAATTAATTATTTTTATTAAATTTAATTCCAGATGCAGCCATTCATGGAAAACACTCAGAAGTTCGCTGACGCTTTTGACTGCATTGGATTTACAACAGTTCCAATATGGTAGGTGCAATATTATGTCAACTTTTATTTGCTGTAATCAATGAAGTTTACTGATAATACAAACTAGATATTTGGTAGTGATGGAGAAATTTGACTTAAATTTGATTTTGATTTTAGGTCGGGTCTCATGGTGTCGTTTATAATAGCCATAGGACTCGCCGTCTCGATCTCCATGATCATGGACATCAAGACCATGGATCGATTCGAGACCAGTCGCAGCAAGCAGTTGACCATCACCGTCAGCGAATAACGAGGAAGCAGACTACGGCTGCAGTAGACAAAGATCCGGCAAGGACCACGGCAATGAACATCTAAATTTATCTGAACTTGCTTCGTAATATGAGTCAACCACGTTGCCTCATACTGAGTCATATTATGTAAGCAGTTCTAAATGCATTGAAGATCAGGATGCAGTTGAAGAGATGGGGGCCGTGTGGCAACGGCGTTAGAATTTTGCCACCCCATATCCTCCCGCGGGGGTCGTAGAAGGCGACTCAGGGATATCTGGGCGACAACCACCACCTACGGGCTACATTCGCGTCAGCGTAATGAATGGGGACGTGAGCGACTGTTTAATTGCTACCTCATTAGTTATGGAAGCGACACAAACAAGTGGGGTAGTAGCTATTCCAGTGGATTGTACCAGGTTATGCTCACGCGCGTGCTCGTCAACCCCTGGATCCCGTGCTGCCCCGGGATTCTTAAGAATGCGGCAGCTGCCTCTCTTCCCGAGCATGTCGTAGGAGGCGACTAAGGGACGGCCGTCAGCTGAAGACTAGTGCGACGAAATTGTCACATCAAACTTAATTTCGTCGCACTGACCTTTTAACACCTCAGCTAATAGGCAGCAGGAGGAGGTCGTGGAAAACTCTTTTCACACAGTTTTCCGGGGACCCCCTCCCCATATTCCGACAACTGCGCACCGTGCCAATAGGAGCGCCGTGGCGGCGTGTCGGAATTTGTAGATAAGTTACCTACTATGTAAGTCCTAATTGTCGCACCAATCGAAGGCATTTGTCATCGCATCCGATTGGTGGGGTGATTGTTTAGAGTTAGTGTTCCAAAAAATAATAATTTAATCATGTCAATGCAATAGCCATGACTAAATTATGATTAATGGAAAGTTTAACATTACTATGGGCCTCCTCATATCTTCCGGTACATTGGGAAATATTGATAACACATAAATTGGCAAATCAGTAAAAGATTACGGAATTGAAATAAATGATCAAATTAACTGTTTGTTGTATTTATACCCTTCTTCGTTCCATTCCCATCCATTTTCGCCAGTTATCATGGGGTCGGCACCTAATCCATTCAGGCTTAACTAATTAGATATACACAGAGCATTCAATAGATTGCATAAGTTAAATTAGCTATTATATTTCAAGGCTCTGACTTAATAGTTGTTCAACCTTTGTTAAGGAATCAGTAGTAAATATAGAACAACGTCTTAAAAAAAAGATTATAAAAAAATAAGGATATCAGCATCATCAAGATTACCAGCAGTGGATAAATACCTCCTGGCCTCCCCTAATGCACGCCTTCACCATTAGGGGGTTTTTGGACCTCATCCCACCACGCTGGTCACGTGCGGGTTGTTGGGTGGACCGACTTTTTCATAACTATTCGACGCATGGATCATCGTACGTTTTAGATAATCGGCTTAAATTATTCTAACTAACCTGAACACAACGATAACTTAAAGTTGTTGCGGGATTCGAACCCACGACCTCCAGTTTATAAAGCAAGGGCCAATAACGCTAAACCACGGAGGCGGTAAAAAGGGATGGGAAGTAATTTAATTATAAGTTTCATAAAAAATATGAAGCAACAATTTGTTCACATTTAAATGTTTGGTTCAATAGCTAAGGTGGAGTTTGGACGATTTATGAGCAAGGTCAAACACTTTTTACAAACCAAACTTTTGGGATAGATAAATAAAATTAATATTCAGCTATTAACAGTCACTCAGATATTATGAACTTCCCTGTAGATATCATACAAACTTTAAAAATGTGTTGTATTTCTAAATTTATATAAATAATACAACTAAAAAAAACTTGTAGAGACACGGTAAAAGATTGATATTAGACTTAAGAAGAAGAAAAAGTGTGGGTTCAATCCCTTGACGTGTATATAGTGTGATAAACATATTATTATATTCATGTCTAGGTGTTTATGCCTATATTAAATCTGTTTTTTTTTAAATAAAAAGTAAATCCAGATATTTATCGGTTGTCTAGTAATTATCGTACAAGCTTTGCTTACTTTGGGACTAGATGATGTTGTATTCTTCTAGGAATATTATTGTTATTCATAATCAGCCTCTATCAGTCCACTGTTGGACATAGGTGAGACATTGGCCTTTTTTATTAAACGCAAAGACGGCCGATCCCCCGCTACTCGCTTACTACTTTGACCGGGTACTTTTTATAAACCATTATAAGGGAGACCATAAAGAATAAACATTTGGCAAACTGAGAACTCCAGTGTTTTTGAAGCAAGACAAAGGCCATAGAGCTTTTTGCACGTTGAATCATTTTTTAATGTCATCTCGTAAAAACTATGTTAGTTTTATAGTCTTTTTTAAAGACTATCTTACATTCAGTTAACATAATGCAGGGCAGACTTGCAAAAAAATACCTACTATTTTTGGCTTTAAAACATCGTTATTTTGATAATATCGAAGTCGAAACATTGATGCAAAAACATCGATGGATATCGATCATCCCGTGTTTCGAATGGTCAAGGCATTTTTTACCAAATGATTTAATTGGTGAGGAAAAATTTTAGATGAAATGGTTATTAGGACTTTGTTACGAAATTCTGCCTGCCTTCGTAGCCAAGTGGTATGGGCGTGTGATAATATGGGAAGGATTGAGAAAGATGAAATCGTTTACAGTCTCAAGTATAAATTAAAATAACAAACATTATTCAGTATTTAACTTGTAAATAGTAAAGAAAAGTTTCTAAGAAAAATTTGCTGTTACCCAATATTTTTTTGTATTGTATGCTATTATAAATTGCTTAGCATTAAAATAATGCTGCTGTTTAAATAATTATAACATATTAAACATCCGCGGCTTCTCAAGGTTTGATATGAAGGTTAATTGAAGGTACCTAAAAAAACTAAGGCCTCCAAACGATCAGTAAATGAAAATATTTCATTTTGTGATTCAAAGAGACATAAAATAAATTATATACCACTTATTATTATTTTTAAAAATATTTACAATCATGCAAATTTAAATATTTGTTGTAATACAAAATAACAACTTCTTCGTAACTTGTTATTAGCTAAACTATTTTTCATTACAAGTTTGTATTTTCTTATTTACTTAAAAACCTAAGTCTTTATTTTAGCATCTGAAGAAATAATTTATAAGTCTATCATAATAATGGCAATACGGCAAACGTGATAATTGTAATCAAGGAATTTTGTAGGTGGTAGGTCCACTTTTTATAGGGGACCGGCCACCACGGTATCACACACTCACCCGTAGAGACACACTCACCTGTAGTTCGCCCTCGTTTACGAGCACAGTGTCACAGACACACCGCGTATACTAGATACATCCGCGTTCCAGGGCGGTTCTCACCGCCCCCAGCAAACGATTAATACAGTCGCCAGCCCGTCGGCGTCCCGGTCCGTAAACCGATCGTCGACGATCCTGAGGAGACATAAATTAATGCCTAACTCACGTACTTTCTGTACGCGTGGCCTTCATTTTTAGCAAAAAATATGGGCCACCTAGTTCGTGGCGACGGGATCTTCTCGCGAACTCTGTGTTAGATGAAGCTTACTATAGACATGAGTCTGGAAGCATAAATACATGGATAAAAAAAACCACGGTACCTCTTTCTGCCGCAAAGCAGTAGTGTAAAAAGGTAGGTAGGCAGCGCGTTGGTCATACCACTGGTATTGCCAATATCTAATGTCTCTTTTATATCTGTGGTATGATTATAAGATGTTTTGCAAGATTTCATTTAATTATTTTACTTACGAAGCATAAAATAACACAGGTTCGAAGTCAATGTCACCTATCTATGTAAAATTGGTTAAAGTATGTATATTCATACTTTTATTTATGATTTTAGTACAGATTTTAAAGGATTTAAAATTTTTTGTTGTAATATTTATAGCTTATTTTACTAAGTTAATGTAGTTTTATAACTGCAAAAGAGTTTTTGAAATTATTGTATTTATTTCTTGTTTTTTTACTACATATAAAATGCAAATCTTTTCTTGATATGGTACAGATAATATTGTTAAGATACTTTAATTTGTGTATTGGAAACTAAAATGTAAAGTACATTACCCGTCGCATGCATATGCATGTTACATAAGCATGATCCATATTCTCATTGATTTTTTTTCATAGTATGTTATAATTTAATAATATAGTAATTTAGTCTTTTAGCTTACACAATATTGAAGCATATTGGTATCAAATATTAATATAACCATCGGAAAAACACCATAACATAACTACGATAAGCGTTTTATATCTATTGTGATTTAAAGTCGATAGTTCTTTATGTATTAACACTAAATAGTATAAAACAAAATCGTTTTCACTGTCCCCATCACCCAATGTATGCTTAAATCATTAAAAGTACTTAATGAATTTAAATGCGATTTTTTAATTGACAGTATAGATGATTAAAGAAGGAATTTTACATATAAACAGTATAATTTTTACATAGTATTGAAGGTAATCGCTGATAAATTTATCTATGTTTTCATTCATTTTACAGATCAATATTGCAACCGTGCGTAGCCTGACTTATAAATGTCAGAAAATGTTTACAGATTCTTGTGTATATTTTATAAATTACATATATTTAAATAACGTTTATCAATAAAACATTATTGTACGTTGCTGAGTGATTTTATCGAAAAGAAACACATGATTCACGGTTAGTAAATATTTGTAATAAATAGATATTTGTAATAAATAGTGTGTTAAATATTTTACGACTTGAATCTTCATGATTATCACCGTCATATTAGCCTAACAAAGTCCACTGCTGGACATAGGCCACCCCCGGGAGCGGCCAAGAAGTATCCTGTGTCACCTGCATCAACCGTCTTGATCCAACCGACTTCCTGCACATTTGCACAAATCGTCTCTCTATCCCGTGGGAGTCTCGTCCCACTCTGCTATGACCAGTACGAGGCTGCCACTCGAATGAAGATTTGAATCAGCATTGAAATCCGCTGTGGCTCGTAACTGCAACAACCATAATCTTGTTAACTGCATTATCTATGCAAACATTATCATATCTAAATACCTAAATGTATACAAAATTTTCAACGGAAACGTAGCGACCTCAAATTTCAAGGACATCATTAAACTAGTTTCCTGTATTTAAATGGCGGCAGAATGTTTTAATTTATTAAAATCGATGAAAGGAGACAAAAGCGAAAGTCGCTGCTCGGTCGCATGGCAAAAACTTGGCATCCATGGGAGTTTGGGTTGTGGCGCGAGTGGTATAAGGTACGAGAGTAACACAGTCTTATTAAATTTATTACCATTCAATCATCATCAGCCTGAGATAGTCCACTGCTAGACATAGGCCTCCCCTAACCCCTATCTCATTAGAGGTTTTGCACCGTATCCCACCACCCTGGCCCAATGCGGGTTAGTGGGTGAAACTTTATTTTATTCCATTAAAATGCAGTTATTTGTAATCTATTTTTAGGCTTTGAGTGTATAAATGTCATTTGTTCGGTAAATAAAAGATAAAAAACTCTTTTTACGTGTAATAAAATTATAATTGTCATTCAAGCATCATCAGCAGCCATGGATTGATCTTAAAAAAATATGTTTACAACTGTAAAAATATGAAGAACCAGCAAAATATTGAGATAAAAATTAAAGCTTGTACTTGGATAAAAAATATAGTTCTAATGATTTTAGGTACCTGACTTATTAATTGAAAAAAGATACTTATTTTTATATATTTATACAGGTTACTAACCTATATCTAAAGTATACTACGTGATGCGCATGACTTTGTTTGCGTGGTAATATATACATATTTTAAAGAAGCTTAAGCTACTACCCAGTTCCATCAGCTATCCCCAGTGAATCTCCCGTCAAAATTTAAACAGCTATTCTAGAGATTCGATGATAAAAAACGATGTTCGTCATACGTACCGATTTGATATCACAATATTATCATTTAGGAACGGTTATTTTGATGCTGCAAACCAATACTCCAATTTTATTTATTTGTGTCGAATATAAGGTTTCATGTCAACTGCCTCCGTAGCCTAGTGGTATAGGCGTGTGCTTTAGAAACCGGAGGTCGTGGGCTCAAATCCTGCGGGGACTCAATAAATTTTCGTTGTTGTTTCCTAGTTGGTTAGGGCAGTTTGGGCCGATCACCCAATTGTCTGAAGTGAGATGATCCATGCATCGGATGGGCATGTAAAAAGTCGGTCCACCCACCAACTCGCATTGGACCGGCGTGGTGCGATACGGTCCAAAACCCCCAAATGGATAGTGGTGTATTAGGGGGGTCTATGTCCAGCAGTGGACTGTCACAGGCTGATGATGAATGAAATAATGTAAGGTTTATTGATCAACAACAACAAAGTTACGACATTTGTCTTTTATTATATAAAATAACACGTATTTAAGATATAAAATTTCTATTTGTAAAGTTTGATCTAAGTGAAAATTACTATTATTAATTAACACAACATACAAGTTTATCCTTAATTAAGGCAGAATATAATATCATCGAGAAATATCGATATACGCTGTACGCTTACAACTTGGGACGCAGAACCAAAAATGCCGTCTCGTTTCCATTTCGATTGATGGACTTTCACTTATTAGCAGATGTGGGATATGCAGCGCTTATTTGAATTCTATTTTAATTTTATTCTACGAATAGTGACATACATACTTACATATTAACTTTTACTTGTAAGCTTAATCTAGAGCTTGTTCTTGTATATTTCGATTTAAAATATAGGCGTCTTGCGTAATTAGCATTCAAATTAAAATATATTTATTTAATAAGTCTACACTTGCTTATTGATTGTCAGAACACGCTACTACCGGTTCGGAAAGGGACGCCTCAGAGATGAGAAGTATAGCCGAAAGAAACTCAGGAATAGATGGACTATTTGATATTTTTAGGATATGGTTTTATCTGTAGAGAGATATTTTTATCCCCGTAGTTTGTATAACTTGTTCTTTTAGATTTTCTATTGGCTACGTAGGCAGATGAGCTGTCGGGCTACCTGATGAAAAAGTCATATACCTGAAAGTCTCCGACGGTCGTGCACATCGGCGGTACCAGAGGCATCATCAACGGCTGCCAACCGTATGGCATGTCATATTACGTCTCATTTACATAGCAGATAGGCTAGCTACGGTGCACTTCAGACCAGAACACGGTATTGCTTACACACTACTATTTTGCGGCAAAAAAAGGCACCTCAGTGTTAGTTTTACAGCATTGTCGTACGTGTTTTAATTATTTATGTATTTTTATTTTAAAACGGGAAAACTTAATTCATTAAACATCCATATAAATTTCTTAAGTATAAGATTACTAGGACTTGTTAAAAAGATTCCAAAGTGACCAATTTTTATCATTAACTCTGCGTTGATCATAGTTAGTATATTTAATACACTATCATATGTAATTAAATATCTGTACGTTAATAAGTCGTTCGTCTACAAAGGTGCGATGCTAAACGTTTAGTAACAATAAGCGCGTATATGAAAAAGTCTGTTAATTAGTTAGTATGATTGGATAGAATTTGCACCATTACTAGTGCTAAAACGTCTATAACAAAAAGCAAAAATTAATATCAATGATGACTCTAACTGACTCCGTAGCCTACGTCTAAAATACATCTTAATGCCAAGCCGAAACAGGGAACAGGATTGATCGTAACCATCATGAGAAAAATCAGAAAGAAATCTATCCTATGTAGTTTGAAAGATATGGTTTTTTTAAGAAAACCTAGAAATTTCGTTAATCTGTTAGCAATTTTCGGTTTTTGTGGTTAATATTTATTATTATTGTTAATTTAAACTTTGGGATCAAACCCTAAATAACACATCCGAATGACAGTCAAGCAAGGGCACGATTGCCCGAAGTTTCCTAGAATAAAATCCCATGGATTTTTTATAATAACTATTCAAAAGATGACTTACTTGGACTTATTGGCTTATATCAAGCTCATCCGAGTCATGACTACAGTTAAGTGATTAACGTATTTTACCCTATCTAATGAGACAATATCCAACACATATAATAATCTCTCAACTGGATTTTAACCCACGATATCCACTAAGTACAGGCTAACCACTGTGCAGAAGACAACAAATAAAGACGTTATCATTTGAAAAAATATCTTTAATGAGGTCAAATTAACATAACATAAAATGCTTATGTTTATAATTCGCATTGAAAATTCATCTGTTTATAATGCCGATGCAAACGTTATGCTAAATTGCATTCCAGCGTATAGTATTGAAAGTGTTGTTTAATTAATTGGATCACAACAAGAAATCAACGATATTATTGTTCTACCGTTTCAACTCTCACAATATTTAATATATGCATAAGAAATAGAAAATATTTCTAACGTCATTAGAATAGCAGTAACAAATTAGTGTAAATAAAAATATTTCGTTTTCATGCTCATAGGTCAAATCAAAATACAGCGAACGGTAAATATGAGTTTCACAGCAAATTGTATTTACAAAAAAAAATGCAAGAAAATTACTAAGATTAGCTAATAAATAAAGTAAAAGACATTGTGCATAGCGGTCAGCGTGTTAAAGTTTTTAACAACATAAATAATTTTAGAATGATAACACACTCTTGTAATAAAACCCTTGCCTTATATTTTTTTTTGTAATTTAGAAGACAATTTATGCTTTGTATTCTTAGACGTGCTCAGTAAATTCAAAAACCCATAAAACCGAAACAGACACAAGTAAGTAGGTAAACCGAATTAAGATGGCTACCAGCACAGGTAGGGTAAAACCGCGCTCTCTAGTCGTATCGTACTTTAACGCAAACGGCCTTAAGAAGCAGCGATCCGAAATCGCAGAATACTTGCAGGATTATAGTATAGACATATTTGTAGTGCAAGAGACCTTTTTAAAACCGTCAATAGCTAATCCTAGAATCGTAGCTATAAATTATTACAAACGATAGGTTGTCAGGACCGCTGGGTGTACACTTATATACTACAAAAGGTCCATATCGCCATTAGAAACACCTACATTAACTGACTTAGAGGGGACGGCATGTCAGATCGCACTCACCGGCCAAGCGCCGCTTGTACTTGTTTCCGTGTACCTGTCCTCATCTAAGAAGTTCCTTAGATCCGACCAAGAGTTGCTTCTCGGCCTAGGTCCATCAACCATTATCACAGGCGACTTAAATAGCAAACATCCCGACTGGAATTGCATTACGCCAAACACAAATGGCAATAAATTGCTGAAACTCGAGGAGCCACTCAATATAAATATAATAGCTCCTGGGGCCCCAACTAGATACTCAGACTCAGGCATAGGCGCTCCTAGCACTATAGACCTGCTATTAGTTAGAGACGTCTCACTCGATGTCGTATCGATAGAGGCACTCTGTGAGTTAGACTCTGACCACTTGCTGGTCTTATTCAAATTGGGCCAAGGCGCCGGTGCGGTCCCAACGACCAAAACCGTAACAAATTGGCATTGTCTTGAACGCAAACTCAAGGCTATGGAACCCCAAAGTTGCTCTAACCTACCGGAGATTATTGATAGTACAGACAAAGCGTAAATTGCCATCGACAGTATCACAACGCATATTTCATCAGCCATCGACGACTCCAAACGGACAGTCAAGGTTTCGGAGACCGCAACGTTGGCTTGCCGTTCAGTATTCGATTTTTGATAAGAGAGAAAAATGCACTCAAGCAGGCGTCCCTCAAGGATCGGTCCTATCCCCACTATTATTCACGATCTACACGAGTGACATACCAAAGCCCGACGATGTGAATCTAGTACTATTTGCTGATGACACCGCCCTCTATTGTTCGTCGTTAAGACCAAATTATATCTTTAAAAGCTCCAGAACGCGATCAATCGTTTAGGCGATTGGTTTCGTAAATGGAGAATCGACGTAAACCCTGATAAAAGTGTAGCAATACACTTTCATCGGTCTGGATTACGTCGTGATTACAGAATACCCCTCCTCCTTGATAGGTCCTCAATCCAGGCGTCAGGATAAGGCCACGTGCTGGCCGACCCCAGACACTAGGGCAGCTAAAACTCTACGGCCAACCGATCCGAAAGAAAGCCAAATACCTAGGCGTGACCTTCGACTGCACCATGTCGTTCAAAAGTCATATTCAGGACGTTAGGAGAAAGGCTTTGTTCGTTTCGACCAGACTCTATCACCTAACGAATTCTCACAGTAAAATGTCGCTTAAACATAAACTTTTTTATACAAGGTATGCATACGACCAATCATGGCTTATGCATGTCAAGCTTTCACGCACGCATCCTCCACAGTCTTAAACCAACTACAGGTAGTGCAAAAGAAATTCATCCGCCGCGCCACCGAGGCGCAGTAGTACCAACGTAACGTAGGCCTACACAGCGACTGTAAATTGCCAACACTCCGCGAACACTTTCAAAAGTTAACGCGCAAACACATCGATAAAGTTATTAATCAAAATAAACCTCTGCTGGTAAAAGCAGCATCGTACACGGCCGATCCAAAAGCGTCTAGTTAAAAACGTAGACCGCGAAACGTTCTCCTCGACCCGGACGAGGAAGAGGTCGCCGAGCCTTCGGACCCAACCCGACATCCAACCTTACACACCACACAGGTAGGGAAAGCACAATCTGATCTGTAGTTCGCCCTCGCTTACGAGCACAGCGACACACACACACCGCGTATACTAGATACACCCGCGTTCCAGGGCGGTACTCACCGCCCCCAGAAAACGATTAATACAGTCGCCAGACCGTCGACGTCGACGACAGATCGTCGACGATCCTTAGGAGACACAAACTAATGCCTTACTCACGTACCTTCTATACGTGTGGCCTTCATTTTTAGCAAAAAATGTGGGCCACCTAGTTCGTGAGGACGGGAGCTTCTTGCGAACTCTGTGTTAGATGAGGCTTACTATAGACATGAGTCTGGAAGCATAACTTCAGGGATAAAAAAAACCCTAATATTATCAAGGGGAAAGATTTGTAACTTTGCATGTCACTTTCCCCACGTATGCTTATAAATTATGTTTAAAACTACGCAACGGATTATGACTGATTGAAGAGAAGAGTGATTGAAGAGGATAATATTACCGATAAATGCTGATAAACTAATATATTTTTCCATAGATTATACAGGTATCAGTATTGCAACCATGGAGTCAGAAGTAGTAAGTAAGAAATAAATAACAAAGCTTCATTATCACTGCTAAAGAACGATTTATAAATTGCGTGGTTGTTATAACCTTCCTTCTATCCCGTGGTCACTGGCCGCAACAAACCAAAACAGTAATAAAAAATGTCACTTCTAGCCGTAAATACTAGTAATGAATTTAATTAATTAAAACTAATCTATATAGATATCGTAAGAAAATAGTAAAATGTCACCATATCTAATCGAGATTTACTATTTTAATTAATTATCTGCATTTACTTTCACCCGGCGATAGGCCGGGATCAGTTGTCCATGTGATGTCGCACGCTCGGACGAGTATGTCAGTCTTTTAGTTCGTATCGTTTTGTATTTGTCCTATCTACGTATGGAATGCATTTGATTAAATAAATAAAGTCTTAATTAAGATAAAACGCCTGGCATTATTTAAATGTTAAACATATTTGATGCTTGTTACTTTGTTTTACTTATACAACTTTGCTAAAGTGCTATAAATAGATGTCATTGTTAGCGTTTAAAGTAATGAAGATGTCAATGCTTTTATAATTTGAATATAACTTTAGAGAGACATCAAATTTGCAGTAACTGCTTTTCATTTGTATTATATTAATTAATATTACCTAATAAAGTTTTTTTTGTTATTGCTTATTTCCTTGTTTTTGTTATTTGGCGAATCAGAAACTTTTAAGATCTATGTCTAGACAGGAAATTTAATTATTAATTTGCTAACAGCTTGTAATATATCATCATCATCCTCATCATCATCACCAGCCTTTAATAGTCCACTGCTGGACATAGGCCTCCCCTAATACACCCCTATCCATTAGGAGGTTTTGGGTTGTGATATATACCATGTTTTAATAGGTCATCATGATCATCATCATTATCAGCCAGTGATAGTACACTGCTGGAAATCGGCCTCTCTTAATAAACGCCACCGCTTCCGATATTCGCCTATTTTTATCTCATCTAATGGGTCAACCAGAGGAATATTGGGATTAAGTTTATTATTTTCTAATTCTAGCTGCCTCCGTTGCCTAGTGGTTAGGGCGTGTGCTTTAGAAACCGTAGGTCATGGGTTCGAATCCTGCGGGGACTCAACAAATTTTCATTGTTGTTTCCTAGTTGGTTAGAGCATTTTGGGCCGATCACCCCCTTGTCTGAAAAGTAAGATGATTCATGCATCGGATGGGCATGTACAAAATCGGTTCATCCACCAACCCGCATTGAACCAGCGTGGTGGGGTTTTGGTCTAATACCCCCTAATGGATAGGAGCAGCATAGCAGCGGACTATCACAGGCTGATGATGATGATGAATATGTATGGGTACGTTAATCTGTGCTAAATTATGTTTGAACATCATGCATCGAGACAAATAAGATTGCACCAATTGCAGGCTCCATAAACTGAAAACGTTATACATAATTTATGATGATTTAAACCACCGAAAGCCTACGCCAATGTTAAATCGCGCTCAACGATTTCGTGGAAGCTTTTGAGCGATCCATCACGCGGCGTTACGTCACGCCGGCGAGATGAGAGATTCGAACCTCACACTTATTGGAGAAAGCTGCTCGGACCACACGGAGATGCATCCAGAGTACCGCGAGTCGATTATCTTTAGGGATCTATCCAAGAGAATAAAATTTAATTGTATGTTTGTAACATCAAAATAACCGTTTTTATATAATAACATTGTGATACATACCCGATTCATATAACAAGATATGTTTTGTAAATTTTTGTTTGTCTCTCTGTTTGTTCTGACTAATCTAATAAAATTTCATATGAATTGATATGAAAATGACACTCAATCAATACGATCATTCATTGACAGTTCGGGTGTCATCGTATTCCGATATAGATCCAAGTATTCCCGAAGGAAAAACTCACTACAACTATACGAAACCGCTTCGTTGCTATGGGATACTTTGTTTATATATATTCCGACTTAAAAAGGTATAAACTATATCCGGATGATATATATAATGGCACGGAAACATAACTAGTAATTGAAAGTTGCCTAAATCACGCCACGTAATAACGAATCTACGTGTAACCTCTTTTAAACCGTTCCTTCCGCTCTAGTTATTAACCGGAATAAAATAAGGACGGACATAACATTCGCAATCAAGATTTTAAACTCACAAGAAGTAAATTTATATCGAAATAAATTATTTAAAACAAATATTTCCTTAGGTACCTACAGATAGTTGAATAAATTGTCTTTTAATTATAAAAATGTATACATCGAAACAGCATCTTTTTTTAATACCTATGATTTTCCAGTTATTTTTTTAGTTAAATAATACATCGCCGAGTTTTTGCATCTATTGAAACTTTTATTGTCATTTAATGCAAGAAAAACCTTTGTATTATTAAATAACTAACTTGTACCCGCGACTTTGTCCACGTGGAATAGGAGAAATGTGCACGAGGAGTATTGAAATGCTGTTTAGTACAATACAAATAGGCGTTTTATTGTACGTGCCCACATTAGACACAAACACTTACGGCTCGTTTCGAGTAACAAGGCAAAATATTTCATCATTTTATGTTTAACAGAAACTTCCATAGACACTTTCATCCCTTATTTCAACCCTTTCGCCCATTATTAGCCTTTCATGAAATCTATTCTGAGTATGTACCAAATTTTTTCTAAATCCGTTAAATGACTTAGACGGTAAAGACGGACAGACAGAGTTACTATCGCTGTTATATTAGTACGGATTACTAAACAATGCGTCTCTGCGTCAATAAAAACTAATTGAACTACCTTAACTGACCTTTTTTAATAGAGCAATATTTGTAATATCACCAACAGACACTCACATTGCTAACTATAACTAAATTTCTAGAAAAAACCGCGTATGTTTGGTGTTCCGTAGGTTAACCTACGGAACACCAAACAAATCGACCGGCTGACGGTTCATTATATATTTAAATCAACAAGAGAGAAAAAAAACAGGAAAACATGTTACGTAACCTTTCATAACCTGAACAGAGTGTTGGGCGCTTCTGTTTGAACGAAACGAAAGTGTTTTTTGACTGTCCGTTAGGTAAGAACCCGTTACGGTTAATCTTAGACAAACATTAAACAGGTGTCGTGCTTTGACTGAGAAGATATCGGAATCCATACTGTTTCTTAATTCAGAAGTGAAAAGTATCTTGTTAGAGGGCTTTCTTTATGCAAAAGCTGTTACGTTGATATATTTATGTACTCCAGATATGCAGAAGGATGTAATAGATGAATAAAAATTAAAGACTGTATTTATAAACAGGAAAGACAAGAATATGTTATTAGCTAAAATTGAAGTTACAGAATGTTTTATAGAAACAAAAATAAATATAATGTTTGAATTAAGAGAGTTTGATAGATAATAAAACTATTTTATCTCTATCAATACTTTTTAATAAATGTTAGCACATTTATTAAAAACTATTAACATTAAAGGTAAAGCAAAAATGGTGGAGTAGAGTACAATTTGTTATTGGCTTCCAGCTTTTACTTATTGAAGAACTATTTCTTTTCATTTCTTGTAACGCAACAATTTTAAAATAAACGATAACATTAGTACCTTAATACAAATTATAGTAACAAACAACAGTCTTCACCCTTCGTTAGTCCACTGCTGGACATAGGTCTTCCCTGATGCACGCCTTCCCCATTAGGGGTTTTTTGGACCGTATCCCACTACGCTGGTCCTGAGCGAGTTGGTGGGTGGACCGACTTTTACATGCCCACCCGACGCATAGACCATCTTACTTTTTAGACAATTGGGTGGTCGGCCCAAATGGTCCTAACCAACCAGAAAACGACCATAACACAAAAATTATTTACCCGTGGGATTCGAACTCACGACCGACGGTTTATAAAGCAAGGGCCAATACCACTAGACCACGAGAACAATTAAACAATATACGGTTTGAAGTAACAAGCTAAATTCTAAGTTAACTAATAATTTAACGCAATAATAACCAGCAGTGTCGGAAACGTTGCCTCCTTGTATTTGAAATTGTTAATTCCATTGGTCTAATTAACCTCGTTCGGAGGTCGTACTTATAATTTTACATGATACAATTAAATTATTAATATTTAATTAAGACATTTTTCCTCGTATTTGAGAACAAAGAAGGCTTGTAATAAACAAAAACCTTGCGTTTATATAAATAATACAAACAATGTTATATGTTTTTTATAATTTTACAGTATAGTAAACCTTTCAATTGTGAATATTTGGAAGAAAGGAAAAAATATTTAAAATCAGTTGCAAAGACAACATGTAAGGAATTTGCAGCCTTCCCCTACCAACTCGTATTTTAATATCATCATCATCAGCCTGTGATAGTCCACTGCTGGACATAGGCCTCCCCTAATACACCCCTATCTATTAGGGGGTTTTGGACCGTATACCACCACGCTGGTCCAGTGCGGGTTGGTGGGCATGCCCATCCGACGCATGGATCATCTTACTTTTGAGACAATTGGGTGATCGGCCCAAATTTCCCTAACCAACTAGGAAACAACAATAAGAATTTGTTGACTCCGCACGCCTCTCCTCTTAAGCACACGCCCATACCACTAGGCTACAGAGGCAGTAATTGATACGTATTATATACGAGTGCATATAATACGAAGTGGTAGGTCCTCTTGTAACAGGGGACCATCTGGTGTGGTATCACCACGGTGCCTATTTCACCAATATATTAAACTAGGTCAAGCTTTTGAATACATATGGTCCATGGGTATCCAAAAAAATAGTAAATTAATTTTGAATAAACTTTACAGTGATTATTTCTTTTATTTATGCGATTATTATACATATCAAATCCACTAATTTACGGATTTTTCGCGTTACTTAAATATATTTATTACCGACGTTTCGGATTCTTTCCAGCATCCATGATCACGGGCAGACTAAGTTGGTATATGTCTATATCTCTATATATTGAGAAACGAAACATCGGGAATAAATATATTTAAGTAACGCGAAAATCGTAAATAGTGGATTTGATATTTACAGTTATTATGGAAAAAAATTCTAAAGACAATAAATAATAATTTCCCAGATGTGATAAGTTCCATTTTTCCAGGGGCCGTCTGGGGTGGGACCACCGCGGTGCATATTACTGCTGCAAAGTGGTAGTGTGAAAACACTGCTGTGTTCCGGTATAAAGGGCCAGCGTGTTTATTGAGTAATCGAACGGTGTTTTTTATGAGCAGGGCGTATCATTTACCATCAACTTGTGCAGCTTGTCTCATGGCTTTAAAATATATATTAAATAAAAATAAAATAAAATTTATAACAGCGTCCTTCAAACCGGAATATATTAAAATATTACGCATAACGCTTCGCGACAGTATAATATTCCTTGTTGTTACTTTAATTGCAATCTTTTATAATGGATAAAAAGTTTCATTTGAAGAAAAATAAAAGTAGATTATAATTTGTATATAAACAAGTTTCGCCATTAGTTATATCGATCTAATAAAGGGATTTGGGAGGATTCAGCTTTGCGTCGAACGGTAATCACTTGGTCACGGGAATTGAACCGGCTGCCGGCGCGGTGGAGCGGCGCGCGCCCACCGACACACCTGTTGCGGGGACGCGCATTGCTGTAAGTGACTATCTTATTTCTATTAGCAATTGATCTTTTTAACTTGAAGTCTGTGTCGCTGATCTTACTAACACATTACTATATTACTTTTATAATTAATTACCGTATATGTACTTGCTGTATAAAACGACTATTAAAGAGCAGAATATCCCATCCCGAACGCTAAGAGTTAATATATAAATAGATATATAAAGTAAGATTAGGTATTTCATGTTTAATTTATCTTAATATCTTCCTATCATCCGGTCGGACACTCAAGGGACACTAGCAGTGTCGTTTAACAATCTGAAATATTAGTAAAAGTTGAATCCTAAACATATTTACCACAAAGCCACTGTTTTCGCCGTTAAAACATATCTACAGATACAATAAGCATTATATTTTTATTACAAAACTAATAACTATTAATAATACATCATTTATAAGCTCGCTATAATGGATATCAGAAGAATATAAAGAAGAACATACTGTAGAGTGGACAGTAAAGAAATTAAAACCATAAAAATGCTTCTCTGCCGCATACCGCCTTCCAAGCTTTCACACAACACCGGCTTTGAACGCTCGAAGCTTACATTTCTCATCCACGCATTTCACGGTGAGACCGTGCGACGGACAGACGTGTGTTATTTTATACTATAGAATTAATAGTAAATACGATTACCTGTAATTGTTAAATTAAATACAGTTTAAAACAGACATTAAGTGTGTTTGTGCCGATTGTGCTATTTGACTGCTGTGTATTCTTGTGTCGTCTCCCGCGTTTTTCGGATTGACAGATTGTTTGGTGAGTTTCTTTTACATAGTTGGTTCTGGTCGTAATATTATTTATTTGAATATTGTGCGACATATTTAATAAAGAAGTAACAATAATAAAAATAAATATGTTTGATGATAAAACAATTAAAAAGGATCTGATACGTTATTATTATTTTTTAAATTATACTTTATATTGCGCGGGACAATTATTGATAAATGATAAAAGTATTTTTTTTATGACTTCCGCGCACTCTGTCACAAAAAAAACCACACTACTGAAGTAACATTTGTTTCTTAAAACGTAGAATAAGTCGATAGATGACGTTTTTTATAAAGATTACGCCAAAGAAGTAAGTTCTATCGCGTGAACATAACAACACACACACTTTTTTAATTTTCTTGTTTTTTCACGGTTTAAGAAATATGGTTGACATATTAGGACATAAAGGAATATCAATTTGTATGTATTTGTAATTATATTATTAATATGAGTTTAAACGCAAAGTGCTAGAACACCTACTCAAAAAGATGTAGGCTAAAGAAACACCAATTTTCAGTACCTATAAGTAAATGTGTACTGTATGTATGTGTATTTAATATATATATATTTATATACATTATTTTATATGTATGTATGTATATTATATGAAGAATATGTATTATTCTTTTTATTATTTTGTATGTTACTTAATTAAATGTCTATATTTTTTTAATTAAATGTTTAGCTTAGTCTAACATCCAAGTTTGGCATTAGAGACAATGCCTGGATTATACCATTGTACCATTTATTATCGTGACATTTATGTTATTAAACAAATAAATGAACCAGATTTAAAGAAATTGTTTAAAGATTATAATTAAGTTTCCCTTCCATTCAAAGAAGGAAAACCCGTTTCGGTAACAGCGAACCAGCCCCGCAGAGGATACCAATTTACTCTCACGAAAACGTCCCATACATCAAAGTAATCACCGTAGTTAATTATATACATACATAAACGTACACTTTGCTTCAATACATTCACTTACACTCACTTCATTTGGTTTATCGACTTTACTCGTTTTAATACATACATTTATCTTCGTCCGTGTTGCTATTAATTAAAATATATGATATGATTAACAATTATTTTTATCGCAACTAATTCTATGTTAAATAATAAAGTAGGGCTACGGTCCAAAACCCCCTTATGGATAGAGGTGTATTAGGCGAGGCCTATGTCCAGCAGTGGACTACCACAGGATGATGATGATGATGATGTAATAAAGTAGAGAATCTTTTAGTGGCTTATTAATCCCGTTTCCTATATTTCGGACTCAAACACTCAGGTTAATTCTAAGTTTTTCGTTTTGTAAAGGTTTTATCAAGTAAAGACTACTCAACTGGGAGCGTATGCTTTTTTTAAGAGGGTTTTTTTATATGTTACCATGTTACTCCACCCTTACAGCTCGAGAAGATATTCAAAACATACTGCATTCAAATGTTTTCTTGAAACGATTTGACTAAATAAAAACGCGTTAGAATCAAACATAGGACTAAATTCAGCTTAACCTAGAATTGACTTATATATATATATATAATTGTACTACTTGATACTAACTTACAATAAAGTTAGCTGCGAGATTAAGCATTTTGATGTAAAAATTTTAAAAATTAAAGTGAGGCATATTCAAAACTCATTTATAATACAGTTAAAGTTCACATAAAAGTTATTGCATTGAAAAAAATCTCATCAAAATCGGACCAGCCGTTACATAGATAAGCTCATAACAAAGAGACGACAGAAAAACATTTAATTACATTTTTTCTTTTTATGTACCGGTTATATATCTTATGTAACAATACTATCTAATCGTTTAAATACGGTTGCTGTTATGTCATATACAGACACTTCAATTTTTACTAATTGTATAGGGTTTATGATTAAAATGCAATATGTCCGACTGAAAAGATAATATGTCTGCTAATAGCAAATTTTTCATTTCTCACAGTAAACTAAGTTTAAAACTGCGAATGTCGTACGATTAAGTTGGTTTCGTCATTATTTGTATAGCGTTTTATGTGTTTGGCAACACTTGCTTTGTTCGGATTCCGGACCGAGGTTGTGTGATAATGCTAAGCAATTTTATAATTGTTTTATATTATAATTGAAAGCGTCCAGTTGCTTTGGCTGATGGTTTACCTGAAACCCAAAACGAGAGTTATCCTCTACATTATTTTCTTTATTCAGCAAACGCTCGCAGATATTGTTTTATATATTACATCATCAGCCTGTGTTGGTCCACTGCTGGACATAGGTCTCCCCTAATACACCCCTATCCATTAGGGTGTTATGGACCGTATCCCACCACGCTGGTCCAATGCGGGTTGGTGGGTGGACCGACTTTTTACATGCCTATCCGACGCATGGATCATCTTACTTTTCAGACAATTGGGTGATCGGCCCAATTTGCCCTAACCAACTAGGAAACAACAATTAAAATTAGTTGCGTCCCCGCAGGATTCAAACCCACGTTCTCCGGTTTCTTAAGCTCATGCCCATACCACTAGGTCACGGAGGCAGTTATTGTTTTACATATAAGGATGAAAAACTTTGGCCGATGATATAATGAGTTTGAAGGGATTTTTTTTATTAAACATATTTAAGTCAATGTTTTTGAAACTGCAATTATTTAAAACTGGTCACGGAACCATGGACCCTGGAATGGGTTATAATTTTAAATCACAGTTTGTGGAAAACACCACCAGATGACAGCGGCAGTCGGTAGAAAAAGTTACAAATATAATATGTTTTACTAAAAATAGTTAAATTTTATCCGATACATTAACTAACCGAGGTCAAAAATATACTGTAAATTTTACTGCTCTGTTCTCTTATACTAAGAGGTAAACGAGTGCATTTATTGACCATAAGCAATATCTTGGTCAACCACAATACATCAGAGAGTGCAGAAACTTTGCTTTGTTAAGAAACTGACATTGATGTTAATGACATTAAAAATAAGGAGTCTATGCACAATAGAGGTATATAATTAATATTTAATTGAATCTAAATTAAATTACTACTTAATTGGCTAACAACAAAAATGTATTTGATATAGATTTCAGTTATCCATTCAGGTCTATAAAATAAACACTTTATAATCACTTAACACAAATAAATAACCGATTTTACATGATTACATTTTGATATACAAAATTTTTGTCTGTCCGTCTTTGTTCTGTTCTCCGGAAGATAGCTGATGTAACTGGGAAAATCGTTGCAAGACAAAATTTACATCATATACGTAAAATTAATATAATATATAAGAGGAATAAAAATAAATGTCCCGCTGATTTTCTTACGCCGGTTATTCTCAAGTCACAGAAAACCCTTTCTGTTGTTGTAATCATAGTTTATGATAATATTAGCGACCCGCCCCTGCTTCGCACGGGAGCTAAGCTGCTAGATAATGTACCATGTATATTAGAAAATATACAATATTAAGCATGTGTTATGCATCTAAACCTTCCTCTTCGTCACTCATCTATTAAAAAACAGATCAAAATCCGTTGCATAGTTTTCAAGATTTAAGCATACAAAGATAGAGAAAGCGACTTTGTTTTATACTATGCAGTGATCTATCAAGGACCTATAGAGACTGGGTCATTATTATATAATAATAACTATAAAGGACCTTTAGAGATTAGAAGGTCATTATTATTAAGAATGGTAGTCTAATGCTATCGTACTGAATTTATTTATATAATAGTGATATATTTTTATACTTTAAGTGAATTTTTTGTCACAAGCTGTTCACGCAGAACAGCTTGTGATAAAAATTCATTTAAAAAAAGGCGACTTTCTTCAATGTTTCTCTGAATTTCAATCGTAAAGTGTGTTTCTTGTTTCATGATAAGTTACGACGCGTTATTCTTTGCTACACTGATTTCATTGTTGTTAATTATAATTTATAATTGTAACAGCGCTTATGCTTTCATGGTCACGGATTTAAACGAATGCAAGAGATCATTATCTGCCATTTTTATTTACTCTAATGCTACGCTTACGTAAGTGCTAACACTGTGAATTTTAAATAGGGCATTGCAAAATGCACTTATGACGTAGCTTGTACGTGTGCTTTAGAAACTGGAGATCGTGGATTCCTAACAAATTTTTATTGCAAATTGCTTTTCGAGTCGTTTCGGGTAATGCGGGCTGATCACCCGATTGTCTGTAAAGTAAGATGATCCATACGTCGAATGGTCATGGAAATGTATGGGCTATAACAATGTTGAAAAATAACGTGTTCCGGTGTGGAGGGCACCGTAGCCAGCGTATTTACTGGGTTAATAAGACGTAACATCCTATATCTCACGGTTGGCCGCGCGATGGTGATACCCCTGGTACTGCCGATGTCCATGGGTATGGGTGATCACTTTGCATCAGGTGGCCTGACTGCTCGTCTGCCTTCGTTTGCGATGAAACAACCAAGATTTAAGAAAAATCTTAAAACTTCTTAAGCTCAAGGCATATTATCTTTTGACACCAAAGAATCATATTTTTCTTGTTTTTTTTTTTTATAAAAATGTTAAAACAACAGTTATAAAGCCATTGACCTGTTTAACGCAAGACGTATTTTCTAAACGTTGTTGTATTTGGTCGATTCGAGACATTTTTTTTATTCTATTTTTGTAACTTGTTTATTAGTGTAGTTGTTACCCGTGAGACTATTATGGTATTACTGTTATCTTCTATTACGGTATCGACTATTATATATTTCAGCTTTTATGTGCCTTATTCTATAATAATACAGTGTTTCAAACTGCCTCGGTAGCCTAGCGTTCTTGCGCTTTAAGCCAGAGGATGTGGGCTCGAAGCATGAGAGGATTCAACTAGTTTTCTAAGTTGTTCTACTTGGTTAGGGCAATGCGGGCTGATCACCCGACTGTCTGTGAAGTATGATGATCCATGCGTCGGACGAGCATGTAAAAATTTGGTCCTGCACCTGATTTCTTTCCGGTCGTGTCGGTGATCCGTCCCGTCTGTCTATGATCATGAAGGAACAAGCGGCAGTGCACTTGTGCTTGCGCGTACACTTGTGCACTATAATATGTCCTAAGTAGTTGTTTTTGCTTTTTTTTTACTTACGCAGGCAGACGAGCAATCAAACCAGGACACAGTAGCGTTTTCACACTACTGCTTTGCGGTAGAAATAGACACCTATTGGGATATTTCTAATATAGATCGGCCGCCGTAGAGGAATCGGACATAATCGGACATGATCATTATCATACAATATTAAAATTTGTCATGAATAAGCTATGAATTGTTATAAGTGGTTTATTATAAAAATTTTAATAATACTCATTGATCATGTATTTATTTAAATATAGTTTAGCAAAATGTGTTACGATTATGAATTATTGTGTCATAATTTAAATGTATGAAGTATAATAAACGATACAAGTGTACCACCCGAAAACCAACAAGGGAAGTTATTGCAATCTCAAGGCTATGTTCGCTATCTATGACATTAAGCAATGTTATAAACTCAAGATAAAGTTTAAAATCTTTTAACAGTTTTCTTATAACATGAGTCATGAATGAAATATTGTTGGCCATACAATATTTTTAATTTCAACACGTCGTCGCACCGGTTTTCCGAAATATGTGGTGGCAGCCCGTTTTTTCCGTTCACCATTAAAACAACCTGTAGAGAGTTGAGAGAAATCCGCGAACTCGCAAAACCAGTGGAAGTGGCACACCGAGTCTCTATTTCGGACGGCCGTGAATAGACCAGTGGCTTTAAAATAGTGCGGGAAGGTTGTTGTACCTTTTATTGGTCGCTTGGTATCAATAAGTGTGTGTAGTTTATCGGCGACTAGCAACCCCCCAACCCCCCTTGTGGGTGGAATTAAGTAAAATCCGTTCTTAGCTGACCTCTACTCGGCGAAAGGAATATTCCTAACAAATTTCAAGTCGTTACGCCTTATGGTTCTAGAGTTATTGTGATGAGTTATATATAGGTGAATATCTATTTTAAATATATAGAAAATAGATAGATGATTATCAATGAGAAAATTTATTCCTATGGGTAATTATGTTTATATTTATTCCGAGACTAGTCGGGCTAAACTATGGAGATGTATGATTATCAAGAATGTCATCACATCATCTGCCTATGTTAGTTCACTGCTGTACATAGGCCCCTCCTCCATTAGGAAGTTTATGGACCGTATCCCACCACGCTGGTCCAATGCAGATTGGTGGGTGGACCGACTTTTTACATGACCATCCGACGCATGGATCAACTTACTTTTCAGACAATTGGGTGATCGGCGCAAATCCCCAACTAGGAAACAGCAATGAATTTTGTTTAGTCCCCGCAGGATTCAAAACTACGACCTCCGTTTTCTAAAGCTCTCGCCTTACCACTACTACTGCAATTATAAGAATTTGAATTTTCCATCGACGCTTATAATAACTTTGAGGACGTGCTCGAGTTCCTTATTAAATACACATTTTAATGTCAATTAGATGTAATGCTCTAGATAGATACGTCAGCGAGAGCATGTTGGCCATGAAAATGTCACGCATTTAATACGATCATTCATTGACAGTTCGGGTGCCATTATATTCCGATAAAAATCCGAGTTTTCCGAAGGAAAATATTTTCTTACTACATCGATACTTGCACTTAGCTTTTATACCGAATCTACGTTAATTTCACTTGTGGGATAATATGTTTCCCAGAGTTCAAAGCTGGGTAACAGGTTCGTAGTACCTTTTTGACAATTTTTTGACAATTCTTATCACAACCTGAAGAATAATAAAAATTGACCTCAAATACATTTTGTAATAATATATGATATTGAATCCAAGCATGAATATATTCATGTTGGAATCGCGCAATAACAACATACAATTTGTGACCGTAAAATGTCTTACTACATAAAATGTAAGTAACGTTTTATTACCGTTTTAGTGCTTGTGTTGGAACATCTTCGATTTTGTAAGCGGCTACCAGATTAAGCTCAGTTTAAGCATCGTTTTACATTCATTGATTTTCGCAGTTTTCTTGCTATAAAAAGGTTTTAGTGTTAATTAATGAACCTACAGGACAATGTTCATGTCAGAGAAGCGTAGAACACCGATTATTGCTTCTTATTAACTTTATTAAACTGCTTGTTGCTTGAACGTTGCTTCTTTTCGTCTGATATATGCATATTATGAATATATATTTGTTTGTTTTGCTATTAATTAGTAACATTTCATCATCATCAGCCTGTGTCACTCTACTGCTGGACATAGGCCTCCCCTAAAGCACGCCTTCGCCATTAACGGGTAATTATTGTTTCGTATATCATCCTACGTAAAGTAGGATAAAATACGAAGAAATTGGGTGTTATTTTTTTTTTTCATTTGTTTGTAACTTGTTTATGCACTACAATATCAGTATTTAATATCGGCATACAATTGCTTCTATTGTGAGCAAGAATTGGTGCTTTTTTCGGTTTCTTGTCTTTCAAGTGTTATTAAATATCTTCAGGGAGTTAACAATTGTAATTAATGTGTAATTGGGTGATCAGAAAAAAATATTCTAACCAACCAGAAAAGAACGTTAAGACAACATTGTTTCTTAGCGAGATTCGAACCCATGACCTCCGGTTTATAAAGCTAGGGCCAATACCGCTAGACCACGAAGGCGGTTACATGCAATCAGGTACTTTTCTGTAGAATTGGTCACAATTGTAGATACTTGCATTTGACTTTGGTGTAAAGGTTTTTCTTAAATCTTGTATACCAAGTAGTTTTATCACAAGCTATGGGACGAAGGCAACATTTACATATTATTTATAACTATAGAACATTTTTACCTAAATATAAACGGTTTTATACGTGAACTATAGTCGTTACAGTATTTTTTTAAACATTTCTGAAAATTGTTTTGAAACCATCTTAAAACCAGCCGAAACTTATATCCCGCAATCGGGTTTTATTTTTTTTAGCCTTGAAGTTATGCTTCCAGACTCATGTCTATAGTAAGCTTCATCTAACACAGAGTTCGCGAGAAGCTCCGTCCTCACGAACAGGTAGCCCACATTTTTGCTAAAATTAAGGCTACGTACAGAAGGTACGTGAGTTAGGCATTTGTTTATGTCTCCTAAGGATCCTCGACGATCGGTTGACGGACCGACGCCGACGGTCTGGCGACTGTATTAATCGATTGCTGGGGCGGTGAGAACCACCTGGAACGCGGGTGTATCTAGTATACGCGGTGTGTGTGTGTCGCTGTGCTCGTAAGCGAGAGCGAACTACAGGTGAGTGTGTGCTATCCCTACTCGTGTGGTGTGTAGGGTCTGATATCGGGACCCCCGTTGGGTCCGGAGTCTAAGCGACCTCTTCCTCGTCCGGGTCGAGGAGAACGTTTCGTGGCCTCATCGGGACGCCACTTTGTGTGGAAGTGTATCAGACGGACAAAAAGTTGCATTGACAATGTTATTTTTACTAAAAATTTAAAGAGCAAAGACGTGTATTTTATTGTGCATGTTTGTAATGAATTAACACAAAAACTATAGCGTCAATTTTCAAAATTCTTTCACCTTTACAAAGGTACGCTTACCTTGTATAGCATAGGGTTTATACTCTAGTAAAATCCATTTCAGGAGTCTAAAAATGACACGGACAGAGCCGACGTTCGACTGATATAAGATAGTATGTAGTAGATGATACTATACCATAACGGTTATATGGATCGTATAAAAGCAAGTATCAGTTTTAACAAAGCATCGTGATCCCGACGTGTTAATTCATTGGATATGTCCCGTTACTCGTTATCTGTCACGTGGGAGCGTGACGGATAAATATGTAACTGTTGTTCTTGGGAACTCGCGGTGAGAATTAGTTTGCTTACTGCACTGTATGATCAGAACTAGGTGATTTTGCGGTGTTTATTGTGTCTCATCTTGTCGGTTTAAAGGTTTATATTAAAGACAACCATTCAGACAATCATTTGTGTTGTGGCATACCTGTGTGTGGGCGGTTGAAGCAGGTCATCGGCCGTCTTGGCGTTCATTGTAAAAGGCCTATGTCCAGCAGTGGACTGATAGAGGCTAACTATGATGATGATGATGATACCTGAGGGAGTTAAAACTCTGTTTTTTTGTTCCGTCTGTAATATTTGACAACACATTTATTTGCCAGAAGATAAAGAACTTTAGGGTCGCTAAAAGCGTTAGATTTTTCGATGTCAGATCTCAGCGACTATTAAGTTTTAACCTTAATATTCATTATAATCTAATGAAAAAGGTAAAAAAAATGGAATACGATCAAACTCACATATTATATTTAAGTATAATAATGAAATTTTAAACAATCTTTTAAAAGGATAAAAGTCTTCGAAGTCGAAATTCCTAAGTTGCAGCGTACGTAGATATTTTAATATGAAGTCCATAAAAATGTAAAGCCACAAGACGATTCGTGAATCGAAAATACCATCTCTGATGCACAGTTAAATGCGAGGTCATTGGATAATAGTGGAGACAGTTATGTCCAATGATTTAACATATTTTTAAGTGACAAGCGTATTTTTTGTGTAAGTTACATCTGTTGGGAATATTTTGATGAAGTTATTAGAAAACTTCACATCGAACTATAAAATTACGACGGATTAACACGAAAAAACGAAAGAAATAAGGAAAAAAAAAAACAATTTTAATTCTATTTTAACTATTACAGCAGCAACATTCGTAAAAATTATTTTGGTATCAAAATTAGTCAAAAATAATGTCTCTAAGTAAGAATATATAAATTTATTGTAATAAAACACTCGCGATTCCCTATAGCTTCTTACAAATCACATTTAATGAAATAACCCAGTTTTCGACAAATTGTTTACAGCCGATCAGTTCTTATGTTATAATATTCTCCCAATAAAATGCTATTAAATAGTTTCAAAACGATAAATATAGTACACGTTATACTTTCAAGATTTTTATGTACATATATAACTGTATTATGTACATGTATAAATTCCGATTACGTCATACGATGCTAATACAAATATTTGTAACAAATAGTCGAAAAACGCTTCCGCTTATTACTTAAGCTTAGGCGGTCAACGCTCAAGCGGTCATTACGGGAAATATTGTCCAACGACGTCGGTAAAAACTCGCTGATAGCTTTCGTTATTGCTCCGTTTTGTTTGGTAACGGTCAGAGAAATACATAAACTAACTTATGTTACGTTATAGCTGTTGCTATAACTACGATAGCTAAAAGAAACGGTTTTAAAACGTTATAAAACATAACCTTTATTTTATTACGTGACCCATACTTAATACTAGTTATAACACGCGTCTTCGTCCGCGTGAAATAGGAGAAGAGAAGAGAAGATCCGCAAGGTGTATTTAAATATAGTGAATAGTATAATATAATAGAGGTATTTTTATTGTATGTGCCTATCATTAAATATGGCTTTTACTTTGACGTTGACAAATTTCTATATTGACTTTCATTCCCATTTAAACCCTAGTTCATCCCCGTACAGTTTGAAAGTACAAAATTGCTACACCACTTAAGTATTGTTTCAAGTATCTAAACATAACTGAGACTATTTCCTTATAAACTTTAAACCTTTAGACCTCTTTTTTCGCAATAATTAATAGCCTATATCCTTTCTCGGAATCTATTCTAAATGTATGCCCAATTTTATCGAAATAGGTTCAATGGTTTAGACAGTAAAGACGGACAGACAGAAACAGTTACTTACAATATAATAGCAATTATAACATAAGTATGGATTAATATGCAATTAATAGTTTAATATTTAAGCTAGTTGCAATACGTGTTCATACGACTTCATAAATTATGATGATTATCATATTTCTGAAATTGCTTACAACGGTGTTGCCACGACTGGAAAAGAGTAAACTTCTTTATTAAAAAAATGGTGATAAAATTGATATCTGTAGAGTTCTAAATCTAGTCTATATTTCTAAAATATATTATTATTCATAACTTTCATTGTAATACTTAATTAACTTAATTAAAATAAAGTCACGATTTAAACAGGTTAAATGTAAAATTAAGTTTCGATATTGCATAAGAAAATTTTGATGAATATTTTCAATTCATGTTTTAATACGCTGTTAATTGACAAGCAAAACTATTTACATATTTTATTAAGTTCAATTAGATCAGGATAGCTAAGACTCTTCTCAAATTTAAAAGAGAAGTCCGAATATATCTCTTGGATCAACAGAAGTACTAAACTTTTTTTCTAATTAGCAAGAATGTTATGCTTCCAGAACATAGGCTTCATCTAACATAGGGTTCTCTAGAAGCTACCGTCCTCACGAACCAGGGGAGCAGCACTTTTTGCTAAAAGAGAATGCCACACGTACAAAAGCTACGTGAGTTAGACATTATTTAGTGAGTCCTAAAAAATACTATAATTATTTTAATTTCATCATCATTTCATCATTTTTAGCCCCTATCCGTCCACTGCTGGACATAAGCTTTTTTCAATGAACGCCAAGACGGCCGATTCCTAGCTACTCGTCCGGCTACTACACGGAGATCGGCATCCCACCTGGTCGGGGGTCGACCAACGCTCCGTCTTCCCGAACGAGGCCTCCACTCCAGAACCTTTTTGGCCCATCGACCATCGGTTCTTCTTACCACGTGACCGGCCCACTGCCACTTCAACGAGCTAATCCTTTGCACTACGTCGGTGACTTTAGTTCTTCTATTAATTCCAAATGTTCCAAACTGTAATTTTCATCGTTATTCTTGTGCACCCACGTTGCCCCAAAACCAACCTATAGTTGGCTGGTAGAAAATGCCTAAGGCATTAAGTCAACTTTTTGTACTTTATCATCATCATAAACAGCCTTTAGCAGTCCACTGCTAGACAAAAGCCTTTTTTAAAGAACGCCAAGACGATAAACCGATCGTCGACGATTCTTAGAGACATAAACTAATGCCAAACTCACGTACCTTCTGTACGTGTAGCCTATTTTTACCAAAAATGTGGGCCACCTAGTTCGTGGGGTCGGGAGCTTCTCGTGAACTCTGTGTTAGATGAAGCTTACTATAGACATGAGTCTGGAAGCATAACATCAAGGATAATAAAAAATAGATATTGTTGGCGTCTATTAAAAAGAGTTGCTCATAATTGCCACGCTGAGCAGGCGGATCGACAATTACCTAATTGCATTTGTACTGCGATTCTGTCTTACTTCCACAGTAAGGCGATCTGACTCCAGTTGGTGGTGCGGTTTTTACATCCCAACGCCATTTTTGCACTTAAATTGTGCAAATAAGTATGAATAAATAAATAAAATAAACAATTAACTATTAAGATAATACAACCACGTATTACACAAATTTAAAGTCATTGTAGCAATTGAACCTGATAACCGAAACTGACTTGTGCTAATTTACACAAGCAATTGTCTTTAACTATACATAAAACATCAAAGTGTACTCATATAAGCTTTGTTTCAAAATCAATATTGAACATTTCAATATAAATAGCATGTATTTAAAAGATATTTTTATCTAAAATTGTTATGTCCATTCTCTTTATAGATGCGGTTTTTACATTGATTGCTTACACTTACACATTGATGGTTCAGAATGTGGTTCAAATGTCCTTTGGTGTTGCAAAATATATTGTGGTTGTCTTTATTGAGTCTTCGAGCTTAAATCGTTAAATTTATCGATTGATGGTCTTCAAAATAATGGCTGAAAATGTTTATAAGAAGCCTAACTAGCCTTGGTTTGGAAATAGTTTGGTTATGATGAAGTTTACCGCGTTTTATCAATATGTTCATGTAATACTGCTTGTGCAATAATATTATACTTTTACAGTGTAAATAAATACCTATTAAGTTAACGTGTATGCTTGAATTAGTTATAAAATTTGCGTTTTAGTATGGATCTGATTTTTTTGGAAAAGCAATGATTTTTAATGGTTTTTAAACTAATTAGTTCTCTAATGTTATTACAAACTTATGTATTTTAGCCCTTAATATTGCCTATATACAAATGATTAAGTTTACCTAAAAATAATAATAATAAATGTTAAACCTACTAATAAGTATTTAAATTTAAAAAAATCGGTTAAATTTAATTTAATAGTTTTTATCTATATGCAGTCAATATTCGAGAGATTTCTACCAAGGTTTTAAATATTAAAACAAATCCAAACTAAATCATGTAACATTTCAATTTTCTCTCTTGGGGACTTTACCTATAGCTAAAAGCAAACTTTACTACATTTTCATTGACTAAAGAGCAACGGTTTTGTCGAAGTTACTGCAAGTTAAAAAAAAATAACCGGTATTTTTTAATCTGTCCCAAAATGGCGGAGCGGTTCGGCGGGAGCAACTTTTTCCCGCCACTTTTACTTTAAAGTTCCCAGACATTCACCGGATACGAGTTTCGTAATAATTTAACTGCTTATCACTCGAGTTCACTTTGCATTCGTCCATCGCAATTGATATGTTGCATAAGCGACATTTATGTTCGTCTTGAACTCGTTGGAGCACCTATTTCGTAATGTGTGCGGTTTGTTTGCCTTAATAATGTAGGAAACGGAACAGGTGGGCTTTTTGTGTAATCACTGGCTTGTTATATCTTCGTTCGTTTTTTGTACTAACGACCTTGTGGTGGTTTTTGTTGGCTACGCATGCAAACGAGCTATCGGGCCACCTGATGGAAAGTGGTCACCGACGCCCATGGACATTGTCAATACTACAGGTATAACCAACGCTTTGCCTACCGTGAGATATAGATTTTGTCTTGTTTACCGAGTAATTATGCTGGTTACGATGCCATGCAAACCGGAACATGGAAGGTCTTTCACACAACTGCTTTGCGGCAGAAATAGGCACCACGTACCCCCCCAGATGATTCCCTTTATTGAGGACCTACCACCTACTAAATTTTGAAGGTGTTTCATGGTTTGTTTCACTATAGTTTAATTTGTGTAAACAAACTCATTTAACGCTAAACAGTCCGGCAATCTAATTGGTTAAACATCGCGTGGGGATTCAACATGGCCGCGGTCCACCAATAGGACGCGTTCGCTTTTAGCGCCATTAGAGTTTCACATTAGATTTGTTTACATTTATTCTGAGTTTAAATTGACTTAACTTTAAATTGGTTTTGCATCAAAGAATTTAAAAAACATATTGATGAAAGTATATTTTTCATTATCAAATACATTATTAATCTCTTAAATATCGGCCGAATAACTTCTTTCAAAATATGGGAATTTAAGTAAGCACTGCAAAAGGGATGTTGATTCGAATCGATCTGTAATTTATCACATGTAGTTGTTGTTTCATACTTGATCATGCGTTTGTCAATGTGGACTGTGGTGTCAAAAGACTAATAAGTTCAATATATAGTTTTATTTACAGTTGATCAAAATATAACGCAATCAATAACGCACACACACATAATTTAACTCCAACAATAAGATTGCCCGTTGTTTGTCAGTTCAAATACCTGTCTGTAGCAGATCATAAGAGTTACCTTATAAGACGAAAGCATTACAAACCAACTTATCTTCACAGATCCCCTCCATCCAGCGCATGATGGGCTAGCAGTCCACGATGGCTAGCATGAATGAAAGCCGCGAGAGGATCCGAAGGGAGAGGGAACGTGAGAAGAACACCTACACATCGCCACGTCTGGCCCTCCGCAGGATCCTACTCCTCGCCGAAGGTCGGCAGTTCAGAGAAGCAGCGGCCATCCTCTCAAGACTTGGGCCTGGTGTACTCCAGAGCGTCGCGACTGAGCTGCCAGTCGATCTGCTGGTTGAAGCGCTGCCACATTCCTCTCATCTGATCGAGACATTGCTTAACAGGTACCATTTTTAATGCCTTTTGTTTTATTTAATTCAACCATTTTTTAAAGTGCAATACTTATTGCCCAGACGAAAAAGAGATAGGATTTGACTTAACGAAGTTAAATAAAAACTCGATTAGCGCCAAAAAATCGGGCACTGTTATTGGTTGAATATCGCATTACAATTAAACATGGCGGTGGAATAAGAATAAGGATTGGCTTCCTTCTGGCGCCATTAGTGTTTGGTATAGACTTAGACATACATATAGATATTTAGACATACATTAGACTTTGTTTACGTGCCTTGCATTTTTTATGGCCTGTATGTTATATATAAGAATTCAGACGTTTGCATGAATGTTTAGGGTCATTTTCTCTATAACTAGTAATGATTTATAAGAAATGTAGTTTTGAATTAAACGTTGTATTCAAAAACAATCGTAACCTGTGAAGGATTTAACTAAAATTATAATTTATTTTCTAAATAATACGGTTTTTATGTATTAATTTTGTTTTTTTTTTTATTATCCTTGAAGTTATGCTTCCAGACTCATGTCTATAGTAAGCTTCATCTAACACAGAGTTCGCGAGAAGCTCCCGTCCTCACGAACTAGGTGGCCCACATTTTTTGCTAAAAATGAAGGCCACACGTACAGAAGGTACGTGAGTTAGGCATTAGTTTATGTCTCCTAAGGATCGTCGACGATCGGTTAACGGACCGGGACGCCGACGGTCTGGCGACTGTATTAATCGTTTGCTGGGGGCGGTGAGAACCGCCCTGGAACGCGGGTGTGTGTGTGTGTCGCTGTGCTCGTAAGCGAGGGCGAACTACAGGTGAGTGTGTGCTATCCCTACTTGTGTGGTGTGTAAGGTTGGATGTCGGGACCCCCGTTGGGTCCGGAGTCTCGGCGACCCCTTCCTCGTCCGGGTCGAGAAGAACGTTTCGCGGTCTACGCTTTTGACTAGACGCGTTTGGATTGGCCGTATACGTTGCTGCTTTACCAGCAGAGGGTTGCTGTGGTTGACTACTTTATCAATGTGTTTGCGAGTTATCTTTTAAAGTGCTCGCGGAGTGTCGGCAATTTGCAGTCGCTGTGTAAGTCTACATTTCGTTGGTACCACTGCCCCTAGTGGCGCGGCGGATGAATTTGTTTTGAACTACTTGTAGTTGCTTTAGGAGGTGGAGGATACGTGAGCAAAGTTTGGCATGCATAAGCCTGATTGGTCGTATGCATACCTTGTACAATAAAAGTTTATATTTGAGCGACATTTTACTGTTAGAATTCGTTAGTGATAGAGTCTAGTCGAAACGAACAAAGCCTTTCTCCTAACGTCCTGAATATGACTTTTGAACGACATGTTGCAGTCGAAGGTCACGTCCTAGGTATTTGGCCTTCCTTTCCCATGGGATCGGTTGGCCGTAAAGTTTTAGTTGTCCTAGTGTCTGGTGCCGGCCCGCCGGGCCTTATCCGACGCCTGGTTGAGGACCGGGGTATCGTGTAATCACGACGTAATCTAGACTCGATGAAAGTGTATTGCACACTTTTATCGGGATTGACGTCGATTCTCCATTTACGAAACCATTCGCCTAAACGATTGATCGCGTTTTGGAGCTTTTTAAAGATGTAGTTCGGTCTAAGCGACGAACAATAGAAGCAGTGTCATCGGCGAAAAGTGCCAGATTGACATCGTCGGGCTTTGGAATGTCGCTCGTGTAGAGCGCGAATAATAAAGGTGATAGGACCGATCCTTGAGGGACGCCCGCTTGGAGCGGACGGCTCGTGGACAGGGTGCCCTCGACTCGATATCGGAAAGAGCGATTTGACAAGTAGGCTTGGATGATGTGAACCAGCCTGTCCGGCACTTTGAGAATGTACAGCTTGTAAATCAAACCGTTGTGCCAGATTTTGTCAAATGCCTTTGCGACATCCCTGTGATACGGGGTTTGGGTTGGTGAAGGCCATTCAGAATGAATTCCGTCAGGCGATAAATTTGGTCGGGACACGAGTGCTTCGGACGAAAACCGAATTGCTCGTCTGGGATGAGGTTATTGGAGAAGGTGTGGTCTTTCAACCGGAAGAGGATTATGCGTTCATATAGCTTGCCCAGGCAATTGAGCAAGCTAATTGGACGATAACTCGTGGGTAGGTTAGAGGGTTTGTTCGGCTTGGGAATACCGATGACGATGGCTTCTTTCCAGGCATCAGGAAAAGTACAAGTTGATAGTAGAATATTGAAAATGTTGACCAATACACAGACAATAGGGCCTGGCAAGTATTTTAGAGTTCTATTTGAGATACGGTCTGGGCCAGGTGCCGACCGGGGTTTAAGACCCTTAATAATTTCGCGAACCTCCTCCGGGGTCACTGGCTTTAAATTATCGCCCTCTGGTGGTAAGACAGCCCTAAGTTTGACTAGGCGGTCCACCTCCGATAGGTGGGCCGCGTCGGCGTGTGCGTGAGATGGCGTACATTGCTCTTCTAGCGTATCGGCTAAGCATTCGGCCTTTTCGAAGTCATCGAAAGCAACAAGCCCCCGGTTGGCTTTGATAATGGCGGCATGGCGTCGCGGGATCCGACTTCATCGTCGAGTCAACTGCCAATAGGCAGTGTGCGATGGCACCAAGTCTTCCGTCAGACCTAACCATGAGCCTTTGCGATGTAACTCTATCCTATCTCTGACCTCTAGCTGAAGTTTCCTAAAGCGAAATCGGTTTGACTCGGACGGATAGCGATAAAACGCCCGCTTGAGTGTATTTTTCTCTTATCAGACATCGAATACTGAACGGCAAGCCAAGTTTGTCGGTCACCCGAAACCTTGACTGTCCTTTCGGAGTCTTCGATGGCTGATTAGATATGCGATGTGATACTGTCGATGGCAATATACGCTTTGTCTACACTATCAATAACCTCCGGTAGGTTAGAGCAACTTTGGGGTCCATAGCCTTGAGTTTGCGTTCAAGACAATGCCAATTTAGTTACGGTTTTGGTCAGGGACCGCACCGGTGCCTTGGCCCAATTTGAATAAGACCGGCAAATGATCAGAGTCTAACTCACAGAGTGCCTCTATCGATACGACATCGACCGAGACGTCTCTAACTAATAGCAGGTCTATTGTGCCAGGAGCTCCTAAGCCTGAGTCTGAGTATCTAGTTGGGGTCCCGGGAACTATTTTATTTATGTTGAGTGGCCCTTCGAGTCCCAGCAATATATTTCCGTTTGTTTTTGGCGTAATGCAATTCTAGTCGCGATGTTTGCTATTTAAGTCGCCTGCGATAATGGTTGATGGACCTCAAGCCGAGAAGCAACTCTGGTCGGATCTAAGTAACTTCTAGATGGGGACAGGTACACGGAAACAAGTACAAGCGGCCATGGCCGGTGAGTGCGATCTGACATCCGTCCCTCTAAGTTATTAACGTAGGTGTTTCTAATGGTGCGATATGGAGTGACCTTTTGTAGTATATAAGTGTACCACCCACCGGTCCTGACAACCTATTATTTCTAATAATGTTATGACCACTGATTCTAGGATTGGCTATTGACGGTTTTAATAACATCTCTTGCACTAGAAATATGTCTATACTATAATCCCTGCAAGTATTTGGGATTTCGGATCGCTTGCTTCTTAAGGCCGTTCGCGTTAAAGTACGATACGACTAGAGAGCGCGGTTTTACCCTACCTATGCTGTTAGCCATCTTAATTCGGTTTACCTCTTACTTGTGTCTGTTTCGGTTTTATGGGTTTTGAATTTACTGGCGCGTCTAAGATTTCGCCGTGAGCGAACAAGACTTTGAGTTTCTCCATGGGGCTCGGTTGCTAGATGATTCTATAGTCCAAATCGTATAATTTGGACATACTAACTGCTTGAGCGAATTCAAAGTATTTTGCGAATACTTCGTCGGCGGCGGTCTAACGTAATTACCGGGCCTTTGTGGATGCGTTCAGCGAGACGGACTCAGGTAGAGACGCGGGTACGGCGGGCGCGGGCGCAGGTGCGGATTTATTGCACGTAATTGTAGGGCCCACCTGGTCGGTTCCCTTGCTTTTATTGCCCTGGCGATCTGAGAGATGGCGGCGGCTTTCTTAATTAGAACGGGCTTTGTCCAGCACTAACTGCCAGCGCAGGTGCAGGAATAAAGCTTGGCTTTGTGGCCGCGGAATTCACGGAACGCGCGGCAGATGGCCGCGTTTGTCTTTTGGGTGCTCTAACGCAGCCCCTATAACTAGCCGGATGACCTACGTTTTCGCAATTTGCGCACGCGGGCGGCTCGATAGAGTCCTTGGTCGTGGGCACCCGGAGTGCTGTGCTGACCGGCGCACTTTAGCACGCGCGCGAGCATAGCAGTTACGCGTAGTGTGCCCGAAATGTTGGCAGTTATGACACTGCGCAACTAGTCCTGTCTTGCGGGGAGTTTCGACCCGCAGGCCGGTCAATTTACAGATTGATTTAATATTGAAAATGGATTTTCCCTCGGGGGAAAGATCTAACTCGACCATAAGAAGGTCCATTTCAAATTTGAACCTAGGATGGTGCATAGGCGCACCCTATGGACGGGGTAACCCTGTTTTTGAGGTCCGCGTTGACCTCGTCAAATCGAGTTCTTTGGGAACTCCCTAACTACTACTCTAAGGAGGCGGTCCTCCGGCAACGCGAAAGATGAAAGGCGATTTTGTTTTCGCGAAGGTGTTTAGTGAGGTCGCGAAAATCGTCGGAGGTCTCAACGTTGACCCGGATGCCTATGCGTGATTAGCCGACCTAAATTTGGTGATTTTGGACTTTCGATAGCCAAGTAAGAACACGGCTCCAGTGCCCCTTGTCGTGAATCACGACTGGGGTGGAGCCTGGCCTTACGTTCAGCCATGAAACCTCCGAGGTGTCGGGGTGGCTGCGGCTCGCCGCTGCTTTTTTCGCCGGTGTCGCGGTAGGGGACGGGCGCGGTGAATTTACGCGACTCGCGGGTCGCTCTCTACGCAGGGCGTTTCTTGCCCTTCTTACGAGAACGGACGGTAGTGAAACCGTCCGAGTCCCTATCGGCCTCGTTTTCCGCGTCCATAGCGGCGCCTGGGAGCGGTCGCGGTTCGATTTCCATTTCGCGGGTTCGTCTTCAGCGTCTGACCGCGCTGACAGGTAATTGCACGGGCAGGCGTTACGACCGGCTACGGTCCCGGGTAGGTGTCGCTGAGGGCGACGACGCGGTTAACTTTCTCGGTCCGGCTGGCATACCGGCGTACGCGGCTTTGCCGTCGAATAAGCGTCGACGAAAACCGGCATGGAGTCTTGCCCAACCATCGGGGTCGTTCTCGCGGAAGTACGCGTCGATGTCGTCACGATATAGGGCGGGATCATAGTTTTCCATGATGTTTAGTAATCTAGTCCTCCCACCTGAGTGGGGAGGTGTGTGCCTAATAGAACAACAGGTGTATGCGCTTTAGGAGCGCTAGGTGTGTACCTAGCTGCCACCTGACGCAGCAAGCACAAGTTAATTTAACAAGCTAAATGCCACGTGGGCTTTTGTGTGGTGTATGTATCTTCTTACAGAAAGCCGGAACCTGCCTGCGAGCACTTACTACACTACACTATATTAAACACTGACGCGGCGGCACTGTCACGCCAACTAACTATGAAGCACGCATGCGATATTGTAGGAGTCATACGGGAGTGCACGAGTGACGTCCGAACCGCGCGGAAGCACGGAACGGACTGGATTAATTTTGTTATTGCGTTTAATATCTATCCTATTGATTCAAATTACACCCGACGTCTCAGGGTCTAGGGTCAATGGTTACGAGGCAAGCTGTAGAATTTATCATTACGAACAGCTAATTTCATTTAATGTAATATTAACAACGTTTTAATAATTAAACCAGTTCTTTCTAAATTTTCACGTCAGTATTATTGTAGTAGATATGTGTAATTAAATATAAAGTACACGAGAAATGTAAGCTACGCTAACTTCAATATTTAATGTTAACACAAACACAAAAACATTAATTAATTATATATATATCATCATCATCAGCCTGTGGTAGTCCACTGCTGGACGTAGGCCTCTCCTAGTACACCTCTATCTATTAGAGGGTTATTTTAGACCCTATTCCACCACGCTGGTCCAATGCGGATCGGTGGGTGGACCGACTTTTTACATGCCCATCCGCATGTATGTAATCCTATTCGTTTTATGTGATTTTATAGGCATACAAACAGTATTAGGTGTTAATTATCTGTGTGTGCTTTACTGTTCTTAAAGCATACTTCTCAATAAATGGTCCATGACCATTATAAATTCACAGATTCACGACTTTATAATGTTATGACGAAAAGTTATCAGAGCGTGTGGTTACGCATAACGCTAACACTTGTTTATTGCGTGAATATGCACTCGTTTATGAATAATTGATAGATGCCTACAACAGCTTACTGTACAATTGATAGAAGATAAAAAATGTAGTATACTGATTTCCTGATTACAATGTTTTCATTTAAACAAATATATAAAATCAGAGTGTCTGATTGTAACATCAAAATATCCGTATCAATATAATTACAATGGGATATAGCAGATACATATAAAAAAAAAAAATTACTACTTTTTTCGTCTGTCTGTCTGGTCTGGTTAATCCCAGGAATGTTTGGTCCGATTTTGACAGGACCTTCACCGGAAGATGGCTGATGTAAGTAGATGTAACTCAGGCTTCTTTTTTTTTAATTTAACAATTTTTTAAAATGTTGCCTTGCGGTCGTGGACAACAGCTAGTATCGAATATATTAGTGACTCTAGCCTATAAGACAGTTTTGGAAATGACTACACCAGAGTCGCTTACTACTTGCAATGCTGAATATATGGCCTGTATTCATAATATAACCTGTTAAGCAAACAATAAATGAGTAATAAGTATAACTGCTTTTTTTGCGCTGAATAATTACGAATGCTGAAAAGGTTTCAATCAACCGCAATAGCTAAAATATGGTATGAGGTCTTTAGACCCTAAATAATTTAAATGTAAACGAACATAATTGCAAATTTCGAGTGATGTTAATATAACGCTAATCGTTTCCATTGGAGAATAACCGGCCTCTGACCCTCATCACGGCATGTTCCATCAATAATAATGCATTAGCATGAATCTAAATTTTCCGTTAAATCAAATGACCTAAATTTTAACAAAAATTATGTTCTACTTCATACAGCAGTATAAGCGGGTAACGATGTGCTCTCCGCACGAAATCGCCCCGCGATTCTGCCACCGCATTTTAAATCAATGATGTCTTTATGTTGTTAATTTAATCAAAATCTTGTAAATGACACGTGTTATGCAGATAGAATGAAGAATATGCATTAATTTCTTAGTAGTGAACTTATATTGCAATTATTACAAATGTTTGGAACATTAATATAGTTATTTTGAATCATTATTAAAACATAGATATTAGCTGTCACGTACTCAGGGTCAATTTAAGAAGGAGAATTATGTAGAACATAGTTTAAGTCTATCTTTTAAGGTTAATCTAGCTTTTGCAACGTACCGATCTGAAAATATTTTTAATAAATGGGACCGCAGGACAGGTATTACCATCCATTTAAAAAACGAATGAAAAAACTGGAACACTAGGAGCAGCAGCAACGAGGCAACATATATAAAAGAAATATGCTCCTTCTTTTTGGAAGTCGGTCAATAAACACAAGCGTCGACAACTTTACATCCTCTATCGCTTTATAACTTAAAGTATCACATACATGTTATGTCCGTGTAATATCTATTGAGAATCATCGTTTGATTTTGATGATCACACACCGGAAGGAAGTGAAATTTTTGGTGTCAAGTTGTGTATTACATCATAGAAATTACATACGTAATATCACTAAAAAATTGAACACTGCCCCGGGCATACGATTATACGCTCACTTGGCCTATGACCCTATCGAGCAGGTGCATAACGAATGGTCTTATTGGTGTCAATTAGAATTGAACTGAAAGGCTGCCTGTTTTGACCTTTTGTAGTAATGCCACTAACTTATTAGCAGCTTAAAAGCTTTTATGGTGACGTCGACAAACTACTCGAAAATTTGTTAATAAACACATATAAATTAGTAATTAATAACGCCGAAAAGAAACAATGATTCATATATCACTGTTCTTCTGTTTCCGTTTAATACAAATTTATAAAGCATGCACGTAGGCTTTAGATGGCTTTTTAGTATACCTTAAGTTTTAACGTTAAGTTATTACTTAATTAAAACCTAAAAATCAAATAATATGTAAAAGGTTTGACACAAACTATGTTATTTATAATATCCTAGTACTATACATAACTTTTACGCTAAACATTATGCTCTAAACCTAAAGATTGCTTTATGAAGTCAAAACACAAGGAAACAACATTAAAATACAGCCATACTACTATATTATAGTATGTATATTCAAAACATATAAAATTTAACGACGAAAACGGCATCGATAATTGATTTATCAACCACAACTGATCCCCTTACGAACCGACAGCCGGTCTAGTCTGGCCCAAGCGAGCCGCGTGGCCACTTTCATTTGAAAGTCGATGACATATCTCATATGCGGCCTTTAATAGCAGAACGAACTCTCGCGTATTTTTTTAAATATCCAATGGTACAGTGGTCAGTTGACTTCACGGGCTGTTTGTGTGCTTTAGAAACCGGAGGTCGTGTGTTCGAATCCTGTAAGGACTCAACAAGTTTTCATTGTTGTTTCCCTGTTGGTTAGGGCAATTTGGGCCGATCACATAATTGTCTTAAAAGTAAGATGATCCATGTGTCGGATGGGCATGTACAAAGTTGGTCCACCCACCGACCTGCATTGGTACAGCTTGGTGGGATACGGTCCAAAACCCCCCAATGGATTAGGGGAGGCCTATGTCCAACAGTGGACGATCACAGCCTGATGATGATGATGACTACTTATTTTAAAGTTAAGCTTAAGTACATACGCATTATCTCTTACTTGTCGTCTCGGATATTCGTCCCGCCGAACTATGATGGTGTATACGTGCTTACTTCCATATTTACTGCTTAAAAATAATCTCATAAGTCATTATTAAATGTTATAGACATACGGATACTTTTATTTGGAAAAAACTTAACCTTCAATGGAAACTACGCAAAAACTTAAGGCGTAATAGCTACTCGAACTTTGTGGGGCCGAAAATTATATAGCCAAAACTTTTATGCCGATTTAACGAAATAGCGTGGTGGTTAAATTGACTCGTCAGAAACGTAATAACTCTATTAATTTGCATTGCACTACATAAGCAGTGGTAATGGCTTCAGTTTTTCTGTTTTGTACTTACAAAACAACAGTTCGCGTGATACGATGTTATTACATAAAGACAAACAATTTGATAAAGAATAGAGCTATAGAAATATTCAAAGTTGCTTCATGTAACAACTTCAAGCTGGTTTGTTGTTATATCAATATCAGGCCTTGCAAATGAACTGATAGTCATTTTTAACGTTATAAAGTAACAAATAACATGTGCTTTATATCTTCTTTTGAACAATCAATGAATATTTATTTAAACCGCAGTTTAACATATTCATGAACTCTTATTAAACTTTAGATTTATAGGATCCATTGACATTATTTATAGAAATAAGAATAAATTGTACGTCCATACTAGCCTGTGTTATTCCATTACTAGAAATAGGCCTCCCCTAATGCACGCCTTCTTCTCCATTAGGGGGTTTTTGGACCGTATCCCAACACGCTGTTCCAATGCGGGTTCGTTGGTGGACCAACTTTTACATGCTCATCCGACGCATGAATCATATTACTTTTCAAACAATTGGGTGATCGGCCCAAATTGTCCCAACCAGGGCAATTAGGAATTATTAATAAAAAAAATTAACCATTGTCAAAAAAGTGTCAGTATCCATCTAGCATTCTTATTTGCCCATTAATATCGAAATGCCAATGACTAAGTAACAGCCGACCAATAACAACACCATACGTACTGTTATATATAGTCATTGTATATAATATGCCTTACACTAGTCTTAGTTCATAAGTAGAGCCTAAATTGAATAAATGATTTTGACTTTGACTTTGACTTTAGGCATGCAACACCTTATCCTATGCTTGGTTAGCAGAATCGCGAGCCGCTTCGTAACTATTGTTTACTTTTGTTCCGAGTCTAATTTATTTTAACAATATAGTTTTGTATTTTAACTATAAAACTATCTAATGATAAATGATCTATAGCTCTCACACTAGGATTTGGTGAAATGCCACAAACATTCGTCCGATGTCAGGTCAATGTATACAAATACTTTGGGAAAATTTCTGAGAAAGCAGACAGACGAATAGTTTGATGGTCATGCTTCTGCAATAACAACAATGAATCGTTAATTAATTAACAACCTATTCGTTTAACCGGAACTAGTTAATTGAAATAACACAATAACAGACTTTACGCTAGTATATTACAACTAGTTTGTTATGTTAACATTTTTTTTATATATTTTAATCTCTATCTTTAATATGGTTTTGTTAAATTTGTGTAAAGTAATTTAATTCGATAATAGGTTCTTCTATTTTATAATTATTCGATAAAGTAATTGACTATGTTTCTGGTCAACTATTTTTTATTAACATAAAAGCTTACTCAATAAAAGGTGAAGTACAAATCTAGGCTATATTTGACTAAAGTCGCTAATATGTAATAAATTAAAGGAATAATAAAACATGAATTTACTCGTGCACTTTCTTAAAGTGATGTTTTCGTTAACATTTAAGGCTTATTAAGTTATTTGTGCATAAATTAATAAGCGCAGTATTAAAATAAGTATTCACTTTTTATTTACACCGGTGGTGTTACAGGTGTAATATTACGTAAAGAGAAAGGGCTTTTAACGATAAAAAACCGAAATTATAAATACTTCACGACTGTATTAAGATAACGTCATCAAAGCTGTCATGTTCCTTGTCCAATCAGGTTGTCGATAAGGTTGTTTTGTCATGCAGATCGCCCAATCGGGTCGATTTATTAAATTTATTATGTAAAGGAGATTATTATCCTATTTTTAATAGGCTACCTCGCATAGTTTTGAATTTCTTTTTGTTATTTAGTAATTATAGCTTATTTAGGATGATATAAAAGCCCTAGGTTGTGATTAATTAAATACGTTTCTAAATAATTATATCTAGATATTTAACCTCTATTTCTAGGGTTTTAGGGTACTTTCTTTTTAGAAAAATCAAAAATAGTCCAATGATCTTGAAATTATAATTAAAATACCTTATTTAAAAGTTGACCGCTTAGCTTTCTTTACCAACTGTATTAAATTATGTATGTCTTTTAAATCATGGTCTACAACTATATTTAATGCTAGCTGACCCGGCAGACTTCGTACTACCTCAATCGATAAATTAAATATCTAAACTTTTGTATAAAATTTATCGATCGACATAAAAATAATCCAACATTTAGTTAACTACTGTAGAAAATCTACCAAACGTAAACTAAAATTTTATTTTCTCGTAACATGTATTCTTTTTTAAATTCCGAGGATTTTTATATTTCTTCATATTTAAACTATTTCTGGACTTCCACAAATAATTCAAGACCAAAATTAGCCCAATTGGTTCAGCCGTTCTCGAGTATTAGCGAGACGAACACAGCATAAACGCTACCAACAGACTTGACGTCATATTTACTCCCTAGATTTATACCTAGAAATTATATAAACTAAATTGTGCAACACATCAGAGAAACGACGTTTCATATTAACTAAAATTAACACTTAATCGTAAAAGCAAATTGTACAGACAAACATCAAACAAACTTCGTAAGTGGAAAAGCAAAGAACCAAATGATTTCTCAACTGCCATTCACTCAAAAAGTCCTTTCACCTTAGAACATTTCAAATGTTTTCTAAAACGATAAAGTTTGAGAGCAGATACTACGAAAAAATTAATGTCATGAAAACTACGATAGTTGTGGTCGTTAATTTAATAATTACAAACGTTAATGTAGTATTAAATGTCTGTACGACATACGTGGTGACAAAATTTAGTTGTGGCAAAATTTTTATGTCGCAATAAGCCAATTTTAATTTTCCAAAAAACACCATACGCCTGAACTTTACTAGATTTCATGTGTAATAAACAGATCATTCAATAATTTATTCATTACATTTATTGTCAGCCTAAGTTAGTCCACAGCTGGACATAGGACTCCCCTAATGCATGCCTTCTCCATTTAGGGAGTTTTTGGACCGTATCCCACCACGCTGGTCCAATGCGTGTTGGTGGGTGGACCGACTTTTTACATGCCCATCCTACGCAGACAATTGGGTGATCTGCCCAAATTGCCCTATCCAACTAGAAAACAACAATGAAAATTTGTTGTGTCCCTCTAGGATTGGAACCCACCACCTCCGATTTCTAAAGCACACGCCTTTACTACTAGGCCACGGAGGCAAATGACAAATATAAGACTGTTTCGACGGAAAATTTATAACCAATGGCAACGAAGTGACGTCATATCAATTGTCCTCAATCACTGATTAACAGTTGACTTGTGACAACATCATGCTAATGACGCTGCTTTTTGCTATGGGTTAAACTGTTTGAATCGATTCCAGTTTAAACGTAATCTAAATTAAAAATAGTTATTTAATCTAAACACATTACTAAATTAAAAGTTTCTTTACAATATTAATTTATTTGATTTACGACGTTTCATTCATCACTTGTTGGCGGGCTGGACTGTAAACTTAACTTATAAAGTGTTAAAAATGTAGAAATGTCTTTTATTCAATAATAAGGCCATAAGTACCAAAACAAAAGTTAACTTTTTCACCTCAATTTTGTTACAATAACTTGTACTTCAACTTGCTAAAGATAGCTTATCCGGTAACCAAAACAAACAAACAAGTAAAAAATGAACTTAAAGGCTATGAAAATTCTAAAATATTTTTTTAGCAATAACGTCCACTCCCGTATACAAAAAAGCCAGTTTATTTCTTCATTACTTTTAATTACCTAAAATTTACCTCATAAAAGTTACTGATCCTATTGCTTTGTTTAGATTAATCTCATTGGAGATCAGTCCTCGACCGGAGTTACAATGCGAGGCAGTCGCATGGAGGCTGGTTGGCCTCCTGGGAGGAGACCAGGGTTCAGGCTTACGAGCCAGAACAGCCAGGTTGGCCAACGCACTGGTGCAGTACACCCCTGATGCTAGAGACACCGTTGATGCCAGGAGACGACAGCTGGACTCAGCAGTTCAAGGTATGTACCAAGAGATAGCTGAAGAATCTTAAATGAAGCTTGACCTCACGTAAAAATAGTTCGTATGTTAGTTAAAACTTATTGTTTCAAAATTTTTAGTATTTATTTAATCATTTATGTAGAGTTTTCGCGTTAAAGAATTAAAAACATAATTATAACAATTTCTGTTACTAACGCGGATGGAATGCATGATTAATAAAACAGTTTTACAGAGTTAACAACGGTGCAGATCTTTAAAATTATGCCTAACTCGTCATAATTACGAGAAAAAGAAGTATCATTATTACATTATCCCGATCGATAAAGAAAGAAAAGAAATAATTTATTTAGGCCCCTTTTGTGTATATATGATACCACATCGTTGATATTACCTTATTATAATCTACCAAAAGCCACAACACAAACAAAAAGTCATTAAAGAAAAGAGGTCTTTTATTGACATAACAACTTTGTTATTCATAACACTCATAGCTTTTTTCTTACAAGTATCGTTCTAACTAACGGCCGTCCAGAATCAATCCTTTCTCTTTTAAAGTCAATAACATTAGAATGCTTCAAGTTATCTTCAATTACTTAGTAAAGTCGTGTCTTCGTCGGATTGTAAGTCTTGCATAACTAGTAATAGTTTGTTTAATTTAATGGTCATGAAAACATTAGATGATTCGCTTCGAGTAAGAGTTTTTTGGCATTTTGGTGAAAACATATTTGACGTATTCTGTATTCTATAAATTAGGGTGTTTTAATCAGAATTGTTACTCTTTTGGATATAAATTATGATTTGTTTTAATGAGGCAGTAACAAAATTTATACTTATTCTTATTTTCTTCTATTTATATTAATGAATAATATTAATAATAATGGTCTCCAAGCCGATTTTAACTGCGGATATCAGTCTATATCAGAGATCAGCCATCTGAACAGGAGATATTATAGTGCACGAGTGTACGCCCGATGGGACAGATAACCGACACGAAAAAAGAGAGTTCATGCGCAGGATCAGTTTTTACATACCCCGACGTGAATCATCTTACTTTACAGGAAATAGGGTAATGCTAAGAGTTCATAGTGAAATAAGGAAACAACACTTAAACTTTGTTAAGTCCCTGCAGGATACAAATCCCCGACCTTAGGTTTTGAAGCGCAAGCCCATATCGCAAAGCCCATGTTACGGAGACAGTATATATAAGTTTATATTTTAATTATATAGTATTGTTTCATAGCACTGAAATCAAGTTTTAAAGTTAAAAACAAATACAAGCTAACTAAGATTAAGTTCAAGCATTTTGTCTTAATCTGATTAATTATGCTCAAAGGTGACGCTGATTAATTATTCTTATAAGCGTGAAATATGAACGGCTTCTAATTAATTTATCTCTGCAAATAATTAATTCCTTGAATGAATCTCAATTAATCAAATTATCGAATGTTGAGTTCAAAAGATATTCAAAAGTTGGTCAGTGGGGTGGGAACGTGTGATTTTTGGAATGTCTTTTTAAACATTGGAAATAATTTTTTAATTAAATCGTAATCACATTTTTCTGCAATCAGAAACTTATCACGTTTATGAGACACTTCCGGTTTGAAGGACACTTAAGTTAATTTGGTTGCTATTACTCTACAAAAAACTCTATTCTAGTTATACCAATATAATAAAATAATTAGGGTGTATTACGGGAGGCCTATGTCCAGCAGTGGACTAACACAGGCTGATGATGATGATGAATGTCATCGTTTATCACATTTCATCGATCACCTTTTTACGTATGCATTAAAATTATTAAATATAAATAAAGCGATGACTCAAGTAGTCATTACAATCGTAATAAAATCGCGATGATTTTAAAGGAAGCACTTTATTAAATTAAGGTCGAATTAGATCCACTGTAAGATAAAACGTTTAAAACACTATTCACTTCCCAGTTTAGTATTTACCTTTAAGAGCGGAAACTTATGGTTTGCCTTCAGTATGTTATATTATTTATTTATATTTAACGACTTTTATAATAATTTTATTGTTTCTTTGTTATTAAATGGAAACGATTCATATCTGAACTCGGTCATGGTCAGAATAATCGTAGTTAAAGTTTGTTTACTTTAAAATTCAACCATTGGAACAGTTTAAAACGAGCTGCTTGCTGATAATAGCCCGCAACAAAAACTTAAAGCAATATGCCTAAATTTAATATATTGAAAAAAAGCGATCAGGCATGTGTCTGTCATACTATGAGGCGAATGTCCACCTTCACCGTATCGTAAGAGAAACCCCTTGTTCATGAGAAATTCGATATTTTATCACAAAATGCGCTGACGACGGTGCCCCTAAGCCAGAACGCAGTAGTTTACGTACACTACTGTCATGTTCGCTGAGAAAGACACGATAGTGTTGGTTCCCCGGTAAAAATAGAAAGTAAATTATTGTGTGAAACAGTCGAATTAGTTTAATAATTTTATGTGCACGTTAACCTAATGAGTCATAATATTATAATCTAAAAATACACGAAACCAACATAGTGCTGTAAAGTTCCTAATAATTACGTTGATTATTTAAAGTACATATCTTTTTTGGCTCCAGTACAAGGATAATCTATTGTTTCAGGTCTAGGAACCCATGGGCTTACCGCAGACTCGTCTGGAACTCTCATCTCTTTGCACATTGCAATGAAGAATGAGTTGCAGAGACACGTGGAGGTCTACAAGCAGGCCTTGCATAAGCTGGAAGAGCTGGTAATTATTTTGAAACTTATTTATAGATCATCATCATCAGCCTGTGTAGCACGTAAATGTTTTTATAGATTTAATATGCCAAGTGTGAGCACTTTAAAACTTCGCAATTATTATTTTTGGGCAGCCAGTCTTGCAAAGTGAACCAATAAGTAGACTTTTGATCAGCTATGAAAAGATTAGGACTTCAAGTTAATGGTAAATGATACTTCCTGTCCTAAAGAATTATTAGTTTGTATTTTAGAATCTTTGCTTAACTTGAGATTAGATGGCGTTTTGGTATTCGTGCAGAAATATATAAGATCAAATGGTATTTCCCTTCTTTTCTTCATATAGTCTCCAGTGACACTACACAGCGACCCAGCATCTTCGTCTCACCAGCGTCTCCTGTCACTGTCTCACGCGGATGTCGAGCGACGTCTTATAGACAACAAGTCCTTGCTGACGGCCATTGACAAGCCAGCTCTGAGGCAGCTGCCAACCCTGGTCTCTGAACTGTCTGCCAGGGTTGAGAGCGACAAGGCGGTGTTGGCCTGCATCGGCCAGATTAAGAGGAGCGACCCCACTTTGGACCTCAGTGACACGAGGTAAACCCTTTTAAATAATACTAATGCGTTATAATTTATTTTTGGGCACAAATAATCGAACTTTCCATTGAATTGAGCTGTCAAAGATGATTTTGAAGAAAAATGAAAATCAGTAAGTATTATAGTAAATTTAATTAATGTGTATAGTAACGAGACATCAACAATCACCAGACGGTAAGTAACAGGACATCATTATCATCAGCCTGTCTAAGTGCTGGACATGGGCCTCTCCAAATGCACGGCTCTCCATTAGGAGGTTTTTGGACCGTGTCCTACCACGCTGGTCCAATGCGGTTTGGTGGGTTGACCGATTTCTTACATCGCACCCGACGCGTTGATCATCTTACTTTTCAGATAGTTGGGTGATTGGCCCAAATTTTCCTAACCAACCAGAAAAGAACGATAACACAAAGTTGTTTACCGATTCTCACCCACGACTCCGGTTTATAAAGCAAGGGCCAATTACACTAGACCACGGAGGCGGTTACAAGTGATACGACATGCGTACGACAAATGCAGCATAAAAGCTACAAATCTGTCGGTTCTTTGGGTCATGAAATATAACGTCAAGTTTGTGTAATTCCGCTGATTACGGTGGCCTTTAAACCGGAGTACACTGTGCTGCAGAAATTGGCACGCAGTGTTACTACTCCAGTCGTCCCCCCAATAAAAAGGGACCTATATGAGAAACTTGTGAAATGTGTCAAGAAAAGGTTTGTCTACAAATAACCCGTATCTTTTTTTGTTTAAATACGTTTTTAGTATAATCTGCTAGTGATTGAAATAATATGTGCATAAGATATTGACTCTACCATTTTTTACGATGATTAAACAACGTTCGTGGGAAACGGATATGCGCCATCATTATAGGGACGTTGGAGTAGTTTTTTTTATTTCCCACACGCATTTCCATGCTTGCGGGATAGATAACATCAGTTGTCAGGAAGAGGTGTATCCAGAAGATAATTTCGGCCGTTAGGTTTACAGTAATATAGGCAACAGAAGTCTTCAATGTAATGCCTTTTTTATTTCGGTAGAGAAAGGGTTTAACTTTACTTATGTTTAAAAAATTAAGAGAAAGAAATAATTCAAAGAGTTCTTTAACAAGAAATAGTTAAATACTTTTTTAATATCTTGCTCTTCGACTATAATTATAAATTATTGGCTACGATATGGTATTGAGCCGAATTTTGTCATGTCACCTTTGATAATGCTAATTTTGATCTTGTTTTGTACTTGTTGTACAAGTTTCATGTTATAAAGTTTAACGAACTCTTTAGAGAGCTATCAGAGAATTAATTATTATTATTTTAATAAAAGATAAAATTCCATAAGATTAAAAGTTTCGAATACACGAATTGATGAATTATCAATACTATTAATAACTGTATTGTTATTAAAACATTATGTGCCTGAAAAAAATTTGATGTTGTTAAAAATTTAGTCCTATTTTCTTCCTTCAAATATTTATAAGAATAGCGACATCTAACGAAAATATGATAAACTATTAAGGCTGTAACTTTAGCAACTGTATTTGGACGCTCGTTAGTTAACAGAAAACGTTTATTTCTAAATAAATGTCACTTAGCTATAACTTAAATGCACATTAAAAGACTTACAACAGTAAATCACTTGTTTTACATTGATGTTTATCAAACAATGACGCGTTTTAGCGATTGGATGTGACATATAACACCGTCTGGTAACCTTGCCTCGTTCAAAAGTAAGTCAAATGTAGTGTATCATGCATCGCGTGTTTTAAAACGATTATATATTATACATACCATTAAAAAGTGTTCTGAACATCGATTTCTCATGTATTACAAATATTTTTAGCCTCGATTAGCGCAATGATATTTACTGTTACTGCAATCCATGATTGTATAATGTCAAGTGAAATAGTTATATGAAAATATTGAGTAAATTTTCTTACGTAAAGATGGTTTTGATTAAACAATATAGATTCAAATTAATTTTGGATGTTATTTCATAGATTAGTTTTGCCATTTTCTTGTTGAAAATTATGTGAATATTTTGATCTATTAAATAACTATCAAGGGATCACTAAGGCTTGCTGCAAAGCTGTAGAATGAAGTCAGTACTGGTCCTTTTCTGTATGACATAGCATTAGGCATGCCATAGCATAGTACACCGTACACATTCATCATCATCAGCCTGTGATTGTCCACTGCTGGACATAGGCCTCCCCTAATACACCCCTATCCATTAGGGGTTTGGACCGTACCCTACCACGCTGGTCCAATGCGGGTTGTTGGTGGGTGGACCACTTTTACATGCCTATCGACGCATGGATCATCTTACTTTTCAGACCATGTTGATCACCATGTGATACTGTCCTAACCAACTAGCGAAAAACAATGAAAATTTGTAGCAGGATTCGAACCCACGAGCTCCGGTTTCTAAAGCACAGGCCCATACCACTAGGCTACGGAGGCAGTTACACATTATCATAACATAAATTTCTTTTTTTCCTCTTTAATTTAATCGTGTGTAAGTTACTGTTCAAAATTTTTGTGCATTTAATCATTATTTCGATTACAATTTCTTTATCTCTTTTCGAAGTAAAACGTTAAGTATTTTACATCGTGCTTATTTTGAGTTTACTAATTTACTGAATTTCAAATGTAACAAATTCATTTATTAATAAATTATTAACGTCCAAAGTAATTAGTAACAGTTTACAACAGAGAGAAACAAAACCATATACAATTGTAAACATCTTATTTTTACTTATCCAGATACATATGTTGCAACATTAAAAAAATATATAAGCTTAGTATAGCTTTTGAGAAATCATAAATAAGTTAACGTCACTCACTCCTTTGAGCCCCTGATACCAGTTTTATGAAGGTTACAAAACAGAAAGAGATTTAAGCAATTTCAAGAATCTAAGAAGAAATATTAAATAATTGTAAACGTATAGCTTTGTCGCCACTTTAGGTATGTTTTGAGTTAAAGCTCTTATAAATTATGCTGCAAGTTTTTGAGTCAAACAATCCTTTACAATCTGTAAGTCCTGCCATTTAAAACAATGATTTTTTTTTGAATTAACAAAATATCGTAAATATAATATATGAAAATTATGTGTATAAATAAAGTTCTATACATTTTACCTACAAAATTGACACCGATTCTTTACAACCAACTCATAAATTCACAATAATCTATGTAAATTGTAATTTTTTGGCATTTAAACTGAATAAAAACTGTTAAGCATTATTCCACTATAGGGTAACAATCTTGGTTTGTATGCATGTAACGTACAAACTATCATATTTATATTATCGATAAGACATAAAGAGAATGCTGTATCATTGCCTCTTGTTTTGTTACCGTCAGTCATGCAATCGTTATTATTGTAACACGGTTAAAAATAATCCGTTATGACTATTACCGACATTTTAAAACATACCAAAGAATCTATTAGTCTTTCATTCTTTCGTCGCATGTATACGTGTTGCACTAGCGAACGATTCATCATCACCGGTATCGTATTGACCGTGTCAATACTGATATCTTTAAAATCTAAGGAAAAATATATTATTTATCAGCGTTTCTCTACAATATTATGCATGAGTTAAACATATAAACCTTACTCTTCAATCACTCTATCTACAAAAAAAGGCAACAAAATCTGTCGCGTAGTTTTAGATTTAAGCATACGTATGGATATAGGGACAGAGAAAGCAATTTGTTTTAAACTATATGAAGGGTCCCGGTATAATAAAGTCGCCAAAAGGAGTTATTCCTTATGATCTAAAGTGATCCTTATCAAATTTGACAACAAAAACTCGAAAAATCTAACCTTGTATTACTTTTTAATAGCAAATTAAAATAAATGTAGGAGTTGAAGCGATATTCTTGTTTAAAGTCCATTCTTAACTGACTTCAAAGTCAAAAATTAGCTATTCAATTTAAGGTCTACTAAGCGCTTATTAGCGGCAAAATTTACCACCCGTATAAAAACCCACTAATTTACGGATTTTTCGCGTTAGTTATATAGATATATTTCCAGCAACTATGATCACGTAAATTTTTTGGTCATATTTTTTTACAAAAAGATCTACCGTGAGACATAGGATGTTAAGTCTCGTTTACCCGGTGAATATGCTGGCTACGATGCCTTTCAAACCGGAACACAATAGTGTTTTCACACTACTGCTTTGCGGCAGAAATGGGCACGCGCTGGTACCAACCCAGACAGCCCCATCATAAAAAGGGGACCTAGCACCAGTAAACTTTAGTTCACATTGGTGCCATAAAATGACTAAGCTATTCCTGGACCTGGACAGATTAGTTAATAGTTCAGACTATAGAGTCTGAACCAAATTTAGTTGCCGTAGACTATCATCTCAGATAAAAAATGAGGACGATAATAAGGTATTCCTAAAACATGATGACAAGCTCGTTCAATTGATTATCTAACGCCCACTATTGAAAGAAAGTTGCGTGTCACATTGTGTAATAAAAAAGAAATCCACATACTTCTATGTAAATGACTCGAGGCAAGTGACAATGTTTGTATTGTCAAAGGCATCCGGCCGATGTGAGAACGAGTTATGATATAACGGTGAATAGACATTACAGACCCATAATGCCTAGTGATTAGTAACCCTAGATTATTAGTGTGGGTTTGAATCCAACTATCTGAAAGGTAATTAAATTAATAAGGTTGTGCAAGGAAGATTCACGTATTTATAAAAGGATGATATCGGCTCGTTAAATCTTATCGGAAGATTTTTTTTTTGAAAACTATTTTTAGATTTATCTTATGGATTGTCTAATATATAACCTTATGGAATTGGTAATATACAAGTATTTTTTTTAATTTGGATATGAAGGCCGACGAACAGTCGGGCCACCTGATGGAAAGTGGTCATCGGCGCCTATTGACATCGCCAATACTACAGGTATCACATAAGATGTTACGTCTCGTTTACCAGCAATTGCCCTGGCTACGGTGCCCTTCAAACCGGACATGTTTTCACACATTTTCACGCTTTGCCGTAGGAATAGGCATCGTGGTGGTCCCACCCCAGACGGCCCCCTGTAAAAGGGGATCTACCACCTCTCAAAGTTTAGTAGGAAGGTGCTACCATAGGAATACGTAAGGTTCCACTTATTTTTATTAGTACAGGTAGGCATTATTGCATCACAAAAATCCTGCAAGTAAATAACATATTTATAGTGTAGTCAATAGTGTTTAAACTTTTATATTGAAAGGAAAAAAAAGTTACAGCACTTCTTTTTATAATGTCACTGTTTGCATTAGGTAAGTGCCTTTGCACTTTTCACTTTCTATGAAATGTTTGTTTATTGTCTGTCTATGACTTTGTCGACATTTGGCCGTTCATAAAAATATCGCTTAATGGAGTGTACTATCCAAGATGGGTTTATTGTGCTATTTTCTTTCAGTTAATCTTTAAAATATCATTGTTAGTTAAGTAAAATATGATGCGAGTTTATTTGCGAATAAATTATTTTTAGATACAAGGTAAATCTACTTTTGGCAGATTGATCAAGCTATTTCAAGCTTTCTTTCTAGATATTATCAGCGCCCATGATCACAGGACAAAGTTAAAATCTGTTTATATGTTGTACGTAGTTATACTAAAATTGCATTAATATTTTTAAGCACATTATACTTTAGATAAAGTACTCAGAATTCATTTTAATAATGTAACCAATGGGAACGAAGTGTGGTCATATATCTAACTTTCCTATTGATGAATTGTCATCAAGATGTCAATCGCTGAAATTTAGGCGTTCCTCACCGACCCCAGTAACCGATTAAAACAGTCGCCAGATTGTCGGCGTCTCTAATCGCAAACCGTTCATCGACGATCCTTGGGAGATGCTAAAAAAGCCTAAATCACGTACCTTCTTTACGTGTGGCCTTCAATTTTAGCAAGAGTGTCGGCCATCGTGGGGACGGTAGCTCCTGCTAACTCTGTCTTAGATGAAGCTTACCAAAGACTTTAGTCTGGAGGCATAACAACCTTGCTAAAAAAATAAACATAAGATCAAAAGCGTGTCGTTGCTATGGGTTACTTTGTGTCAACTCTTAGTCTACGCCGGCAAACTATAGACATCATAACTAATCATCAAAATACCTGCAACTAGATTCTACAAAGGTCCTAGGGTGGTCTTTAAGCAACAATGGTTAAAGTATGGCAATTCAACAGCCGCGTATGAAATCGTTTGATGACAACCATATTACGTATTGTCTGAGCTTTCGTTGTGAAATGGATTTTCTCGTTTAATTTTCACTTGTAACTTGCGATTTCCAAGTCTGTGGCGTTTGCAGTTCAAGTCGTAACTAGTTTTACTTAAGTAGAATACTTTAGTATAAGTTTATTATAAGTTATCAGAGGCAATTACCACACCTATGTGTGTAAAAAAAAATCTTGGAATATATATTTTGTCAACTCCAGAGATAATATCGTGAAAAAATTATATATTTTATTAATAACTCATTTATTTTAAATTACAATTAAATGGATGATAAAAACAAATGCGGTTGGGTTTGTAAAAGATGCAAGTATACAATAATATTGTTAATTATGTTTTAAAATCTTATTAATATATTGGTGTTTTAGACCATTGGATATTTTTGTTGAGTATTGAGTTATAATATTGCGATTTCGTTCATGAAATGTAGTTTTAAAATAATTGCTTATTAATAATTTTGTCATACACGTTGTTATAAATTAAGTAACTGCGTGCTGCATAATGAGCGATATCAATTTAAACATTAGTGGCGGACAAAACTCTCTTTAATCTTGGTTTAAAACTGTTAAGGTTAATAATTTTAATGTGATTACAATTTTAAAAACTGATTAGTATAAAATTTCTTGGCAATGATAGACTTCGCAGAAAACAGGTACATATGCCTAATTAATCTTTTAAATGCGAATGAAATTCTATATCAAAGGTTACATGGAACTATTTCTTGATGACCCGCTTGGCGCAGTGGTTAGTGACCCTGACTGTTGCGCCAAAGGTTGTGGGTTCGATTCCCACCCGGCGAAAAATATTGTGTGATGAACATAGTGTTTTTCTCGTGTCTGGGTGTTTGTATCTATATATTATGTATTTATTTACAAAAGAAAAGTAAGTTTATGTATTTATCAGTTATCCAGTTTCCATAGTACAAGCTTTGCTTAGTTTGGGACTATATGATGTTGTGCAAGCATTTTTAAGAACCACATAGTTACTAGCAATGCCTTTTTATAGATTTTGACTCAAATACAATACAAGTAAAATAGTAGTGTACTTATAAATTAGATTACATTTAATTAAAGAGATCTCTTTAACAAGATTCTCCAAAGCTGTTACATGACAATCACGACAACGATACCGAACAAAGGTACTTTGTAAAATATCCCACATATGTCATCCAACGTTTTTCGCTCGACTACAACAATGCGACTTCAAAACGTAACGAGCCCCCCATCTGAAACTTAGTGATATAACGATTCCCAGGGCCAATTGTGCTAAAGGAAAGTAATTGTGTAAGATCGCGCAACGATCGTCCGCTTTTACTCGATTCACGTTAAGTGACACGCGTGAACTTAATTATCTGTACGCCTCTTTTAATTTGAATACGACCATTACGATGGGCTGTCAGCGTTGGGAAGGTGGTCCATTATGTGTGTAGTTAAGCCAATTTAGAGAATAATGGCTAGTGTCCAACTCGATTGGCGTTAAAAATTCGGGCATTCTTATTGGTTGAATATCGCGTGAGGGTTCAACATGGCCGCGGTCCACTAATAAAGACGCGTTCGCTATGACGCCGTTAGTGTCTGAGATCTGTTTAAAATGAAAGAAATATTTATTTGGCACTGTGTAAGATAACTTTTACATGACAAAATTAATTATAAAATTGAGTTGTATTGCTCCAAATTGATCCCCACTTAGCAAATAATCGCGATATAAACGGAAACTTCGAGGATCCTGATTTTCGGTGAAGCCACGGAAGATAGTAGATGATAAGGCAATGTTTTGAAATACACTTACAATTTTTCCAGGTCTAAATAAAATTAGTAGCTAAACCGCTATGTTATTACCGTTTATTTGTGGTTTGTAAAGATTTTTATTTTTATTTTAGAATGCCTTAGTTTTTTAAAATCGAATAAGGGGAATAAATCTTTTGAGAATTGTTTTAAAATTAAAATTAATATACATAAATTAAAAAAGAAATATATTATTGTACACATACAATGTAGTAAGAAATTTGATAATAAACTAACAACTTAGACGTATGTGTTGCTGCATCGCATGCATTGATTTCAAACCTCCATAGATATTACTGTCGTAGAAAGATTATTTGGTTGTTCGACAGGATTAAATTATTTGTAAGTTCATCAATATGATAAAAAAAAAAACAAATTGATTCAGTCATATTTACCATTGTACACTATTTATTAACTGCCTCCGTAGCCTAGTGGTATGGGCGTGTGCTTTAGAAACCGGAGGTCGTGGGTTCGAATCCTGCGGGTACTCAACAAATTTTCATTGTTGTTTCCTAGTTGGTTAGGGCAATTTGGGCCGATCACCCAATTGTCTGAAAAGTAAGATGATCCATGCGTCGGATGGGCATGTAAAAAGTCGGTCCACCCACCAACCCGCATTGGATCAGCGTGGTGGGATACGGCCCAAAAACCGCCTAACGGATAGGGGTGTATTAGGGGAGGCCCATGTCCAGCAGTGGACTATCACAGGCTGATGATGAGAGACACTATTTATTATTAGTTGAACTAGAGAGTTGTTGATTCCGACTTAAAAAGATTATTGAGTGTAATCTATTCTATGATTACAATTGTAATATTAGCTTTCACTCAGTTTCCTTGATAAAAACATTGTAATATTTCTGATTTAATCACTAGAAATCGTTAAAAGCGATGCTGCATATTGTTAGTACTGATGGTTCTGTTGGTTTTATACGGACATGCGATTCAAATCGGTCCTCTATGGTTGTGTTAAGTTATAAAAAAATAAATTAGCTTAAAACAATATCTAAAATAGTGAATTATATGATCGTCATTTGTGTAACGTTTTTGCTATATATAACTATTTTAAGTATATAGCAAAACACTTTAATTCTTATAATGAGGTTTTTACATCAATGCTCTATAAAATCATTCTAAATCATGCCTTGATGTTCTTTCACGAAAAATTTATCCGTTTGCTTTGATGCTTTTGTATTAAATCCACTGTTTTTTGGATTTTCCGCGTTAGTTATATTTATGTATTTCCGACGTTTCTGACCATTGCTAGCGTCCACGATCACGGGCAGACAAAAATGGTATATATCATAAAAAATAGTGGATTATATAAGTATAATAATCGCGTAAGTAAAAGAAATAATTAATAGGTTTGATTTGATCTTGGAAGGACGCTGTCTCAAGTGTCGGTAACAAAAAATGTTTATAAAAACGATTCAATGCCTAAGGACGAAAAGGGTGAAAAAACTAATACTTTTAAACAAAACATTACTAATGATTTTTAATATTGACAAATATATGATAGAAGGTTAGAAATCATCATTTAAATTATTATTTCTAATAGCAATGTTTTAAAGAGTCAAATGAAATATTGACCTCTAGACACTGAGGCTGTATATAAAAGTGTATTTCAATATTTTAAGGAGTAAGAATGTAAATGCTCAGTAGAAAAAATCACCACATTTAAATTTCAAAAAGGCAATCAGCACATGATTTTACCAAGTAACGAGAAGATTAAGTACATCTTAAGAAAAGTAAAATTTATCAATAGATAAAAATAATTATTTTATATTGTACCTTAAGATGTTATCGGACTGGCTATTATGGTAATCTATTAAACTAAAAATTTAATAGTTTACTATATGTATATTTTAGTAGGTAATAATCAATAACTGTCTCATGTACTTTCCAGGCCGGTAGCTGGGGTTCTTATGAGCTACTCCAGAGGATGTGCAGCTGTTCTTGGCCTGATGGCCGACGGAGAAGCTGTCAGTGGAAGGGAGGGTGAAGGGACCCCCCGTTCTCACACTGACTCGGCCAGCGATGGCTATCATTCGGACAGCGATGATTCGCAGCAGCATACCGATAGGTTAGTTCCTATTGAAGCTAAAGGTTACGGTAAACCTGCAATTCGTATATCTTTACTTGTGTTTATATACGACTGCCTTGTGAGACAGGTACTGCGTTGGTTAAGTCTTAGTCTGTTCCCTACAAGTAATGGTCTCATCACTTCCAGTTATTATCGTTATAGTTATGAGCCGGCATATCTTAAAAAATTTGGTTGCCTGTAAAATCGTTAAACGGGCGAAAGTTATACGTGACAACGTATTTTATTGGAAGAACGATTGTATTGTGAATATTCATTAGTATAATAGGAAAAAGGATCAAATAATAAATAGTTCATATTTACGAATACAGACACTATTTGATTACTCTGACGAAGAACGCTCGAGTTTAAGAGAGACGCAAGGCATGTACTGGTAAGCATGCCCCTCTTTCTCTGGTGCTCTCTTTCTGAGGCCAACTGTGTACAGTAAGAGAGACGCGTGCCTCTAACTTGTCTATGGAAGCGTTACTGAGTGGGCTGTGACACAGTTTATATTTAACACACCATTATATATTTAACGTTTTTTTACTTCCTGCCGGAGTATGTCGCCGACGGTAGATGTTCTTATATACATGCCCATCTGACGCATGGATGATCTTACTTTTCTGACAATTGGACGATCGGCCCAAGTGTCCTAACCAACCAGAACACAACGATTACAGAAAGTTGTTTTTCCGCGGGATTCTAACCCGTGACCTACGGTTTATAAAGCAAGGGCCAATACCGCTACACCACGGAGGTGGTATATAATGATAGTTTATAATAATATTATCATGATAGAGATTAGGCGTAGAACCTACTTTTTACATGCCTATCCGAAACCTGAGTTATCTTACTTTACAGACATTTAGGTGATCGGCACGCATTGCCCTAACTAATTAAGAAAGAACAATAAAAAGTAGTTAAATTCCCACAGGCTTCGAAACTACGTCCTCCGTCTAAAGCGCAAACCCTAGGGTACGGTTACAACATGTTACTAATAAAACAACTATTATTTTTCAGGAGTGCGTTAGTCTCACAATACGCCGCCGTCTGGACTAAAGCAGCGGAGGAAGTGATCCCAGCTTTGGATGCCCTGGAACAGCTGAAGGCTACGCCGCATCTGAAGTACAAGATTGTCTTTTCAGTAGCCGTGGTAGGTTATAACATTCTTTCATTTAACCGTTTTTCCCAAGTTATCATGGGGTCGGCTTCTAATCCATCCTGATTTACCTCAATAACAGTTTTCCAGGCGACTACATGGTCTAAAGCGAAACTAGTTACACAGCATCACTAATGGTCGTTGTTCTAAATCTGGACTAAACAGCGGTGATCCATATGCCTGAACACTGAATACATCTAATCAATTCATATTAGGTAAACATTTTCATTTAACGTTTCCAATTATAGCGCTCTAATCATTCAGTTCATAACGTTTTACTCAGGCCTCTATGGCACACCAAGGGTTACATTCAAGTGGATGTTGTCAAATTTACACTAGGATATTCCATATTGTCCTAGCCAAGCAGATAAAAACGATAACAATTATATTAATATAATTAGTAAATATTTTATACATTTTAACGTTGTTTGCCCGCGGAATTAGAGCCCACCACTTCCGTATTTTAACATACATCATCAGCGTGTTTTATTCCACTGCTGGACATGGGCCTCCCCTAATGCAGGCCTTCTCCATTAGGGGGTTTTTGGACCGTATCCCATCACGCTGGTCCAATGCGGATTGGTGGGTGGACCGACAATTTAAATACCCATCCTACTTATGGATCATCTTATTTTTTAAACAATTGGGTGATTGTTTTGGGAGACTTAAATATTTGAAATACTTAATGTCCGCGTCATTAAAATAGAGCGCAAGTCAAACTTTGTTGATATCGGTATATATAAAATCTATTTTTTTTTTTTCAATGACTTATTTTCGTAAAAGTAAGTTACCGTAACTGTAATTATATTATCATACTTTTATTGAAACAAAAAAAATGCAACAGCTTTGTGCTTTTTTCCTTGCCCTTTTTTTAATTCAATTTTGACTGATTTAATTGCGTTTATTTACACATCTGATTACATTTTATGTAATAAATCTGTCCCGTGACCTCGGCCGCTGTAAAGTGTACGAAGCGTCGGTAGTTAAAATATAATGCATTATAAATTGCTTACCAACTAAAAATGGAGCATTTAAAATATAAACTTAAGATAAACTAAAACTTTTTATATATGTATTTAAATTATAGGTAAATAAACGTGCTAAAATCATTTAAAAGTCATCTCATCTAAATTAGTATTGTTCGCATAAATAAAACAGATGCAATAATCCTTTACAGTTGTCATTTCGCGCGGCGATCAGTCTCCGTGAGAAGCGACTGCGGGAAGTACGCGCGTTGTTAGGTGCTGAGGATGATCAGACCCCAGGAGTCTCCGGGCTGGTCTCCGCGGCCACCAGGCTGATGAGGGCCACCGCCAGCACCTTCCCTCTGGGCGAAGCTGAGAGGACTGTAGTGGGACAGGTAAAAATATAGATGCTCAGAAATACTGTTCGGTTTCACAACATATTAGGAGGACCAAGGTGTAGAACATCTGTTTAGTTATTTAGTATTCGGGCTAATACATGTTTTAATTATTTATTTATTATTCCTTTGTTGTGGCTGAGACAGTAGGATTCTTATTATTTATTAGTATATGAGGCGACAAGACTAGACAGTACGTACATCTGATGGTAATGAATACCCATCTGGTAGTCGCTCTATGGCATAATGTAATGCGATATTAGCCCTTGCTGTACACACCGGAGGCTCTGGGTTCTAGCATTGCCAGGAAATAACTTTGCATCATCGTTATTTGCTGAATAGTGAGGGCAATGTGCCAATAACCCAATTAACTAAAAAATAACATGATCCACACATCGGATGGGCATGCTAAAAGTGGATCACAGTTGTCAAGATTTCTCCACCAAATTTACTGACAGCTAAACCATGACAGTGGCTAAAAGAAAGAAAAATGGTATATCTCCAGTTAGTTCTCTGTGCAAAAGAATTTATCCTTTGGGCACATTAGTAATACCTATTTTCTTTAATAAACAGGTGGTAGGAACTCTCCGCGAGTACCCCTGTCTGAGCAATTGCGGCGCGTTGCACTCACTTGCGGCGGCCGCGTGTCGAGCCGCTTGGGCCTTGGGTCTCCATTCGCCACCGTTAAGAATCGACACAGATTTCACACCTGGTAAGTGTTATTTATTGATAGGTAATCATAAAGCTATATAAAAGCTATTACGTAGAAGAGATTTTTATACCAAATAAAATGTCAGAGGCTAAAATATTTTTTGTACTTTTTAGAAGTTATTACCAAAATATACATACGTATGTGGTGTTGACAATATTCAATACCGAAATTTGCAACGATATCAGTTAGCTATAATTACTTATTCTTACTCAATTGTTTACGATAGTAAACTTCGATTCAACTTAAATATTTTAAATATAAAAAACTGGTAAATAGGCCATATTTCTTACGAAAATTTGTCAATTTTTAGCGATGACATTTCTTGATAAAATCACAAGTACAATAAAATGAATATTGTCTTCACTCAGAGAAACATATCAAGGTAATCTGTGCTATGATAGTTTTTTACTTCTCTGCGAAAAATCAAGAAATATCTTGAACTTTTTTAAGATAGGGACAAAATAGAAAATTTGTTTAAAAACGCAAAGACAGTTTTTTTTTATGAAACGTCTTCACAATGTCAATCACTGGGCGAGTATCAAAGAATAAAAACGCCATAAAAAACAGCGGTTATATAGCTTCCATTCTATACATTAATTCTATAGTTTTTCTGGAGATTAAAGCCTTAGTTAGCGTACAAGTCAAACACAACGCTGCCACTTAATTCTTCATCATTCGATGAGATATATACGTCTTATATTTTCTCCTGTCTTTCTTTCACCTAGCCATTTCCCCTAGGTATCATAGGGTCGACTTCTAATCCGTCCAGATTTACCTGATTAATAGTTTTTATGCAGAGCGACTGGCATCTGACCTAAAGGGTAGACTCCATTCGAAGGATGAATTCATTATCCACGTTAGACATCCTATAACGATTAGCAAAGATGGTCTTGACAACTGGGACCGATTTTTTACATGGCCATCTAAAGCGTGAACCATCTTACTTTACAAACATGTAATCGACATTGTCCTAACTAACGAAAAAACAACAATAACTCAAAGTTATTTACCCGCGGGATTCCAAACCACGACTGTCGGTTCATAAAGCAAGGGCCAATACCGCCTTTCGGAGTTTCTCTTATGTGACTTTTTTGATAAGATATTTATTGCATTATTACATTTTATATAACTGCGTTTGTAGCCTGGTGGTATGGGTTTAGGCTTTAGAAACTGGTAGTCGTAGCTTCGAATCCTGCAAGGACACAACAACTTTCAATTGTTGTTTCCTAGTTGGTTAAGGTAATGCGGGCTGATTATCCGTTTGTCTGTAAAGTAAGATGATCCATGCGTCGGATGGGTATGTAAAAAGTCGGTCCTACGCCTTATCTCTTTCCGGTCGTGTCGGTTATCCGTCCCGTCTGGCTTTGAGAGTATAAAGGAATAGGGAGTGCGCCTGTGTTTGCGCGTACACTTGTGCAAAATAATATCTCCTGCGCAGTTGGCTGATTACTAATATAGATCGGCCGCCGTAGTCGTAATCGACTGGAGGCCATTGATATTATTATTATTTTCTCTTATGTGACTTCACAGTGGTAATGAGAGCGGAAAGACATGTCCGAGTGAACGGCAGCTCCCGTCGTTCTGACCTGATCCGTTCCTTCGTGTGGCCAGCGCTCCTCGACGGCGGCAGATGCGTCTTCAGAGCCGTCGTCCTCACTTGACGCATCAATGACAACTGAATTATGACACTGACAGATGTACGCCTCCTGTTAGACTTTTGATTTTGACAGTTGAATGATTGATCTGTAATAATAGTAATATATTTGGATGTACGAAACTTGTGCTTTGGAAACTAGAAGAATGACCCGAGAATATGCGCGTGACTTTCTCCGCGTGCGTGGTAATTAAATAATATCAGTTACATCAGCCATCTTCAGTAAATGTCCCGTTAAAATCGTACCAGCCATTCCATACATTAGTCAGAACAAACATAACAAACAGACAGAAGTTTAAAAAAAGTTGTTTTGTAATATGTATCGGTTATATGATACATTTTAATTTGGATGTTAAAAGCAGACACTTAAATTTCATGTACTTGTATAGATAACTTTGATAATTTTACATCTTGTACAATATCTTCCAGTACGTAACATATACGTCCTGAAAGATATTGTTAAAATACAATTATCATAAATTTGTTGAGGAATTAAAACTTTATATATCATTAATCATATATAAATTTACGTGAATCTATAAAGATGAGATTAGCTCTTTGAATGTAAAATAAAACATTTATGTTCATTCAAATGCAATCTATCCCCAATGCACGCTTACTCCATCAGGGGGTTCTGGACCGTATGCTGCCGCATGGTCCAATTCGGGTTGGTGGGTGGACCGACTTTTTTATATGCTAAAACTTATAAAGGGGACATGAAATCAATTTCAGACTACATTTTCTCCATGACATTTGACTTTAAAAGAAGTCTGAAACGTTAGAGCAACATATATAAAATTAACTCGAGAAATACGTAAATAGTGGATTTAATATGTATATAAACAAAAGAAATGATTTTTGTGTGTTGACTTGAATATTTTGAAACCTAATTTATAAATTTATTTTTATATTGTAAATTAAAATTTAAAAAATATTTATTTTAAACTGAAATTATTCGATGTAAATAACAATTATTGTTTTCTTTTATTCATGGTTTTTAAATTTTGTTCGTTATTCTGAAAAATTTCAAATATCTTTTAACATAATTTAAAAACTTTTTGACACTTATCTTTTGTTTTTATAAATGATGGATTTAAATATCACATTTTTAAAACGGTACCTTGTGTATGATGTATATTTAATTTATTTTATATTTTTAGTTATTCTAGGTCTATTTCAATACAATAGTTTCATAAGGGGTAATGTTTGTAATAAAGTATTTTTTAAGTTTCACAATTTTATTTTAATATTTCGATCCCGGTTCCTTTATCTTGTGAGAGATTTTATAAGGAAAAAGGCATTAAGTTTACATTTGTAATTTAGTTATCGTTTATGTAATTTGTCTAATTATAATTATAATTAGTTTAATAGTAATTACCTTTATGAACAAGAATAAATGAAAAATAATTTATCCGTGTATAAAATTGCATTGCAAATTACTATAAGAGTTGGTAGGTCTTTTTACATTGTGACTATTTTGGCCGCAAAGCCGTAAAGTGAAAAAATACTGTGTTCCGGTTTAAAGGGTGATGTAGTCAGCATATGGCATGACATGGACGATAACCCTAGTATTGTCAATCCATGGTAGTCGGTGATCACTTCCGTCAGATGGCTCCACTGCATGTCATTAAACATAACTAGCAACCCCCCAACCCTCATTGTGGGTGGAATTCCGAAAATTCGTTCTTAGCTGATCTCTACTTGAAAAAGGAATATTAGTACCAAATTTCAAGTCGCTACACCTTATGGTTCCAGAGGTATCGTGATGTGTCAATATATAGTTGGGAATCCCTTTTATATATATTGATTAACATTAAACAGATATTATGGACATTAATATATGCTCTTCTTGCAATGCTTATTAATATTCACCAAAAATGATTAAAAGTCAATTTAGTTTGATTCAATCCGCCAAAATACCGACTATCCGGAGATAGAGATGAAAAACAATGGTATAGATATATTTAACGCATCATTTCTCCTAATATTAGCAAAAACAAAACAACGTCAGATTTCGTAACACTTTTAAAAGAGTCATAATTTTTCTCAAAACAAAACAAATGATTCACGAATACCATCCATATGACTGGTATCAATGTCGAACAGGATAGCACTATCGGCCGATAAGATTTGGCGTTTGGCTGCGATATAAACCGACGCAAGATAACAAATGCACTAGTATCAAATTGAACCATAACTGGGTCGAATATTGTGTAGTGACAATGAGCTATCCACCATCGGGACCACCGCCGCCCTACTATGGCGCACCGCCGCCATGGCCCCACCACCCGCCACCGCATCCTCATTACCCACCACCGCATCCTCACCACCCACCACCCCATCACCAGCCGCCACCACCCAACCAACCTCAATACCCACCGATATCCCCCTACCCGCCACTAGACGGTGGGCAGACCACCTACCCCTACTTCGTGCCGGGTACAATGATGGTGCCAGTCCCATTGCAAGATCCGCCAAGCCAACCTACCTACATCACCAACTACATATACCACGGGGAGACATCAAACGCGCCTAGTACTGGATCAGACCTAGTGCAAATAGCCGAGACTTCCGGTGATTACGACTGGGTACCAACGACAGCGACCACAGCTGCTCATCTCACCGGGAAGGCAGTTCTTGGCGGTCATGAGGGCTGGGATGGAAGTCCTTTGTGGGTGATACGAGCATGGCATAACGGTGACTTGCTACCCGGCAAGCTCTCTGTCAGGCACAACGCTGCGTCTGTCATGTACAGCGGAAAGGAGGTACCGGTTCAGAATATCGAGGTACTGTGTTCGAAGCCGGAGAGTCTTCGATGGGTGCCAGCGTCCAATGGAAATGTTCCCCCTGGTGCGATCCCAGGTGGCAGGACAACTTCCGGAGAGACTTTGTACATCGGCCGGGCGAGACATCAGCTCTCGATCACTCCGGGAAAAGTGCACCCTAGTCATAACGCTTGTTACATCGGCTTCGGTGGTGCGGAGGTGGTTCATAAAATGTACGACGTGCTGTGTAGAATCAGTTAGTCATTTACAATCGCTCTATCAGAATCATTATATTACAGAGGTCTACACCAGACCTAAAACAAAGATAGTATGGAAGCAAACAATCTAACCCATCGGACGTGGTTGCGTTTAACTTTCGTTTTAAAGAATTGTGACCACGGTGTCAATGACTGAGCGAGACAATCCGCTGATAACGCAGCCATACGTATGATTCTGCTTCCTTTAAACGAATTACAGTGTTCAAATCAATTCTTGCGTTGGTATCGAAATTTGTAAAGACTTGCTCAGTGTTTTAGCTCAATATCTTTAATATTACGATTATTGTAGTGGCGATTTTTACCTGAAAACTGTTTTAAATATTTATATTCAGGTACAATATTAAACTTTTAAAACTATGTTGTGAAAGATGGTGCAATACATAAACATTTTTATCGCCTATTAGTATTTATAAGATAAGATTATATTTATTTTTATCGATCTGTTCCCTATTTTAATAAAACTGTTTTGAAGAAAGTTCGTTATTTGATTCACCATTATCATTAAGTTATTACTATTGTTATAAATAATGAACAGGCACCCTATGGCTATTATGCCATTATCTAACCTAGTGATTTGTCGCGATTGAGAGTCGTCCATTTGTCAGATTTGTTTCTAAAAAATATAATCTAAAAGATAAAATGCGTTAATAAAACGATACAAACCGCAAGCCGAGACAAAAAATGTTACTTCTCCTTTACCCAGTAATTGCGCTGACTACGGTACCTCAAACCGGGAGACATTAGGGCTCATACACTACCGATTTGCTTTAGAAAAAGTCGTCGCTGCGGTACATTCCTAGAAGGTCCCCTGTGGAGAATCACTACAATCAGAAGTAAATTTATAACTAGATTGCTTGTTTTCACATCAGTTATTCATCATCAGCCTCTCATAGTCCACTGCTGGACATAGGCCTCCCCTAATACACCCCTATCCATTAGGGGGTTTGGACCGTACCCCACCACGCTGGTCCAATGCGGGTTGGTGGGTGGACCGACTTTTTACATGCCCATCCGACGCATGGATCATCTTACTTTTCAGACAATTGGGTGATCGGCCCAAATTGTCCTAACCACACAGTTATAAGTTTGTTAAAAATTTTACTTTTTTATTTTACAAAAACACGAAAAAAATAATATGATAGCTTGTATTTCAACATTTATACCATCTCGTTCAATGTACGCATTATAATTCCTGAGTCATGGAGCGTAATTGTGCCAACCAAACACGTCTACTCAGACGTCTTAATTGGTGACATCATATTGCCAATTGACTCTCGTTGGCCAACAGACTCCACAAGGAAGCATTTACTCCCAAGACATGTAAAACACCATGGTTACTATCAAAAATTTGTACGTACTACGTTTTAAATTCATCTAACTTCACGTTCAATAAATAATGTTTTTGTTTGGTTCTATATCATTTTCAGTAACTAAATAAAAACACGTTGTTAGTACAAATTTTACGGCTTAATAAATATAGATACTAGTTAAAAAAATAAGTATTGAGAGAAGAAAGGTAACTATGTATTGATTTCCTCTCTCAAAGATATTTTATGTTATCTAGTTCAGAATATGTTTAATTTAATTTATAAAACTGCCTCCGTAGCCTATTGGTAAGGGCTATGCTTTACAAACCGGATATCGTCGGTTCTAATTTTCTAGTGGTGCGTCTAGGATTTACTTTTTTACATTGTAATAAACAATTTAGTAGCTAAAGATAAACGGAAAGTGAATATCAGTCATGAGGATCACCGTGTTTTATTAGTTAAATGTCATTTGTAAAAAAAAAACAGTGACCTCGATGATGCCGTTTACACCTGAGTACAATGAAGAAATAAACTGGTAAAGAAATCGATTAGATTAGTATTTAAAGTGGACAGACTGAAGACAATAAATCAAAATGTTCCTTCTGTTGATATCCTGCAAATTCTGTCCAAAAGAGTTAGTTTTACAAAATTTTATTGTTGTTTTAATAATTAATGATAATAATTTTATATCTGGTAAAATAGAATTTTTGTAAATGTAGCCACCCGCCCTGGCTCCGCACGGGTGTAATACTGATATCTGTAAAATCATAGTAAAGTATATAAATTTGACAGCGTTTCTCTACAATATTATCCATGAATATCTGTTAAAAAACGCATCAAAGTCCGTTACATAGTTTTAAAGATTTAAGCATACATAGGGATATAAGAACAGAGAAGGCGACTTTGTTTTTTACTGTGTAGTGATACGTCATCAGTTTTCTTTAATTTTTCTGTAAAAATCATGTAATTTACAGTTTTACAAGCGTTTTAGGAAGCTAGCATTCATTACTTTTTTATTTAATGGCCTTGTATAAAATAACGGCGGTATGAAGTGACATTTTTGATTTTTACAATAGATAATAATCATTATGAACTAAATTACTGTAACTAATTAATTGTAAGAAATTACTTTTTATTTCTACAATTCTTCTATCATCAATGAAAAGTTTACACTATTAAACAGCGCCATATATTAGACACACACCACGCAATCAATAGATATCGCCAACTGTCACAATCGTTTTGTAGCAAACATTTTGCATCAAATAATAATAGAAAAATAAATCGCAATAACACTATATTGCGACTATAAATTAAGATGTAAGCTATTCTATCTCTTAAGTTGGAATAAACTGCGCATTGTGCAATTATATTTTAAGATCGGTAAAGTAGTTTAGGAATCCATCGCGGATAAAAATCGTGACACGTGATTTATATGTATTAGGATTAAGGAATAGTAAGCGATCTGAGTAAATTATTTTTCTTAAATTTTATTTGAATAAACTTCGAGAACTGTTGTACAACTTAATCCTAGAAATCCACAACCGAAAACGAAATTCAATAATCAGTTTATGAAAGACCTTAAACTTAACAATATCAGTAACGTTATACGAGCCTCCTTATCAAATTTTGTAGAATTAGGTCCTCTAATAAATTTACGTGTAATTCTATATAAAGAGGTCAAGTGCCCGGCTCCAAGCTAATTAGATAAAGAGCGAGAGGTCAGCTTGATGTCAATGTATGTATTCGGTGCGAAAATTATTCGACATGAATAAAGTGTAAATTTCATTACAATTATTATCACCTTGTTAGGTTTCAGGTAATGTGAAAGATAAACGATGACTTAAAGGAAATTTAATGGTTACAAATTTGATATCTAAAGAAACGTCATAGAAGTCTGAAATACGATATGAAAAGATCCTTTAGGTATAAAGACAATTATTAATTTAAATTACTTTACGGATTTTATCGCGTTTATTTTACATTTTAAATTCCCCACGTTTCGAGCACTTTCCAGCGGCCATGGTCACGGGGTAGACTGAGATGTCATGCGTCTTGTTGCCAGTGCTCATCGAACTCTCTCACTTAACTTCTGACTTGAACTTCACTCGAAACGTCTGGAATTTAAAACGTAAAATAAACGCGATAAAATCCGTAAAGTAATTTTATTTAATAATGTGTAATATTCGCCCAAGCAATAGAAATAATTATATAAAAACAATGTCATGTAAGTCTTTCTTCCTTTGATGAGACTTACTTTGATACTTGGTGAGCTAAGTAGTTAACAGTAAACATTTAAACAGTGGTGTTTATATATTTCATAAACTTAGGTCTGCTTGTCGTGCAAATAAAATAGTAGTAATATATCGAAATTATTATACTTTTTAAAAAATAATATATTTAATCGTTCAAGCTATTAAAGTATTGATTTATAGAATATGAAAATTCCATCTTTACAAACGCTTACATTTATGGTATTAATTGGATACTAGAATTATAGACGCTTGATTTTGAAAACCAATTATGAACTACTATAACGAAATTAGTTTAATTTTGGGGTGAACAATAATTTATAAAAAAATATTTGGTAATGTTTTAAAATTTTATCGTGAAATACAGCTGACCACAGCAATTATATACAACTCAAGCACATATACCAATAAGTACAAATTCAACTAGCAAATTCACGTCATAGTGCCAAGCAGATCGAGGTTCACGTTTGAAAACCGAACTGATATCATCTCTATACGTCCAATCAAGTGAATTAAACCAGTGAGTACTGGGCCTTTGACGCTTCCACTTGCTGTAGGTGCTTCGTAATTAGTGCCAGTCGCTTTGTCAACGGCGAATGGAATTTTCATGTTGCGCCACCGAGTTGTCGAACTCTGCATATCACTAATTGTGTATACCGTAACATAGTTGGTAAAAAAGTGTAGTAACTTGATATAACGTTTAATTCTAATGCTTGTTGAAACATATTAGACTTTTTTCGGAAGTGTGTTTTGATGGCAGCAACAAAAATGGAGGATATGGATCAGGAGGAAGTGTTGTCAGTTTTACGTAATTGGAGTATGGACGAGTATTGTGATTTTGTGAATGAGAAACAATTGAATGGGAGAAAACTCATGGTATGTTTTTGTAAATTTCGTCTGTTTTTTTTACTCTTAAAGGAACTATATTGGGTGGGATATTTATCCGCTCCATATTAATTCGTGAAAAAGGATAATAAACAACATGGTTTACAATCTGAGAAAGAAATGTGTTGTGGTTTGTGGTTGCACAGATTGTTCTGGTTCATTATTTATTGTTTAGGGGTGCTATTTAGGCGTTCTGCAAACAGCTCAACATCACCGAATTAAATATATTTCATTCTTTCTGTAAACAAAATTAAATGTGTGTTAAAGTAACCTTTGCTTTTCCCTTCTTTAATTATTATGTAAATGATGTTGTAAATGGGTTTTAACGTTTTGTAACTTAACTCCAGGACCCTCTTGGCGTAGTGGTTATTGACCATGACTGTTACGCTAAAAGATGTGGGTTCGATTCCGATTATGCATTTATCAAACATTTAGTTTCTATGATACAGTTGCTATGTTTGGTATTCTCTATAATATAATTATGTTTGTAAGACAGAATTCCATAATAGTTGTTGTGTTGATTGTACCTAAAACTATAATCCATTATATTATTGATCTGTAAATGACTAGTCAATGTATGATTTTACGCATAACGACATGATAGTTGCTTTCTCGCGATTCGAATCCGATCAAAAAAGTTCGAATCACCGCTGACACGATGAGTGAGAAGTTTTTAGCTGTACAAAAAACTTGTAATTACAAAAATTTCAAAGACAGGGGTGCATTTTAGACTAGTGAAAGAGGGTAAATTATAGGTAACAATTCTTTTGCGCAAAGTAAATTGTTAACAATCTAGTAAACACTGTTCGTCTAGTCACTCACTCAAAAAAAATCTTTACATTGGTAAGAAGTCTGGTTATATTAGCTATAACATTCAAACCTTTTTATCACTACATAGTATAAAACAAAGTTGCTTTCTCTGTCCCAATATAACTGTGTATGTTTAAATCTGATTTGATGCGGTTTTTAATAGATAGAGTGAATTAAGAGGAAAGTTTTTATGTATAACACATGCTTAATATTGCTGGTATATTTTCTATCAGAATAGCTCCCGTGCGAAGCAGGGGCGGGTCGCTTGTCTTGATATATATAAATCTCGTGTCACGATGTTTGTGTGCGATGGATTCCTAAAATACTCAACCGATTTTAAAATATTGCACACAATGTACTGCACATTGTTTGTTGTTAGTCCAACTTAAAAGATAGAATAGCTTACATCTTAATTTATAAACGCTTTATTAATCGCTAAAAAACTTAATCGCTAATGTTTTATAACAATTTATTTTTCTATTATTATTTGATGCAAGATGTTAGCTAAAAACGATTGTGACAGCTAACGATTGATTGCGTAGTGTGTCAATAGATGGCGCAGATTAATAGTTTTCGTGATAATAGGATTTAGTGATAAATAATGCTAAAATTAATTAGTTATTGTCAATCAATTTTATAATATTTTAATGTATTTTAAAACAAAATGTAATTCCAACATCGTTATTTTATACAGCATCAATTTCAAAAAAAGTAATCAATAAAATAGCTTCCTAACATGTGTTAAATTGTAAATTGTGGATTTTCCAGGCAAAATTATATAAGATATTGTATCCTATAAAGAAATATTATGACATATTCTATGCGGTACGATTGTAGGCCTAAATATTCGTTATATTATTTCAATGATAGTTGTCCTTACATGTTGACGACATGTAATTAATTGTACTTGGTTTTATACATGGCAATAAATGTTAAAAAAAGTGAATTTACTAAAAGTAAGAAGATATGGTGATGACATCATTCTATGCGGTAGTTGTACACCATAAGTATTCGTTATTACTTATTTCACTCGATGAGAAGTTATCCTTGATCATTAAAATTAATATATTTATATATAATATTTTAATATATATATATAATATATATACACACATATATATATATATATATATATATATATATATATATATATAATTACTATAATATATATATAAATAAATAATATATATATTTATATATATACATCATTAGATTCTATGTTAATTTGTCACAGGATCTCTAATTCCATGAATTTTCAAAATTTTGTTTATATCGTCTTCAGTCTGTCCTCTTTAATACCAATCAAATCGATTTTTATACCAGTGTTATTTTTTTATTATATTCAGATATAACGGTAGCATCATCGAGGTTACTGTTATTTTACAAATGACATTTATCTAATAAAACATGGTGGTCCTCATGACTGATATTCTCTTTCCGTTTATCTTAAGCCCTTAAATTGTTTATTACAACGTAAAATGAGTAAATCCAAGCCGCAGCAACGCGTGGCAGGGTCTGCTAGTAATTTATAAATTATAGTAAACGCTCGGATCAATTGCTCGGTAATTTGCAAAAGTAATACAAAGTAATAAGATGAGCATATGGTTGAGAAGGATAGCATAGTAATATTAATTATTTATTTTGTTTACGCGATTTTTATACACGTAAAATCCTTTTTTTACGGATTTTTTTTATTTATATTTATTTCTACGTTTCGGACTCTTTCCACAATCCATGATCCACCCGTGATCGTTAACGCGAATTAACGTGAACAACAAACGTTAACATACAATAGAATTTTAGAGACTTTACCAAGCCCAGAACACCAAAAGCATACTTGGCGGTTTATGAGAGAAGTTTATACTAAACATAAAAGTAAAACGAAAATTGTTTACTTTGAAACGTTAGGATTTCATTTTAGAATTTCTACTTCTAAAACGAATCATAAAGTTTAGTATATTTTAAAAAATCATCTTTTGTCAATTTTTATGTATTTCACATATTTGAATTTTTCTTAACGCGAAAAATGTGTAAATAGTGGATTTGCCAGTAGTATTATTTAGACTAAATGTTATTATTTAATCCCTATTGAAGTCAATGAATCATCCAATATTCATATTAAAGCAAATCATTGTAGCGGTCATTAAAAGATTGTTTCAATTGTTCTAAATTTTGCTGTGACTCAGCAGAGCCAATCTGCCACCATATGACGGAATGCGTCTTATTATTCCAACGGCTTTATTAAACCCTGCATTATTTTTCAATACAACGTTTACCTTATGAGTAATACGTAAATTAATAATAACTTAAAGTGTATTATAAAACTGACATAATAAAAATTAGGTGATTACTAACATTAATCAGTAAAATTGCACATTGTTATATATATATATATTTATGAGCTGAATAAATTTCTTTATTTACATATGGTTATAAGATCAATGTATAGTAGTGTGAATAAATGGGATATGCAATATTGGTTAATAATTTCATCCATTTCAAAACAAACGACTGAAGCAATAGCTCTCTTATTGGCCCATGGTATAGCTGTGGGTAGGTAAGCCTTGACCAATTGCTGTTTTTAAGGCTCCATATTGTTTTTAACAGTTACCTTATTAACATAATAAGAAATAAAATAAGAAAGAAGAAAGGAAACATTTATTCGAGAAAAGTTTTATCATATAGAGAATAAAAAAGAAATATACACATCATAACATATTATGTCATATTCACTGACATATAGTATAAAACATAGTCGCTTTTACTGTCCCTATATCCCTATGTATGCCTGAATATTTAAAAACACGCAAAGGATTTTAATGCTGTTTTCTTTCAATAGATAGGGTGATTAAAAAGGAAGTTTTATATGTATAATTAATGTGTAATATTGTAGAGAAACGCTGATAAATTGATATATTTTACCGCCATTACTATTGCACCCGTGCGAAGCCGGCGGGTCGCTAGTATAATAATACAACCATTTTATGCCGCTCAAATGTTGCCACTCAGTGTTATATCACGATTAACTTCGCAATAATAATCAAAAACTTAAATGACTTAGGTGTTGCATATACGTCATTAAGAATTTTGAGAAAATTGTAGTGTTTTTATTCTATCACAAATAGGATGTGGTACTTCGATTTCAAATTGACATGGAATTAAGTTACCTTATTCTTGTATAGCATAATCGTTATCACTGCCTCCGTAGCCTAGTGGTTTGGGCTTGGAGACACCGGAGGTCGTGGGTTCGAATCCTGCGGGGACACAACAATTTTAAATTGTTGTTTCCTAGTGGTTTAGGGCAATGCGAGCTGATTAGCCGATTGCCTGTAAATTAGTATGATCGTCGGATTGGCATGAAAAAAGTCGGTTCTGCGCCTGATCTCTCCGCGGTCGTGTCGGTTATCCGTCCCATCGGGCTTTGAGAGTATAAAGGAAGAGGGAGTGCACCTGTGTTTGCGGTTACATTTGTGCACTATCTCCTGCGCAGATGGCTGAGCTCAAATGTAGATCGGCTGCTGAAGTCAACATCGATTTAAAAGACATTATTGTTGGGTATTTAAAGACAAAGGATATTGTGTCTCGTTAACCTGATATTTAAAGAAAGTACAGGACCCTTCAAATCGGTACATAGTTTTTACTGCTATTGACTTACAGCGGAATTGTAAGTCATTTTAATTAAAACAGGAACGACCACTAATATATATGAAGTAGCCCTTTCTTATATGCCTGAGTTTGAAGGGTTAATTACAACTCAATAAAATTTGTTAATGTACATATCTGCCAATTAGAGTTATTACAAAGTTTTGTGACACAAAATAGCTGATCAGAAATTGATATCGGAATACTCGAACAAGTTTATAAGTATATTATTTTGTAGGCATCTAGTAACTTTATTGAATTAGATAAACAGATTGATTCAAATTACCTCATAGATAAACTTTCGAGAAGATTACTCATTTAAAGTTTAAATTAGACGTTAAATTTTCCAAGTAGAAGATATTCCTTGGAAGTGAAATCGATACTTGGTCCTGAAGTATCGTTTTGCTTTAACTTAATACAATGTTATACAGATACTAGTCTAGCGGCATTGGCCCTTGCTTTATAAATCAAAGGTCGTGGGTTTGAATACCGTGGGGAACAACTTTGTGTTACCGTTGTTTTCTGGTTGGTTAGGACAATTTTGGCCGATCACCCAATTGTCTGAAAAGATCATCCATGCGCTTGATGGGCATGTAAAAAGCCCAAAAGACCAGCGTGGTTGATACTGTCCAAAAACCCCGTAATGGAGAAGGCGTGCATTAGGAGAAGCCCAGCAGTGGACTAACACAGGCTGATGTTTATTATACGGTCTCTCACATAGATTCTTAAAGTTAAGTTTTTAAATAAGTTATCTAATTAATAGGTTTTGTATTAATAATGTTAACAAATGGCATCAATAATCGTGTCTGTTCTTCAGTAAAAAATCATTCATTTTGAAGATCAAAGTAAATCATAAACAATACATGTGAACAAAAAAACTGATTTAATTCAATTTACTCTTGAAAACCTCTAAAGTATCCAAAACTGATTAGTAATAAAACGTCACAATAATATTTAATAGTGTTATTATAAAAGCATTACTTTTCAGTTTGTTCTAAGAGGTTAAATATGTTTTGTATTTGCATTTAAACATTGTGATCGTCGTCATATTTGCTGTCCTTACAGATAAGTACAAGAATTACTTCTCAGTATTGTTTATGTACTGATTTTATTATTATTAGTACCTAATTAAGAAATAAACTGCTCACTTCACTTCTTTTTTAAATCTAAACCGAACGGTTAGGTCAGATAAACTTATACTTTTATATTTCACCTTGTCCCAATTAACTGCGTCCAAATATCGAAATAGACAAGAATTTTTAAATTGAACATTTTTCAAGTCGTTCGTTCGTTCAAAAAAAATGTATTAAAATTTTATTTTCAAGTTTATAACTAATTTACTTCAGTATAATATTTATGGATACAAGTCATGATTGCTAAGTAATAAAATTAAATGTTTTGTTTGGTTATAGGAAATCACTGAAGGAATTGTAAAATTGTGGCGCCCAAAGGCCAACGCTAAGGAATTCATAAAGTTTATAAATAGTTTAAAGGAAAATCCAGAAAAGTATTTATCAAATCAGACAACATATAAAAAAGAAGTAATAAAAGTGACTAAAGAAACAAACATCTATCCAGATAATCAATACCAAACAGTAACAGTGCGTAAAACGAGAGAAGAAGTCAACGTGAATGCTGTCGAGGAGTTACTGAAAAAGATTGTACCTGCCAAAAGCTTTCTATACAGGAATCAGCAAAAGAGGACAGAGAAAGCAGTTACTTCATATTTGCCCATGGACAATGGCACACCGAAGAAAAAACGATTTTTCAGACTTAGTGCATACGAGTACCCATTGTTTGATTTTCGGCTAAGGTTCTCTAAGGGAAATAATAATTCGGACAGAGGATACTACTCTGTAAAATCAGACAATAAGCATTGTTTGCATAAAAGCAGCAAATATAATGAAAACAAAACTAAATACAAATCGCTACCAACACCAGAAACAGCTCCTGATTATATCCAGGAGGACCATTTATATGAGGATTTAAATTATAATGAAATTCACAAAGTCGAAGAAAACAATTTGGAGGAAAAAAATCAAAAACAGGTTACTCAAGTCAAGCCATGCATGGTTAAAATACAGGAGCTATTTCAGGCCTTTAGATTTCCATTCTTTAGAAAGAGTGAGGAAACAATCGAGAAGGAGATTAAAATTGAGAAAGAACAGCAGGAAGGAAATATTTATGAAAATAATGATAGTGTTGCAGATATGTACGACTCAATACACGTGCCAAACGAAACACAAAAAACTGAACAAAATACAGGAAACAGGGTAAGCATTTAAAATTTTATTAATTAAAACGTATAATAATTAATATATTCAATATGGAAAGTACAAAGGCAGGAATTAATTAGACTTTTAGCATCAATCTCCCAATCTAGGTGTAAACTGGTTTACTAAAAGATCGGAAAAAATAAATATTTCCGTATAGATTAAAATTCTGATATTTTCATAATATACTTAATAACAAACAGTACGGTTATACACGGGGTCGTTCTACAACCGATGCAGGTGCCCATATTGTTAAAACTATATTTAAGGCATGTGATTTAACCAAAGCATTTGACTGTGTATAGCATGATACTTTGGTCAGGAAATTAAGCCACTAAGGTATCAAAAATGCTGCACTCGACCTACTGACTTCGTACTTGAGCCATCGAATCATCATCACGTCAACTCTCTGAGGAGTTGATGTGAACGGCAATAGATCTCCCGGGGCGCAGGTAGGTATGGAGGTCCCACAGGGATCTATTTTGGGGCCTTTTCTCTTCCTGGTCTATATTAATGACCTACCACACCAGGTTGAGAACAATAACGAGATTGTGTTAAACAAAAATAAAACTAAATGTGTAAGGTTTATGACTCCTAATGTTCCTCAAGCTGAAAGATGGAGAAGCGCTAGACCACGTAGATTCCACTGTATTTCTCGGCATCACAATAGATTCTAAACTGCAATGGGGCCCTCATATTAATAGACTTAGCTCAGCGGCTTATGCAGTCAAAAATTAGACACTAAACGATGTTGAGACGGCCCGTTTAGTATATTTTTAGTTATTTTCACAGTATAATGTCTTATGACATTATACTGTGGGAAACGCGGTTGATATAAATACTATTTTCATAATTCAAAAGAGAGCGATTTGAGTTGTCTATAACCTGGGCCCCAAAGAATCGCTGAGAAAATGTTTACAAAATCAATGAATGACTGTTTTTCTCAATACATATTTGAAAATATTATGTATGCTCATAAACTAAAATGATTTTGTAAAACATTGTGACACATAATATAAAATATAGGAATAAGCATAATTATGTTCTTCCAAAAACTAGGTCTGAAGAACAATGAATCTTTCATGAGACAATGTATACCTTCTCCAATAAAATCCCAGAAAACGTTCAGCTTTTATCTGTCAACAAATTCTAAAAAGTTGTAAAGGAACGTCTGTGTTGAAGGATATTATTGTGTAATGACTACTTGATATATAACACACCTGGTAATGAACTGTTCGCTCCAGGCTATTTCAAAGTAGTAAAATAAAAAATTCGTTAGTCAAGTCATTTAACTGGTGTGATAGAGATTTGAATCAACAAGAAAGTAATGCAACATTGAATAAGTAGTTCTGACTGAATTCTAATCATCAGCAAGAACGTATTTAACAGTACAAGTTGTAACATTTCGACAAAAGTACGTCAGAAATTAGTTAATGCTCATAATAGATTTAATAAAAGATAATTTGACTTATTTCAAATTTATAATTATATAGAACATGCTATACGCAGTGATATACATTAGAACCAGTTCAGTAACAAAGACATCGATGTACAATAAAGAAGGAGTAGTATTGTGTCATCATGAGCTCACTTGAAAATAGATCGAATGAGAGGTAAAAAGTACTAGATCATATAATTTCACATAGATACCACTAAATATTTAATGCATGATATAACATCTTTTACAAATTCCACAATTTTACATTATTAATTTTTAATAATGACTTCAGTCGACCCAAAGGTGATGAGTTTCTTAGAACCTAGTTCCAGCTAAACTTATTTAAGACTACTGCGATGTGACAATAAAGCAAAAGGAGGAGTCATTGCTGGGTTTCATCATGAGCTACTTCGAAAATAGATTCGGAATTCGGAGAGGTAAGAAAATTGATCATATATATTTAACAAGATAACCAAAATATTTAAAATGCAGATGATACATTTCTCTACAAACTTAAATTTTTTAATAACTATTTTTAAATTTTTTTCTACATTAATTGACGATTCAGTTCAGACCAAAAAGGTCCAATTGAGTTTCTTTCGCCGGTCCTTTTTAGTTCCCAGGCGTCCTTTTACTTCTTATTTAACATTTAGAAAATCTTTGAATGTGTCGAATAATGCGATAACTACTTACACTACAGTTTCAAAAATCTCTTCTCTTAAAACAGACGTTACTGTTTGGTATTCATTGCAGACGTTTCAACTTTTCAAGGACGAGAGTTCTGAAGTTACAAACTACATTAAATAGTCTACGTTTAATTAAGACTTTAATCAGTATTCAAATTAACAACATGTATTTTATCGCCGTATTAAATCATGTGAAAAGTAGCTTACTTTGAAGATGGAAGTACATCTTGATCCATCTGTCTATATGATATCACACTCGCTTCGGATATTACATGCCGGGGGCCTCGCCCGGGAAATGGTGATAATAAGAAATAATGCCATTCGGCGTAATTTCCTAGAGGGATTTCAGTCTGCCTCCTATCACACCGATGTTTGTTGTTTTAAAGAAAATTATTAAAGCATTTTAATGGTAGTATTCGCGCAGATTCTCAAGTTTATACTAATCAACAACTAAGGTTAGAGATGCATTACTTTTTAAACTTACGATAACGTTTAATCTTAATGAAGAAATTATATTCGTCATCATCATCATCAGCCTGTTTTAGTCCACTGCTGGACATAGGTCTCCCTTCTCCATTAGGGAGATTTGGACCGTATCCTAATAATACAATTATATTATATCCGTAATAATACTACTATATATATAAGTATAAGGGTCATTTTTAACTTAGATGAAACCTCATCAAAGTTAAAAACTGCAATCATTACATCAATTTATATAACTTTTTGTTGTTTGTAAAATTCTGTTGCACTTTTATTTGTTGTAGAGGTAGTTCTTGAGAACTATCATGTGTAGTTTATGTGAAATTTGTATATTTTTGCTTGGAATAATAAAAGACTAATATATGTAATATTGATAACTTTAAAACGCATCGCGTAATATACGTCGCGTCATGATACCCATTGAAATCCTAACTAATTAAATTAGGTATAATTTAATCCAGTAATATTATTTTGCGACAAATTAATTAGACTTACGGTGTAAAAGGTGTCTGAAGTAAGACTTGGCGCAATGAAATTAGCGAAATGTAATAAGTTGTCGCGAGGGGCATGTCTTAAACGTGTTTAATTATTAGTAGCGAGGTACTGATAAAAAATATAAACGATGGTTACTTACGATTAAAATTTTCAAATTGTGGTATTAGTGGATATAATGTTTTATCATCACAGCCCGTGTTAGTCCACTGCTGGACATAGGCCTCCCCTAATGCACGCATTCGTCATTGGGGGGTTTTTATACCGTATCAGCTTCTAATCCATCGAAATTTACCCAAATAACAGTTTTTACACAGAGCGACTGGCGTATGACCTCCGCAAACGAAACAGTAAACTGAATACTAAGGATGAATTAGTTGTCAGTAAATTTGAAGGCACTGACTTGCTATAACGACTGCCAAAGATGGTCATCATCATCATCCTGTGGTAGTCCATTGCTGGAAATAGGCCTCCCCCAATACACCCCTATCCATTAGGGAGTTTTTGGACCGTATCCCACCACGCGTCCAATGTGGGTTGGTGGGTGGACCGACTTTTTACGTGCCTCATATTAACTACTATCAGACTAATATTGTTATAAGTACGTTTAATGTATCTGAGCAATCGTTATATCTTTAATATATTTACTTTACGTTAAGAAAATTAATATCTGCGGCTTAGCCAATTCAGGGATAGAAATTACTTAAACAAAGACAATTGTCGCCAAGATACGAGAATTTAGTTGGGCTGGGCAGCTTTTAGGAAGCTGAGCCACGTTCTCACTTCGCCACCAATACCGCAATGTTTGAATACAAAAGTCTTCAATCAATGTGTACTCCCCGTGATGACATACGGGGCCGAAACGTGGCCTTTGACTATAGGACTGGTCCACAAGTTTGCCGTTGCTCAACGCGCTATGGAACGCGCTATGCTCGCAGTTTCTTTGTCGGACAAAATTCGTAATGAATTAATCCGGCAAAGAACTAAAGTCACCGACATAGTGCAAAGGATTAGTTCGTTGAAGTGGCAGTGGGCCGGTCTCGTGGTAAGAAGAACCGATGGTCGATGGGCCATAAAGGTTCCGGAGTGGAGGCCGCGTTCGGGAAGACGGAGTGTTGGTCGACCCCCGACTAGGTGGGATGCCGATCTCCGTGTAGTAGCCGGCTCAAGTTGGCAGCGAGTAGCTAGGGATCGGCCGTCTTGGCGTTGGCCGCGTTGGCCTATGACTAGCAGAGGACGGATAGGGGCTGCTAATGATGATGATAATGATGATGTCGGTACAGGGTATAAATCGCGTTGCGATTAAAAATGGCCGCCATTCACCAATAACAACGCGTTCGCTTCTGGCGCCATTACATTTGTTTATATATATTTAAATAATAAATAGGTTTAACTGAACATTAATATTTACGTAAATATTAATGCATTTATTAATTTCAATACACATTAGAATATCTTTTACATCGGTTGAAATTAAGTAACTATCAATACTACTGACTTCTATTGAATTCATATTTTTACATTTTTTATAAACGTAAAAGTACGGTAATATTTAAAGGTTTATATATATATATTTGACTAGCTGTTGCACGTAAATTCATCCGCGTGATAATATAAAACAATATTCTGTTAGTTTTTCTGTAAGAGAGAAGTAGTCTAAGTTACCCACAGTTACATCAGCTGTCTTCCGGTGAGTGACCATCCGTTAAAATTGGGCCAGCCATTCCAGAGATTAGCCAGAACAAAAAAGGACCAGCCATTCCAGAGATTAGCCAGGACAAAAAAGGACCAGCCATTCCAGAGATTAGCCAGGACAAACGGACAGACAGACAGACGGATAGACTAGGATTAAAAACATTATTTTGTTATATATATTCGTTAAATATCATTTAAACCACCGGATAGTAGAAGAAACCAACAGACACTACAATTTTATTTATTTTTATAGAATAAATATATATTACTTTATTTATTAAAAGCGTAGAACACTAAAGCAGTGTTTTTATTATAAAAGATTGAAATAATTACTTCAATACTAGTACAAACAATGTTTCCTATAAAAAGTAACAAAAAGCTTGCTTTCTCATACAACTTGTTACTTTTTTGTTTCGCTGATGGCATCATGTGGTTGACATCTGTTTAGTGATGTGTTGATATAGTTCAATATCGATAGAAACATAAAAGCACTATTAAATGCTTAATGTCTAAATATTATTAGTCTTAATTTGTACTCGTAAATATTTTTTCTTTAAAAACGGGATCTAAATCTTATTACCATACGACATAAGTACTTTTTGTTTAAGAAAATCTTCGATAAAATCACACAAAATTAATGTTTTTCTTAGTATTTTATTTTAGAAATCTACCATTACTAAAGTTAAATGTTTGATCTCTCTATCGGATTAATTTGTAAGGTGTAATCTTAAAATGAATATCAACTTAATAAGAGTTATAAATCCAATAAGCTCCTCAAGTCCGTCTGTCAAATTTTGGTAAAAAAAAGTAAGCAAGACTCTGACTTTCTAAACATATCGATAAGAGCGCGTCACTAAATGTGTCGTAAGATTTTTATTAATGAAAGGGATTAAAAATATTCCATTGTGGGACTTTTTAGTTCAGATAGCTTAATCCAACGTTATAGACGCATTCTTACATTGTGTATCGCAAAAAGAAATAATAATTATATAAAAATTAATAAATAAACAAAGTAGGCAAAAATAATATTTTGTTAAAACGCTGCAGTACAATGTGAATTTATAAAAAAAGTGACTGTACTGTTTGTGAGTTAATGATGAGAGTCAATAGGTTTTAATGTGATATAAAATAAACAAATCTAGTGAAATTGGTTTCGTACGTTTAAGTGTTCATTTGACAATGGTAACAAGTAGCAAAATGATTTATTATTATCCTTTCGTATTTAGGTAAAATAATAGGTAATCATAAAAGTGGGATATTTTTTGCAATCTTTATCTAATTTCAAAACTTCGTACTTCCTTTAAATGCGAAAGATAGGCTTCTTCTAATTTTTAGTCCTATAGACAAAGCCAATACTTTGCAAAAGTAAAGGACGTAGGTGAAATCCCAAGTTATCCCTAATGAACTAATTATGTTTAACCAAAACTTTTTGCTTACTTTTCTTAGTATTAAGTCTTAACGTTGTCACTAAATAAGCTTAATCCATATGCACAAAAGTACAAAGTTACGTTCTAGTATAAGTACTAGTACCTTACTTCCTGTTTCAGTAAAGTTTTCATTGTGGAACAAACACTTTGATAATTTCAATTACATTTTTTACAATTTACTACACTAAATACATTACTTTCTGTTAAAATATGTAATCAATTATTTTACTATCACGATCCTCTATAACGTCTATCGAATGCAGTACACATATATGTTTCCTAGTGATTTTTAAATGCAATGAATTTCACTTGGTGAAAGAACATGGCGATTTTCGGTTGTGATTTCTTAAAATTAATTAATAAGAAATGGTATTTCTAAATAATTTCTAAAAAAATCTAATTTGATACTTTTAAATCCATTGAATGAATCATTAAATGGATGCATAATTATTGTCATTATATTTTATAATCCATTAATTAAATATCTTAAGATATTTTGCTAGTTAATTGCAATATACCGTTTTTACTTTATGTGATTGTTTAAAATTTGAATGTAATTTACTTATGGCAACTCCTTCAATATTATCAATGTCATGTTAAGTCATGATAAACGATTTTTTTACATATTTCATTACTGTCCCTAAACTTCATTTAGTAGGGCCGAGCAATGTATGGAGAGTGGCCTTTGCACTTTAAACTTTTAGCGGATTTATTCGTTATCAACTGAGTATCAATCTTATTATGTTAAGTTTTAGAATTAAAACAGGAAGGAATCTCTCACAAAAACGTTCAATATGAATTATTTTCTAACTCCAGCGCTCTAACGCGAAACGAACAAGCGATTTCCAACTTGACATTAACGAAGATGCAACGGTTTGTAGTCCTATCCATCGTTGCCTATAAACGTTATAACGGCGATTCATTACAGATTGCAACTAAACCGACACTTGAGATGGCTTACAATATATCTATGATCTATTAAAAATTTCATCTCATCTCATCTCATCAGCCTGTAATAGTCCACTGCTGGACATAGGCCTCCCCTAATACACCCCTATCCATCAGGGGGTTTTGGACCGTATCCCACTTATTAAAGCTTTACATATTTTTATTTTACGCTATAGTTCCTATAGCATTAATAGTTTTTATTTATTACTCTTTCGTACCAGTTCCTGCGTCTGTAGTCTGTGTCATATATCTTAAACTATCATTTAAATTTAATACTAGCTGTTGTCCGCGACTTAGACAACTTCAAAACAATTTTTGAAAAATATGTGTTGATAATTGTGGCATAAATATGTGTTGGTGGATCAAAGTGAGTGTACCCTTGTTCTACAATTTGGGTGCAAGGATAGGCGAAGGAGCGGTTGACGTGTTTTACAGGATCTTCCATTGTTTCACCGATGTCGTTGCAGGTGAGAGGATATGTAGCTGAAATTTTTTGTCTGTTTTATATTAGTTGGTTTGAAATGATTTCGTGTTTAAGTTTCCTAAAGTGATAATTAGATTAAATCCGTTGGTTGAAATTATCATTGATTGATCATCTCGTAGTGGAATCCTTGAAAATCGTACTGAAGTTTTTTTTTATTGTGTCTATATATATTACTCTGAAGTCAGAGTCGAAGTACAAAGTTAGTTAGTCTGAGCATTTATAAACGTTTTAAATTTTAAAAACTATGTGTTAAAAGAAGAATAGGTACTAACAACAATATATCATCAATGTTTCACTATAAAAGTTATAAAGTCGCCAAGGGATTTGCTGGTGCAGATTATTAGATTTAATTATGCATCTACTTAACAATACGTTTAAAGTTACTTGTTCCAACATGAAGTTAAGAAGATTTTTCAAAGCATATTTTGTTGCTATTAATGATTAACAGGCGTTTCTCTTAATAAATGTGCACTACGTATCAGGGTTATTTAAAAAAAATTGCCTCAAAGCCTTATATTGTTCATAGATAATACAAAATGGCTTATGAAAATCTTTTCTAAGAACTTTCACGCGTCTCGTGGCTAATGAAACAATGTTGCTATATGCGCTTAAACAATTAACAGAAGTTTTTAAAGTTACATTATAAAATAGAGTAAGAAAACTTCTGCGAGGTGCAAGTGTAGATATTTCTGGGTAGGTTTTTTACCATCAATTATTATCGAAATTAGGTTTTTCTGATGAACAGTTTCACTATTTTACTTTATGTGCCCTCCAAACTAACTTTTGATTTTAAGTTTTAGTGTACAATTTTTGTTATATTTATTATAACATACACTTCTACCACTGCCTAACAACTTAATTTACAGAGGCCTAGTGGTATGGGCGTGTGCTTTAGAAACCGGAGGTCGTGGGTGCGAATTCTGCGAGGACTCAACAAATTTTCCTTGTTGTTTCCTAGTTGGTTATGGCAATTCGGGCCGATCACCCAACTGTCTGAAAAGTAAGATGATCCATGCGTCGGGCATGTAAAAAGTCGGTCCACCCACCAACCCGCATTGGACCAGCGTGGCGGTCCAAAACCCTCCAATGGATAGGGGTGTATTAGGGGATGCCTATGACCAGGTGGACTATCACAGGCTGATGATGATGATGATACTTCTACGAAATAATGCTCTTTTTAATTTCTGTTTTTATACCAGAAATTAAAAATAGTACTAAATAAATAAGTTAAATATTTTTATAATAAACCTTTGCCATAAATGTGAAGCCTGGAGATGGAGATTAAATAATAACATAACATATTTGTCGCTATTTACTACTTTTCAGATTCCAGATTTCATCGTTATAATTTATTGATCGATTTAAATATTTTATCCCTATCATCATCATCAGCCTGTGTTAGTCCACTGCTGCACATAGGCATTTCCTAATGCTCGCCTTCTCCATTAGAGGGTATTTGGTATCCCACCACGCTGGTCCAATGCGGGTTGGTAGGTGGACTGACTTTATATGCCCAACCGACGATGCATCATCTTACTTTTTAGACATCTGGATGATCGGCCCAATTGCCTTACTAACTAGGAAACAACAATAAAAATTTGTTGAGTTCCCGCAGATTCCAACTCATACTTTTTATCACTAGGCTACAGAATCAGACTTGTTTCAAATACTTTATATTGTTAATTATATAGTTAAATTGGCTATAATTATTATCGTATTGAAATTCAGAAACGAACGATGGAGTCCATTCAGAGGAATCGGAGAGCGAGTCGAGAGACGAAGACAAATGGTCAAGTGGGAAAGTTGGCAGTATGGCCGCACGACCTTTGCCTGTACCCGTTGAAAACGAGCCTTATTTCATGGACGTGGACAGAGCAGAGGCGGAGAACCTTTTAAGGGGCCAGCCTGATGGGACTTTTGTCCTGCGACCATCCAGTCAGGTGAGGTTTGGATTTGTTTTCAGCCAACAAAATTGGTACTTATACGCGGAACCTATGTATTGATTACATTTAATATTGTTTACGGAGTTTAAGACCTATGGAACAGTTATAGGGTAATATTTTTTTACAATATTAAGTAAGGTAGACGAGCAGTCGGGCCACCTAAAGGAAAGTGTACACCGACGCCCATGAATATCTGCAATACCAGAGGAGGTGATGCAGGCTGCCTACCGTGAAACAAGGGATGTTATGTTTATATTGTCGTGTTCAAACCGGAACACAGAAGTGTTTTCACACTACTGCTTTGCGGCAGAAATAGGCACTGCGGTGGAAGCACGCCCGACAGCCTCCTGTAAAAAGGGCCCTACCATCTCTAAGAATAATTCAAGAACTACTTATGCAGGTTTGAGATTCCTGCACTTTATAAAATAAATTGTACTACAGTACACATGTTTACACTGTTTATATTATATATTTGACCGGCTTCCCGAAAGCAGGAAGTACTAAAGTTATCTTTATGTACATCAAATCCACTAATTGTCGGAATGTTCGCGATTTGATATGTATAATAATCGCGTAAATAAAAGAAATAATTATTTCTACGAGTTACCGTTAACATGTTATGTTATATGTTACCTCATTGCTCCGCTCCTAGGGGTTCAGTTTTTTCATACTTTTTCAAATGATAGACATTAGCTTCCCATTGGTCCCATTTTTAAATCATTTGTTATAATTAGTTTTATAGATATTTGATCACAACCTCGTGCGATTAAATAATTGTACAACTTGAATAGGTTTACAATAAAGTCCGCGTTAGCATATATCTATGTTTTAGGAATAACGACCAATAAGCGTTTCAGTGTGAACATTTTTTTTAATTGCAATCAGTCACATTCGAAGATTATTTAAGATAATACAGTTTAAGTTCACATAACGTTATTGCATTAAAAAAAATGTTCTATGTACTCAAAACGTGCCTTACACGACATTTTGATAAAGTCAATACCTAAAAAGTAATCAGAGATTTAAAATGCGGTGGCAGAAAATGCGACGCAATTTCGTACGAATAGCACGTATAGCTTAAAATGAGCTTAAAATGACGTACAAATGTATGCTTAAATGTTAATACGTTAGAAGTAATTTTTGTTAAATTTTTTTTGTTTCATCAGCATTTTATTTTAGTACGTTTGAGATCTATGTAAAAAGATCTTCTTTGCACTTAGCGGCCCGATAGCTCGACTGTCTTTGTATGCGATAAAAAAAGTTTTCAAGTACAAATGTAACTCCTGTTTAAATATCAAATAACATTTATTGAGTCACTGAAGATCGCGGTATTCCATATATAATCTCAAGAACGAAATCATTGAGACTGGCTAGCAAAATAAACAATCTTAGGGCAAGGACTAGTTGAAATTCAACTAAAGAAACCGTTTTGATTGCGTCCTATAAAAAAGAAAAATAAAAAGCTCCTTACGCTCATACTTTCCGTCTTTCGTGCCGACATAAAATTCGCACCGTGCTCGTAAAACAAGTTCGTACTAAACCCGAGGCGTCTCTCGTAACGAAATCAAGGATTACATAATAGAAAACGTCCCATTTCACGGTCCATCTCATTTGGGGACCCTCTGGGGGTATTTCGTTCAGCGAACTCAAGTTTTCTTGGCGATTCATAACACGTTTTTTTAAAGATTTTAGCTAAATTAATGTGTTAAATAATTTACGAAGATGACAACGTTTTTATTTTAAACTTTAGATTAGCTTTAAGGCAGAATACATTTAGTGCATCAAACTTAATTTGATGGGTTCTTTTCATCTAGGTTTTTTAAATCGTGTTAGTTTTGTTATAAAATTTTTATAAATGTATGTTTACGACTGGTATGTGACCAAGCAGAATTTATTTTTAATATTTAATGTCTAATCTAAGTAAATAACTACGTACGAACAGTAAAATGATACATTATAAAGGTTGGGCAATTAAAAAGCCGGTCTTCACTGAGACTTCTTTTAAGTCGGGCATTGTGATAGGACTTGAGCAATTATTAAAATTTACTAATAATCAAATCCATCTATCGCATCCAATTTCCTCGTTAAGTTGAGGAGGTCAGATGCGAGATCTCTGCGCATAAACTGTTATTCAGATAAAATGATGAAATTGAACTGTTATTCAAAGGAAATCTAGATGGATAAAAAATGTCTAGCTTGTAGAATGATCCATACGTAATCGCATAAATGTGCAAATATTGCTTAATTTTAAGCCATCCTCTTTCATATTGCATTTATACGTACATATTTCTTTAAGAATTTCTGAACTAATGCTAAATTGAATTCTAATATTTATTTATATTTATGTATGTGTATAAAGTATTTATGTGTGTATATATTTATATAATTATGTATTCTTATGTATGTATTTATAATATTTTTGTAAATAATATATCAAACTCCTTCTACTCAAGGCATATCATGTGACGCCTTTGTTTTTTTATTTCCCCTTGTTTTCTTTCTTAATTTGCACCTACCAATGTTTCCTTTTCTTAGCACCATCTTAAGGTTGACTGGCAGAAAATGCATTAGCATAAATTCGCTTTTGTACATATTACATTTGTGCAGTAAGTTTAAATAAATAAATAAACTACCTATCTATCTCCAGCCTAACCACGCGTACACACTCAGCGTGGCGTGTTCCGGCGAGGTCCACAACGTTGGAGTCAGGCGCCGAGCTGATGGTAGACTGGCCCTTGGATTCGCGAGGCGGGGCGAGAGGAGCTTTGTCACCGTGACGTCATTGCTACGTCATCACCGACGCAGACGGCTGCTATTGGTCGCGGCCGGTGACGTGATAGGAGCCACAACTCTTAACGAGCCTCCTCATTATTACCAGACACCGAGTAATGTGCCCGTGATTCATGTGTAGTCGATGGAATCAATAATAACTTCAATATCATCATCATCATCAGTCTGTGATATTCCACTGCTGGAAATAGGCCTCTCCTAACGCACGCTCACTCCATTAGAAAGTTTTTGGACCGTATCCCACGCTGGTCCAATGCAGGTTGGTGGGTGGACGGACTTTTTACATGCCCATCCGACGCATGGATTATCTTAGTCTACAGACAATTGTATGATGGGCCGAAAATTGCCCTAACCAACCAGAAAATAACGATGGCACAAAGTTGATTTTTCCGCGTAATTCGAAACCCCGAACTCCGGATTATAAAGAAGGGCTAATACCGCTAGATCACGGAGGCGGTTGGCTTACAGTTTTTATTTTGTAATGATGTTGTTCAAGTTAAATAATACGCCCTAGATAAACCTATATTTAATTAATTGTATAAGTGTGTTGTTATGTGTGACTGTTCTGCTAAAGCCACTTTATTGTAAAAGGTGAATAGTAAATAAATATACAATGTTTACGCTTATCATGTTTTATTATGGCGAAGGTATCTTTATTTTATAAAAAAAGAATAATAAAAAGTTAATAATAAAAAGTTGTTTCAGTTCACAGTGACAAGCAAATCATTTGAACATCATCTTGTGATAAGATATACGGAAAGACTCCATTACAGGTAACTTAAAAAAAATATATGACTATATTATATAATATTTTGTACCGGTGGTAGGTCCCTTTTACAAGGGACCATCTGGGTGGTACCACCACGGTGCCTATTTCTACCGCAAATCAGTAGTGTGAAATACTACTGTGTTCCGTCAGCGTAATTACTGGGTAAGCGAGACTCAACATCCTATGTCTCACGGTAGGCAGCCCGTTGGTTATACCTGTATGGCCAATGTCTATGGGCGTATAATATAATATAATATATTTTTTTAACCATTTCACGCAATAGAAATTGTATAAAAAGCGAACATATTTTAAAAAATAACTTATTTACATTATAATGACAACCCAGATGTACTGTAGAACTCTTTATATACTTTGATCAGGAGAGAGTTTAAAACAATTTTTAACTCTAAAATGGTCAAATTAAAGGGTTCTGTGGCATTTAGTGAATTGGAATTCATAATAGCAGGCGTAGATTGTATGATCTTTACAGTGAAAGGTCTTATAATCATAACAATTCTTTTGTAGGAATCATCCAAAAATATTAAAAAGTTATATTTAGGAAATCTTACATATTAAATAAAAATTAGAATTTATTATTAAACCAAATTACTTGAATACAATAAATAATCTGGAAAAGTAAATAATAAAATAAATTACGTGGTTGCACACTTTCACAGGAGACCGTCTGGTGGGTACTACATGGTGCCTATTTCTTCCGGTAGGAATATGTGAAAACATGTTGTGTTCTGGTTTGAAGACCTTCAAGGCCATTTGTTATGTTACTGGAACGGATTTAAAATCTGATGAGATGTACAATATTTTAAATCTCTAGACATTAAAAGAACGACGACCTTGGGATCTCCGTGAAGGTATTGATCTTTTCGATGTAATATCACTCACTAAATATTCATGTGTTTTGAAATAGGGTGACTTTCCTAACCTTATGAGCAAGTAGTAATACCAGTGTCTTGAAATGCAAACAGATTTAATAATTTTAGACCATTTCCAATACTACCTGAGAAGAATAGCTTTGGAAAATCTTCATATAATAATAAACTGTACGACGCTACACTAGGGCAGTTGATCAACAGAGGTGTTCGACTAGTTAAAATATATGAGGCCTGGGAAAGCATCATGAATGCATTAGATTTTCTGACCGTGTCAAAGCACTCGATTATTAAATAACATGGAACTCTGTCTAGGAAACTCATGCTATCTATGCGTGTTAAAATAACGCACTCGATCTTCTGATTCTCTAAACCGACCATCGAACTAGAAGTTTGCGTAATGGTACTAATTCCTAGGCCAGAATATGGTGTCAATAGGATCTATCTGACTTTCTTTCCAATGTCTAACATAAGCAATGAGAAGATTATTACGGAGAACACTCTGATTTTTAAGGATCTTCGATGCATGACATTTTAATCGATGAGATATATCCAAGCATTAATGTCTTCATGAACAGATCTACGAATGGAAATTCACACCATTTTAAAATCAAACAGATCTAAAAATTTGCTATTCATGCAGTATCTATGATAAACTGGGCCAAATAATCACTTAGATAATTTTAACTCTAATTGCAAAATGTGTTGACCTTAAGTTATCATCTTTGAAATAGTTTAATGATGAGAAAATTGCAAAATGGATTTTTAAGCATTTTCGATGCATATTAATAGACATGATTAATTTTCAAGCATTGCTCAAAATATCTAAGATTATATTGTAACAATGTATACTGTTTAAAAAAATCAAAAAATCGGTCCTTAGATTATCATTACCAGTAATTCTAGAAATTGCAAGGAACGTTTGCTGTGTAAAGGTTTATCTATCATCCTGTTTAAATGAGTATTTATTATGTCAACACACTCTGGCCTAATGAGTTTGCTCGTTTCAAGTAGACATAAATTTATATTTTATGTCTATTAATTTATTGATTTCAATGATGAAAGATACAACAAAGTCTTGAGTTATCTTTTGGTAATCAGTTATTGTATTATGCCTGATTTACTCATACCTTTAAAATGTTTATGTAAATTCCCATGTGTTTCCAATGAATAAAGGACATTTATGCTACATTGAAAAGTAATTGATGTAGATCTAAATTTATTATACTTATGAAGCTTGAATTATAGGCTGAGTTGTGCAATTTTTAGAAATTTTATGTTATCCTTATAAATACACTATCTTTAGAATATCTTAGATGCAGCAATTAATATTGTACAACTTTGAAGATAGGCGTGAGGTTTGATTTTGACGTAATTATTTTCTATTAAATCTTTTAAAATATAATAAAAAATTAAAAATAGATATGATGCAATATCTATAATTTAAATCAAAAATAAAATGTGATTTATATTCAACAAATTATAATAGCCTGATTAGATATATTGTATATCCAATACATTACATAAACTTTACGCAAACTTCCCGACAGATTAATTAAAATGCATGTTGAGTAGATATATAGCCACTGATGTTGAGTAATTTCTCCTATATATCATCATCATTCCGTTAAAAATGCTTATAATAACAGAGAACGTTTAAGTTCGATCCATCATAGTCTTCATGAAGCCACATTTTGACGCTTTTAATAATTATTTAGTACGAAAGTAGTACTGTGCACTTAGTAATTGACGAGTAGTTATCGGTGGTGATTTTTAAAAAATATATACAAATAATTTTTATTATTGAAATTTGAAAAAGTAACAATCCAACTGTTTAGTTTCTTTTTCTTGGCTGGATATTATTCTTTCTTGTGGTTGGATATTACACATTGTTTACTTTAATTCCATCTCAAATTAAGTTTCCTTTATCGAAGAGAAACTTAATTGAAGCTTTTCTGTCGTATTAGAACTGACGACATTAAGTAAATAAGTCTCATTCATCAGAAAGGTTAAATAAGGTGCTACTAAGTTCTTAACAAGATTATAACTTGACTGTATTTATTTTTGGTCACATTAAATCATTCCACGAGCGTCGAGAACCCACATAACTGTCACCAAAGCTTCTAACTTTTACACTAACTCAATATAAAATTCCACGATCGCTCCGTGAACTGATTTCAATCAGAATTACTAATATGATCGGATATCATGGAAAAGTATGGTAACTACTGAGGCCTTAGTCGTGAATTTTCTTTTCTTAATTGAAACAGATATTACCAGACACATAACATGCTATTTTTTTCTAAGCAGGATCGGTTTATGTAACTGTAAATACTAAACTACTATGTTAACAAAAATGGCAACATTTTTTATAAGAACAAATGATAGACTATGGAAGCATTGAAAGTAACGGAATGTAAATATATTTTGCTTTTGTTGTATATTATTTCTTAGTGTGTAACTGATGCCTCAGGAAGCTTTTTGTTCGGATCACTTTTGCAATTTCCTGAGTCTTTGACAAAACATGGCTTCAAGGAATTGCATTAATGCCAGGAAATTTGTGGCTACTATTTCTACCATAACATTTACTATCTTTATAAATATGACACTGCCTATGTAATTTACTTAAAATAATATAACTTTTTTTAATTTACTGAAGACATAGAGACGTTTAAAATGTAGCCTATTTTTTGTTAAACTAATTATTTTTGTTTTTTTTATATTGACAGAAAAGTGCAAGAAATTATTGTTTATTTTATGATACGATTTCTAAAAATTATTAAATGAAATAATTTAAGGAATTTATCTACATAATGTCAATTTTACACTCAACGCTTTGAATTCTTTTAAGTGTTAGTGGTTAAAAGTGGAATTGTGATGACATTGAAGTGAAAGCGATATTGATTTTAAATTTTTTTATGAAAAATTTCAGTTTTTTTAATTTTATTAGTCTAACTTTTATGAGATTTTTTGGAAGACAACAATGATTATTTCACTTTAATTATCAGGCCAGCTATCTTCATACATTAGTATATATTTCTGAAAGATTTGTTGCCATATTAACTTGGTCGCCTAAGACCTTTCATAGTTTTATTGTCACCAACAGAAGGTTTCAGTTCTACTTTTCCCGATATCAATAGACTTTGTTTTGACGATGTAATCTTTAGCTATACTTTATTTACTTTGAGACATTTCCTAAACGTAAGCTCCTTTAAAAAAGAGTTCTTTAAAATCTTAAGTAGAGTTCTATGAACAGTTTTCTGACGACCGTGGTACTGCCGTTGTACTCTATAATTTGAGATACCCTAGCATTTCTACCTGCGTGCATACTTTTAGTTTATCTTTCGAATTACGAGGTTAAGGTATTGTCACTAATCCACTCCAGAGATAGCAACCTTTTAGAATTGTCTGGTTGTGCTCAGCGCAGAAAGTGTCCGTGACGTTCAGGTTGATTTTCAAATTAGAGCGGTCCTTAAAAGTTTCAAATACAAGACTTTTAATCGAACTCATAAAATATCGTTCAAAGCTGAAGATCACGTGTTTTAAATACCGGGTGAGAAAATATTTTTTAGGTAAGCGTTAAGGAGGATCGATTTCCTAAAAATATTCTCTTGAAATGACACAAAAAGAGTAAAAATTATGTTGGAATCTCGAATTTGAGTCACCTAAACTTAGTTCAGTTTACACCAAGACTCCTATGACCCAAGGCCTATTCAGTAGAGCAAGACTGTATTTCTTTCTGAGCAACCGGTCTTGACGACCCATTGACAAAGAACATTCTTGCTTATTGACAAGCAATTTAAACATACTTTTGTTTGTTGTCATTACAATAAAACTAAAGCAACGATGCTAATCTTAAATAAGACATAATATAAAAAAATAAACCTGTAACAAAGTCGCAAGTATTAACTTTAAGCCGTAAACAATGCGAGTATATTGTAAACTTCAACACTTAAATGCCAGTTTTCTTACTTCGTAACAAAGCAAAAATGTACAAAGAAACTAGAATTACAAGTTCTACGTTTCACTCCACATTATGATTCAAGAGGCGATGAAACTTCGCTGAAGCGAAACAGAAAGTAACACAAAGCCCAAGTGAAAACAAGTGCTAGCAACTATTTCGTTGCTGGATCCTTCACGTGCCTTTGTCTTATTTTAGTTTATCGTAGCAGTTTTACCTTCAATATTTGTGTTACCATTTAGTAGTTGCCGTAATATAAATTATATTGAATACTAGCACCCCCCAACCCCCCTTGTGGGTAGAATTTCGTAAAATCCGTTCTTACCAAATTTCAAGTCGCTACGCCTTATGTTTCTAGAGATATCGTGATGATTCAATATAGGTGGAATCTCTTTATATATATAATGTCAATATTGGATATTCACCAAATAGCCTCAAAGGGCATGAATATGTCAGTTCCTATCAGAATCATCTTGAGGAGTAGTTACAGGACGGTACTACTTTTAAATACACTGATATCTACTAGATTCATTGATTGCAGGTTACCTTTGGTTGCAAGGCATACGGCAGACGCCGAGCCTTAATAGTGTTACTTAAGTGATATAGCTTGTTTTAGAAATGGGCCCCGTTGTACCCTAAGTTAATCGTGGAAAGTTTAAATTACAAAAATAGTCTTATATTAATGCTTTTAATTGAGCGTCGAATTAATTATCTGGAATACTGGGGCACCTAGAGGCACGTGTCTTTTATTTAGATAATGCTTCGTGGATGAAGATGCTGAAGCATCTTCATCGCACAGAAGGATGCTGAAGAATATTGTTGATAACACTATCAAGGATAGTGTCCAGTAGAGACGATACGATCCCTGCGTCGCAATTTGGGCTTGAAAGGTATCCAGGATTTGCGGATCTGTACCTGCCAGGTCCGTAGGGCATTGATAGCCCATATTCGTCCTATTACATAAGTTTTACAACAATGGCAGGAGTAAAATCTAGAATATGAATGATATAAAAATTGAATCCCCCTAACCATAATCATAAAACATATAATCGTAATCTGAGCACCAAATGTTGCTTATATTCTACATAACCAGCTGTTGCCATCGTAAATTCATGCAGTTTCAGAATAAGAAATGCGCCAGTTCTCGTTATAACCATTTGCGTTCAAGCCGGGGTACCGGCGACTTCCACGTTGCGAACAATAGCGCGAACGGATCCAATTGCACAGTACAGTCGCACACGTAAGTATATCATAATTACATGCGAATGAAATTCAAAGTATAATTATTTTATTCAGTATTGACAGCTCTACTGAGCACATATGAACCGTAAATTGCTACCGGTACGCCTTTCTGTAGCCCTTTCTCTATCAAACTACTGAATTGAAGATTAAGTAATGGATTATTTTTGTTTCTTTTCTAGTCATATTAAGTTTAATGAATTTGGATTGTATCTAAAAGGTGACGAATAATATTCTTAATTACTTTATGACTTTAATAACTTGTTAACGATAAAATTCTGTTCCTATTATATTAATTACGTTTCCAGCAATATTTCATTATACATCATTATAAAGGCAAATATTTACTATATCGAAACGTACCGAAATAGTTAAATAGTTATAAGCCCGCAAAACTTTTTTACGCAACTGTACTCCTTTTCAAAAGCTTGTCCGGCCACGAAGTGCTTTTGAATGCATTCACAGACGTCTATTCAGATCTCGCTTTTTTGCTTATCAATAATTCTACCGAGTGCATTTTGAATTTACAGCGAAACTGTAAAGTCTAATGGATAGAAAGCTTGTGTGTGAATTGAAAATACCGCTTGAAAGTTTCATATGAGAAGCTTTTGAAAAGGTTTACAACTCGTAACTTGGGATGACCACAGCTCATGTTTTTAAATTTAACATTTTTAGGTATAAAACTTTTATTATTGTAATATAGTAAAATGTCTTTTGTGCCTACGTTTCGTAGTTACGCTATTTTTTTAAACACATTGCCTGAAAATCGGTAGTTAGTCATTATACATTTAAGAATGATTAAAATTAAAAACTATTATAAAAGAGAAATTTACGTATTAAAATTATAAACACCAAAAAGTTTATGATTCTATAAACATACTTGTAAAAGTATGTTTCGAAAAGGCAACATCTTTAGACAGTTTTTTTTTAAATAGCTGGTAAACTAATTGTTTACTAGCTATTTAAAAAAAAAAAACATTTTTAAATAGTTGTTAATGCCGACGAAAAGTAGATGACTGCTCTGCAGAAGAAGTATGTAGGTAGGTAGGGTACCGCGGTTGTTCATCCTGTTGGCCCCTTCTACGAGAAGATCTACTACAATAATTAGCGTAATTACTATTTTGAGGCTATCACTATTAAAGATGGCAAGCGCTGAAAAACTGTATTACACTGTAATTGTAATCTATTTACATAAAGATAGGATAGTCTACAACAGGCTCTCATTGTATTTATAATATCCTAGTTGTTGTTCGCGACTTCATCCGTGAAGTAATTTTCTATTGTTTCGCCTCTGCAATCTCCTTTTGAGGTGGAATTATAAAACTTCGCTGATCTCTACTTGGCAAAAGAATTATTAATACCAAATTTCAAGTAAATTGGCTTTATACCTTCAGAAATATCGTGATGTATATGTTATACATCGTATGGTATACAATTTTATCAGTCAGAAGAATGTACTCTTATATTATAAAGATAGTTCCTCTTGCGGTTGAAAATGAAACAAGCTTTAGCGGAGCAACCAGTCTAGGTTATAGAAACATACGACAACAGAACGATGTTTCTTTGTCCCAAACGAAGGCAGACGAACAGTCGGGCCACGTGATGGAAAGTGGTCACCTAAAGCCCATAGACATCGGCAAACCAAGGGTATCATTATCATGCCTACTATTTGTCATAGGATCTTACGTGTACGTTTTCCCAGTAAATACACTGGCTACGGTGCCCTTCAAACCGGGATACAGTGGTGCTTTCGCACTACTACTTTGCGACAGAAATGCGACACCGCGGTGGTACCGCCCAAGGTGGTCAACTGTAAAAAGTGGACCTACCTGGTTCTGCTGGTAACCAGAGTTACCCAGTGATCTTCTAGTGATCAGGACGTGAAGATAATGCGATTTTCAAATACCTTGCCATATATATATGCTGTTTTTTTTTTAATTATGGTCACAAACTAAGAAGAAATAGCGAAAACCAACCTGTCACTTTTTGATAAAATTTAAATGAATTAAGAAAGTCAATGAACAGTGTAAAAATTATGTTCAATTATTTTTTAGTTTATGAACAAAAGTTTTTTTAAATTAAAATGCCTTATGATATGAAAAGCATTTTTCTTTTGTGAAAGAAGAAATATCCACGACATGACGTAAGAATTGAGCTCAGCTGCTATATCTATCATACTTTATATATTTAGGAGAAATATTTTGCCGAACCAGTGATATATTTTTCCCTCGTTTTCTGGAATCATTAACAAGCAGAAACTCCAGCGTAATGAGCAATGAATGAATAATGTATTTCACGCCTGTTGTTCAGTCGCGCCTATCGACGAGTATCCTGAAATTTGTGTAGTATTATGTACACACATACAATTAAGTAAGTATCCGTCTTCCAGATTGTTGGTCTTAAAATAAATTGAAACGTCAATTTTTCTTTGTATTTAATTATTATTTTATTTTCGTATTTTACGTGTCATTTTTAAATAACGTTTTTAATTTTAAATTATGTGAAATTATGTGCGAATAAGGCTTCAGGATCACGTTTATTTTAGGACAATACTTTCGTTAAGTATAATTAAGCAATTTAGACTAGGGATGGATGTAAAAATGGTAAACCATAGCAATAAAGTGGATCGAACGTCATACATCTATCGTTCTTATAAATGAAAGTTCTTAAATAAGATGTCACTAAGTAGCAGTCGACTGTATACAGGCATAAACAGAAGTATTAGCGGTGGTGAGTCCCCTTTTTACAAAGGGCCGCCTAGGGTTGTATCACCGCCGTGCCTCGTTCTGCCGCAAAGCAGTAGTGTGACAACAGTACCGTGGTCCGGTTTGAAGGGCACAGTTGCCAGTGTATTTACTGGGTAAACGTCACATTGTATGCTGTTGCGATGTCCCCTGTCGTCAGAGCCCAATCGCGATCACGTGGCCCGACTGCTCGTCTGTTTTCACTTCGTGGCTATGACTCCCTTTGTTTACATTTATTTCATCATGAAACTGTAATCTTGACGACCCCGTAGTGAAAATGCTTTTATTTATTTAAAACCTAATATTAACCATAATACAAATACATACGTTCAATAAAAATATAAGGATGGTCATGGCAATTTATTAAGTTAAGTTACCCTATTAATTTTGCAAATCCTAAACAAAACTGCAACTATTTGTACAATTTTTTTAAGACTAATTTATTGTATCATCACTTTCTAACAAATCACGATCCAAACGAACTAAATGCTGAACACAAAACCTTAGAATGCCTCCGCTTTTTTCCTATAATGATACTATTTCCCTTTCCCGGAAGTGGATGCGTGGTTTAGAAGTTTTTTGTGAAGCAATCCCGCAATTTCCTGGGCCTTTGTCGACATTAGCGCCGCCGCCTCGGGCGAGCGTGTAATAAATTCGTTGCCATGCCGACCCACTGAACGTCGTTAATATCAAATGGATTTGAGTAATTTAAAGGGGATTTAATATTATCTTCGCAATTATACAATGCTATATACGCACGACGTACTGTTTTATTACGTTTGTTATGAAGAAAGTAATCTTAGGAATATCTGTTCATACTTCAACTTAGTTAATAAGATCTTTTGATGATTTTATGCAATAAAAAGTCGTTTCCAAGCTTCAGGCAAGGTGGAAATCAATTCGGGTAAACAATTGCCCCTACCACAAATAAGCAGGCAATTGCTTATAAATTAGTAGATACATACATCCGTACTTTTTTCACCGCAATGTTTTTCGGAGTTTAGTTTACAAGATCATATGATGATCAATTTAAGGTCAATGGACTATTAAAAAAATATGATGTCAGAAGCCGTTTTTTTATACATTAATAACGGAGTTTTAACTGATCTATGCTACTAGCTCGAACGTGTCATCGCTCATTAGACAGTTTGATAAAAGTTCCTTTTCAATAATTTTGAGTTTCCGACTCCTATAATTCATATAGTATAAAAAATAAAGTTTATCAAAAAATACTTAATAAATTTAAGGTTTATCTAAACAAATGAATACACAACAATTAAAGTAGCTGTAATTCAGTAACATAGTGATTGAGTTTTGCATTCCTACGTGTCGCATAATTTCTTGTATTAAATTGATTTTTACATTATTTCTCCGAAAGTATTTGAAGGCGTAAAACGATAGCATTTCTACCTCGTAAATCATAAATTTCAAAAGAAGGAAAATGTTTAGTATTGTATAGACGCATAGCTGGGACTTAGTAGTAAGAAGTCGAAATGAGTTTTCAATGGCTTTTTGAAAATTTAAGAACGCATTCTGATGTATGCTGTATGATTAAGGAAGATCGAAGAAGCAAATTAATTAAGGAAGATCTTTATACTCGTATTCACCGAAGGCACTTTTAAAGCAGTACTGAGCAACAGGTACTTAGAAAAATCAAGTTCTGGTGCTGCTGGTTTATTTTTTTTTGTGGTCATATCCTTAATTTTAATTGTTGAAAAGTATAGGTAGTAATTTTTTAAATGTTAAACAACAATTGTTTGCATCATCATTATCAGCCTGTGTCCGTCCACTGCTGGACATAGGCACCTAATGCACGCCACCGCTTCCGATCTTCGGCTATTCTCATCCAGCCCACACCGGCCACATTGCGAATGTCATCACTCCATCTTGCCGCAAGGCGTCCTACACCACGTTTGCCGAGCCTCGGTCTCCACTCCAGAACTTTCCGACTCCAGCGGTAGTCAGTTCTGCGGCTCCCCCTCAAAGTTGTTTCTACCTAGTTCGAGCATTTGCCCTTGGTAAACGTACTCCGAAACCACTTCGAGGGAGGTCCCATCAATTGTGATCGGTCCCGGATCAACGTGCTCGTTGAACATGACCTTGGTTTTACCCAAGTTCATCCGGAGACCGATGTGTGCAGAAGACGCAGCTAGGCTGTGCACCATTTTCTGCAGGTCCTTTGCGGTCTCAGCCATAATGACGTAGCGTCCGCAAATCGCAGATGTGAGATGTACTCGCCGTTCACATTTATGCCGTGTCCTTCCCAGTTGAGCGTCCTGAACATGTCCTCCAGCGCGGCGGAGACAATTTCGGAGACATGACGTCTCCTTGTCTCACACCGCGGTGCAGGGGGATAGGCTCAGTCTGCACTTTGGACTACGACAGACATAGTAGCGGCGTTATACAGATATCTCAGCATCTCGATGTATCGCCAATCTATTTGACGCCGCTGTAAGGACTCGAGGAAAGACCAGGTCTCGATGGAGTCAAAAGCCTTCTCATAGTCCACAAATGCCATGCACAGGGGCTGGTTATACTCCTGTGTCTTCTGTATAACCTGCCTCACTGTGTGGATGTTGTCTATAGTGCTGTAACCCCTACGAAACCCGGCCTGTTCTCGAGGCTGAGCTTCGTCGAGTTTGAGATGAACCTCGAAAACAACTTATAGACAGGACTTAGGAGCGATATTGTCCGATAGTTCTTCAAAAGGGTTTTATCACCTATTTTGAAGTGCAATACGACCAAACCCCTATGCCATGCCTCAGGAGTTCTCCCGGAGAGAAGGGCAGAGTTAAATAGACGACGGAGTCTCTTCAGCATCGGTTTACCGGCGGCCTTCAAGAGCTCTGTCTTGACTCCGTCCTCTTCTGGGACATTACAATTTTTAAATTGCTCAAGAGCCCCCTCGATTTCGTCTAGGCCGATTTCTGGAGGATCCTCGGACACATGGCGGGTAAGAGTGGCTCGACAATCCTTCTCATCCGGCTCTGGAGATGTGCGAGATCGACGCGTATAACTGCTGTAAAAGTTTCAACCTCGAGAGAAATCTCTCTGGTTTAAGCGATCACTTCTCCGTTTTTACTTTTTTCGTGCGTTAAAACAATTGTTTTAGAAACACTTTTTGTCGAATGATCAATTTGAACTGTTAATTCGAGATATCAAGTTTTTAAAGAATTCTTATTTATAGAGACGAATGCTGAGGAGTAAATAAAGTATTTCATAGTCTTAAAGTGTCCGATTGTTATCTATTTATTAGTTGTAAAGCTGTTAATGTTAAGCCTCTATTAGGATCGATGTTGTTCCACCAATCCAATGGATGCAATTTCTTGCTTTTAAACTATTTGTAGGATCAGTCAATATTTCTCAAACTTCATAAAAACGAACCATAATAACACTTTCTTCTACTACAAAGAATTTGGTCCCCGATGCTTCCCGATACAACGAAATTTGCTAGTTGCTGTTATAAATAAATATGCTATTACTCAGCAGATTTTATTCAATTAATTTTATCTTCTGCAAAACGTTATCGTGAACGACAATAAAATTAACGAAAGAATTTTTGTAGATTCTGAAAGAAAATAGACATGTGAATTATCAACTAAGTTTTGATATATTTGTTCTAAAACATAAACAATTTACGCAACTACATTTAGATATAAAGATATAAAAAATTTTGGTGCCAAAAGTAATTCTTGAAGACTGCTGCTTTTTCCTTTAACTGTATGAAGAGCAAAGCTTCGCACATATGGCTAATTTCAACATCTGGCTTGGACAATTTGGCAAGAAAAGAATAATAAATAATTTATATTTCTGTCTTTTCTATTAAAGCTTCTTCAATTTGCCTTGTGGTTTTGTTACACAATGACATCTTTACAGATATATTAATAGGGGAATGTGTAATACGTTTCATAGATGTTCAATAGATTATGCGCAGTGCAGCTGTAAGAAAAAGTAACAGTATTATTTCTATGGTGATTATGCAACAAAGGTATATAATGTGCATTTAATTTAACGATGAAATTCTATTTAATATGGTTGAATTATAACGTTATATGTGAGAACGAAGCACACAATCCACTATTCATTATTCTTTTTGAACAACTGTTAGCGTAATATTTAATAAGTACAGTTTAGGAAAAACAGTAAAATTCTATATACATAGAAGAAAATTGAAATATAGCAATAAGCCTGTAAAATTAACACATCCAAACTATTATTTTTCTTTTACCAGGAAGCTGGTTTTTAATAAAGAAAATGTATTATAACTTTGTAGAAAACTGAGATCCTGAAGTAAGTCAATCGTAAAAGGGCTCGCTTATCAAGACCCGGTTTTATGTCAGTAATATCTATATTACTTCGTTCACCACTTTTTCGCTTTTTCTCGCCTGCTAAGGATATAAAACTATCTTGTCAGTTGTAATAAATCTATCTTCGGCTCATATCTCTTCGTGTTATTTTACAGATGATAAAATAACTACCCGTGGGATGAAGGGAAATTTCGTAACACACAAACACACATTTATATTTATATATATATAAAACAATTTTTTCTCCTTGACACTTTTTTCGAAGCAATGATTATCCAAGGAAAAATAAATAAATAATTTAAATATCCATTCTTGCTTCCTAGTATTTAATGTAAATTATTTTGTTTTTTTTTTCTGATATGATACCAAGTTTTGACAGAATTATTAACTCGAAGCCGAGGGAATAGAATTAATAAGATTCAATGAAAGTGTATTTTTAGATTTATATATCTCTACCTTGACTTTAATAAAATCAACTGTCGCAAGAATAGCTTAAACTTAGCTCATAAATAAGATTACACTCGAGACTGATTTATTCAAAACCTCGTGTTTAACATAAAGATGGCTGCGATGAGGTTTAAGTCTGTGAAATATATCTGGACAAAGTTTATGAAAGAAGAAATGTGGAATAATAGAATTGCGGCATAATTTACCGTTCTCTTTATATTAAACTAAAAAGCGGACAAGTTATAAGTTATTTAACTTTATAAAAATCTTGTTAGGTAAATGAAAACTAAAGAGCATTGTTTACTTAATTAATTTCATAACTAAAGCGTTACACTACCTTATTGATTGTCGACAATACTAATGCGGAATTAGACGTTTACGACCTTTCAAATTCAGAGCTGGTGAAAGAAATTGCGAGACAAATTCTTTCATCAGATTTGTTTACTTTTTAGTATAGAAAGCGACAACACATACAAGAATTTACCTGATAGTAAGTGATACGCCCTACCCATGGAAAGTGTTTTCTATTATCTACAAAGGCAGACGAGGTAGCCGGGCCACCTGATTAAACAAAACCGATGCACACTGACATCGGCAATACTATCGGGTGTTCGGGTAATATCGGGTGTTCCAACGCGCTGGCTGACTTCTTGTTTAACCAGTTAACACGCTGGCTACATCGTCATCATCATCATCAGCCTATGTTAGTCCTCTGCTGAACATCCACGGCCTCCCCTACAGCATTCCTTCTCCATTAAGAGGTTTTCGACCGCATCCCACCACGCTGGTCCAATGCGAGTTAGTGGGTGGACCGACTTTTACATGCCCATTCGACGCATGCTACGGTACCCTTTAAACCGTAACACTGTAGTATTTTACACGCTACTGCTTGGCACAAATAAGCACCGCGGTGGTAGCGCTCCAGACGGGTAGAGAAAGTACTTTCGACCTGGCGCTTTCAGCTTTACAATCAATTGCTTCATCTGATTAAACACGTGCAAATTTTAACTATAAAAGGATATCAAATTACATGACCTTCCTGTGTTAACATATTTACTGTTAATTTTTTTTACCGTGTGTTAATTAAAATACTGCTTCGTACGCCATCCGTAATAAAATGTTACTCTCTGTACATTATGCTATAAATAATAGGAAAGCTGCTTAATGTTTGCGCCTAGGTATTGGGATTTCTGATGCCAAATCATGTAAAACACTGACTGTTTAGCTTTCTTAAAACGAGACTTTTACTACTGTTTGTTAATACAGTTACAAAAAGGAGCGAGTTCTAGTTGACTTTCCGTTAAACATAGATGGTAATATATGGAGGTCATCCGTAGATTTATCATAACTTATGCTTTAATTTAGCATGATTTGAGATCTATATATTATTTTTAAAGAAAATTTTAACGCTAAGGTAATTTTGTAAGCTAAACTATTGCTCTTACTTTATCTTATGTTTGTACAAATGCATTGCATAAAGCAATGTTATATATAAAATTATATTGCATGACTAAGTTCCTTAATAGTTTGCTATTGTCTTACAAATTATTTTGATATTGCCCATGGCGATGGGCGTCAAAGACAACTTTCCATCAGGTGGACCGATTGCGATTGCTCGTCAGCCTCCGTATGCCGTAAAATGTTTTCAAGCACATATGTAACTCCTTTTTAAAGATAAAGTAAAATTTATTGAGTGGTTACAGATCGCGCTAGGTTTTTTTTTACATTATAAAAAAAATCATCATCGTCATTACCAGCCTGGTATCCCACCACGCTGGTCATTATATACAAAAAAAATTGTATAAAAACACATTGACCTATTTAATGAAATCTCCACAATAACGCACACTTAACTTACTTAAAACATAAATAACTGAAGTGTAAAAACTATACTTAAGTTTCTTTCGCTGCATACGCTGCGGAAACTATTCATCATAGAAAAAAAAGTATTTTTTACAATATTCCATATATAATCTAATGAACGAAATCATTGAGACTGTCTACCAAAATAAACAATCTTTCTGCCACATAAATTTCCGTCACACGTGTCGTAAACAAGTTCGTACTAAACCTGAGGCGTTCTCTCGTAATGAAATCAAGGATTACATAATAGAAAACGTCCCATTTCACGGTGCATCTCTTTTGGGGACCCTCTGAAAGGTATTTGATTCACGAACTCATGTTTTTTTGACATAATTCATGACACGTTATTTAAATAGTTTTTTTAGGGATAATTCAGCTAAATTAATATTAAATAATTTACGACGATGACAAGGTTTTTATTTTGCACCGATTGGCTTTAAGGCAGGTTATATTTAGTGCATCAAACAAATTTGTCGGTTTCTTGGTTAGATATTTTTTTTTTTGCAAACGCAGGCAGATGAGCAGGGCTCACCTGATGGAAAGTGGTCACTGACGCCCATGACATCTGGCAATACTGGAATCACCAACGCTGCCCTACCGTAGACATGGATGTATAGTCTCGATTTCCCAGTAATTACTGCTACATGATGCCCTTCAAACCGAACGCAGTAGTGTTTTAATACTACTGATTTGCGGTAAAATAGGCACCGCAGTAGGTATTTCACCAGAACAGGTCCCATGAAAAGGGGACCTACCACCGGTTTTGTTTTTATAATTATTATAAATGTATAGTACGACTGGTATGTGACCAAGTTTAATTTTTATTTAATATCTGGAAACATACTTACTAGAATAGTAAAATGACATCATAGCCCATCGATATAAAATTCGGTCTCAGTGAGATGGTCCGAAGTTTACAGAACACGAGTAATGTCCCAGTGATTCAATGTTTGAGTCGATGGAATTTTTGATAACTTCATCGCCATCATCATCAACAGCCTGTGTTAGTCCACAGCTGGACTTTGGCCTCCCTAATGCACGCCTTCTCCATTAGACGGTTTTTGGACCGTATCCCACCAAGCTGGACCAATGCAGGTTAGTGGGTGGCTGACTTTTTACATGCCCATCCGACGATATATCATCTTCTCTACAGACAATTGAATGATGGGCTCGAATGGTCCTAACCAACCAGAAAGCAACGATAACACAAAGTTTTGTGAAATTTTAACAAAAACAATACGACTAACGTATAACTGAATGAAACCAATTCTCCATTTTAAATGCATATATTTTAAGGTATTTATTTCATCGAAATGTCGTCTACGATAACTTTTTTGTAAATAGAATAATGATTTTTTTATGCAATAACTGTTTTGTTAACATAAACTCTGTTATCTTCAATGAGCTTTGAATATGCCTGTTTGCAATTGTTAAATATATTTACATTAAAATGCGTATTGTAGGTTATCCTTAAAATATATTTGTATGTTTTCATGTTTATTCTCGAATTATGTTGCAGCTAGATTTATGTAATACAATAACAAATTATAGATTTTCGACGCCGAAATTTTTTTTATTTCTTAAATTTTTAAACTACTAATCACGAATTATTATAAAAAATGGGACTTAATGATAGTTAATACCTATAATTTAAAAAAAAGAATGAACAAAAGGGAGGACTAGGAGCGGAGCAACGAGGTAACGTTTATAAAAAAAGGTAGAAAAAACAAAGCGATAAATTGTACTAGAACGTAAAGCGTTGACATGATATTGAACAACAAATTTCATACAAATAAGCCTGATTAATAGTATAATGCTGAATTTGTTCTCATAAACATTACATAAACTTAACGTAAACTTCCCGACACATTAATTAAAATGCATGTTGAGTAGTTATAGCCACTGATGTTAGGTAATTTATCCCATATTTCATCATCGTTCCGTTAAAGATGCTTATAATAACAGGGAATGTTTAATTTCGATCCATCATAGTCTTCATGAAGTTACGTTTTGACGCTTTTAAAAATTGTTTGTTACGGAATATCTACTTACTTATGAAATACTTTGGAATAAGAAGGAACGATTTATAAAGACTCAAAGATTATTAAAAATACACGCGTACTGTCACTGACATGACGCGGTGACGTGTTGTTATTAAAAATATTAAATTTAAACAAATCTAATATCAAAAACTTATGGCGCTAGGAGCGAACGCGTTCTTATTGGTCTACCGCGGCCATTTTGAATCCCCACGCGATGTTTTAACCAATACGGATGCCCGACTTTTTCGCGCCAATTGAGATTGACGATTATACTTTGTTAACATTAATTTATTCTCATATTTGACAAGATACTATTAAAAGTTATCGATAAATGAAGCTTACTTCTACTGTATCAGCACTGACGGTAATCAGTAAACTAATCTCACTCTTCAGAAAGATTAAATAAGTTATTAACAAGATTTGAACTGACTGTATTTATTTTTGGTCACATAAAATCATTCCACGAGCGTCGAGAACCCACATAACTGTCACTAAAGCTTCTAACTTTCGCACTAACTCAATATAAAATTCCACGATCGCTCCGTGAACTGATTTCAATCAGAATTACTGATGTGACCGGAAATCTTAGAAAAGTATGGTAACTACTGATGCCTTAGTCGTGAATATTCTTTTACTAATTGAAACAGGTGTGCACAGACATGTTACAAGTGTTTTTGTATAACCTGAGACGGTCTGTGTAACTGTACATACTGTGCTAACGTGTATACAAAAATATCAGCAATCTCTTTTATAAAAACAAATGATATACTATAAAGTATCAAAAGTAATGGAATGTAAATATATCTTGAGTTTGATGCCCTTTAATTTTTCTTATTGGAAACTGATGGCTTAGGAAGCTTTTTGTTCGGATCACTTTTGCAGTTTCCTGAGGCTTCACAATACATGACATCAAAAGTTTTGCATTATTGTCAGAAAATTTACGGTTACTATTTCTACCATAACATTTTCTATTTTTATAAATATGATAGTGCTTATGTTATTTGCTTTTTGCTTAAACTGATATTACTTTTTTTAATTAACCTATATAATTTATGACATTAACAAAGACGTTTTAAATGTAGCCTAATTTTTTTACTTTAAATTATTTTTCTTTTTTATTTTGACAGAAAAGTGCAAGAATATTTGTTTATTTTATGATACAAATTCTAAAATTATGATTAAAAATAAACTTACACCCGGCGCTTCAGATTCTTTTAAGAGTTCTTGGTTAAAAGAGTGATCGGGTTGATATTATTGCAGTTAAAATGAATAACCCACGTCAATATATCTGTTGATTTGAAAATCAGTTGTTGAAAAATGCTTGTTTGCTAATTTAAATAACTATTTTTTGATGACTATCCTACCTGGATAGTTAGATAAAGTTTTTTTAAGGCATATGCAGGCCGACGAGTAGTCGGGCCACCTGTTAGGAAGTGGTCATCGACGCCCATAGACATTGGCAATACCAGTGGTATGGCCAACGCGCTGCCGTGAGACATAGGGTGTTAAGTCTCGTTTACCTAGTAAAAGTACCCTTCAAACCGGAACACAGCAGTGTTTGCACATTACTGCTTCGCGGTAAAAATAGGTACCCACCCAGACGGTCTCTGGTAAAAAGGGGACCTACCACCGGTAAACAGTAATATATACCAGAAAGTTTGTGTCTTTTAGGACTTTAACACGAACCGTTAAAGTAACGGTCGGAAGCCGATAATTACAAGTTTCTTTTATGTCTAGTTTTCTACGGATACGGAATATTATGATCGTTGACGTCCAGTCCACAAAGCAGTGTGCTATCCCTTACGCTATTTCTTTTGCATATCAAGGATATGATACAAATCAACATCCATTGACACTGAGGTGACGAGAGTATTGGGGTGTTTTATATACCAGCCGAGCAAATATTTTTTTGGTAAGCGTTGAGGAGGATTAATACTTGATATGAAACGTGTCTGAATTTTGTTACATAGAATTTCGAGTTGGATTGAACTAAACTTATTTAAATTTAACCTAAGGCTCCTTAAAACTTGGCATGCTCAGTGGTCAGTAAGTCAGTATTTCTTTCTGAGCTACCAGTCATAACGGTCCGTCTTCAAAAAACGCTCTTACCAATTGGCCTTGTTCGCGCGCGTTTCTATGTCGCCTAACACAGCCGCAAATTGGTTACGCAATAATCTCCCTTCCCCTTCATACTGTACCGCTCCTTTCGCCTGTCCTCCTTTTTTCCTTTTAATTTTTTCTTATCTCGCGAAGAAAAAGGGTGAAAGGAAAATACTTCGTAAAGCGGTCGGCGGCCAGCGCCGCCGCAGTCGGACAATTGCCTTCAGGAATTCCTACGCAGTGCATCATATTTCCTAAAGTCACGCGACGAGAATGGCCAACGCTCCGTTCTATTAGTTTTACGTTTACCGCGAACCCCAACCGCATAAACGAAGACGCCAACAGCTGTGCCGCCTTCAGACGAGGTATTTACCCTTCTGTTTATCGCATTGGAAATGCGGCTTCATAACCACGTTGTCCGAGCCGGATTACGCACATGGTCCTTTGAACCGCATCCTCGCTTCTGGTACTTAAATAGGATCTATTAGGCATAATGCAATATATACTGACTTCTGTCTGTCGCCATAACAATGAAACAAAAGGAAAAATATAAATTTTTAGTAACGTTTATTACGTAAATAATCTCTTAAATTAAACATGTAGCAAATCACAACGTATTAACTGTACTCTAACTTGAAACATCTAGTAAGTCGCCAAAATGCGAGTGTATTTTGAACTTTAACACTTAAATTCCAGTTTTCTTACTTCGTAACACAGCAAAAATGTACAATGAATCTGGAATTACAAGTTCTGTATTTCGCTCCGCATTATGATTCAGGAGTCAATGAAACTTCGCTGAAGCGAAAAATAAAGTAACGTAAAAGCACAAGTCAAAACAAGTGCTAGAAACTCTTTCGTTGCTGGATTCTTCACGTTTCTTTGTTTTATTTCACTTTATCATGCAAGTTTTATTTACAAATGTTTGTTTTACTATTTAGTAGTCGCCATAATATGAATTAAATTGCATATTTAACAGACTATATTGAAAATTTAAAATTTTCATCTTAATTTTTGTTATTGGTCAAAGCCTGCGGAGATACAACTTTGTGTTATTAATTTTTGGCACTTATTTCAATAAAGGACAATCACCAAATAGTCTCAAACGAGAGCGTGAAATTATCATTCTTAATATCACAATCATCTTGTAAAATAATTAGTCAATCAATAAAAGTCAATCGGTAAAAATGGCAACGTCCTATAACTACTCACAGGACCTTACCACCTATATCTAATTGATTCATAAATATTGATATCTAATTGATTCATACAGTGCGTCCGTCCGCACGTGTTCGCCGTAGTCTCCTGAGCTCGCCGCGAAGTCGTCGCGCTGCGCCATCTGCGTTTTTGAGTGCACCTGCGCTCATAAAATCTTATGTCACACCGCTTGGCGTCAGCGTTTGCGATTTATTGCGCAACCTCAAGCGGTCGGCGTGCGAACGGCTGTGTTAAGCAACTCGTTGCTTAATACAATTCTGTTGTCAGTCGCTTGACGAAGCTATCTTGTTTCTCGGCCGAAGTAGTTGTTTTTCCGACACTTCTACTTTGGCCGACAGTCAGCTACGACACACCTCCCTACCGAACCCGGCAGGGCGGGTAGGATTTAAACTCTCGACAATCGCCGCGGCTCACCGATTGCGTTGGGTGACGCAACCTATGCTTCGTCAAACGTAGGTGCGACCTAACCGGTACGATGTTCGACCGGGAGCTCAAGGATCACTTTGGTCTCGATATCAGGGCGATCAGTGAGAAACTCGGTCGAAAATTGTTGCTAAATGTTTTGATAGCGGAGCATTGCCCAACCGCTCCCTCTACTGCCGTAACGCCTGGACCGACTGAGCCCTTCCCTGCGGATAATGACGACAACAACTATGTCGAGGTCAGCATCCGCAGCGAATCGGATATGGACGTCGAGGCGTTAACTAATACACAATCCGACGACGGCTTCAAAACCGTCAAACCAAAGAAAACCAAGGTCCGCATTTCCCTGTCCTTCCGTCAAACCCAAAGCTGACGTTTTTCACCTGCCCCACAGGCCGCCAAACAAAATCGACCTCCCAGTCGGCAAAACCCCCCATCCACCATCCCGATCCGGGCCCCACCCCCCCTTTCCTACCCCAAAGGCCGGCTCCCCAAGACCCCAATGCAAGATTCGGTGATAGGTTTACCTTTACCTCCAGATCCGGGGAGGGCATTTATAATCCTAATTCATGATTCTTAAATTTTTAAAAGGAGTGGTCAACTCTAAAAATGGATGAATTATTATTAACAAACTTAATTCATACAACATGCACGCGAGCACTGAGCACAAAGTGTTGCTTATATTTTACATAAACCAGCTTTGCCCTCTAAATTATGCAGTTTGAAAAGAAATTCTTTGTTATAACCATTTGCGTTCCCGGGGGGTACCCCGGCGAACTCCAAAACGGTTTGCGAACAAAATAAGAAAGCTTTTTTAAATAAACGACTCAATTATTTTTTAGACTGCAGTCTATGGCACAATAACAAAAACCAGGTCCCCTTTTTGCCCTTTCCAGCCACTGGGAATAAAGTAAAATTTATTTTTTTGTTTTTTTTCAAACATTTGTTGAATTTGGATTCAAAAAAGGTGACAAAATATTTTAAAATTTTTATTTAACTTGTTAAAGATAAAATTGTTCCTTTTATAAATTAGGGTTCCAAAAAACAAATTTACCTATAGGAAAACAGAAATTGTTTTTAAAACCCCAAAACTTTTACCAAACGCTTTCCTTTAAAAGCTTGTCCGCCAAAAAGCATTCCGACGTCTATTCAGAACCGCTTTTTTGCCATCAATTATTCTCATGCATTTTGAATTTGGGAAAACTGTAAAGCAATGGCAAAAATTTTTGAATTGAAAATTTAAAATTTAATAAAGTTTTGAAAAGGCACAACTTTTTTGGGTGCCCACCTGGCTTTTTAGTTTAAAAGTTTTATTATTTTAAATAGTAAAATGCCTTTTATGCCTACGTTTCGTGGTTACTCTAGTTTTTATGAATACATTGCCTGTAAATCGGACAGTCCAAATTATGAAAATTTCGGAATAAAAGTGTTATTAAAATAAACAGTTTTTATGAATTGCAAAAAAAAGGATTTAGCATTTAATTCATCGTAATTATTGTTTTAATAGGAAAAAACATAAATTTATTATTTACGTGCCTTTGAATCAATTCTTATAGCTTGCGTTTTTAATTTTATGTATTATATGATATATAGTTTTACCTCTTGCAGTCTCCAGAAACAAACTTTCCCCAGTCTAGGTTTTTAAAGTCCAATAAATAGAACGATGGTCGCAAAACGAGGGGACAATTGTCGGGGATAGTGATGGAAATGGCCCGATTGAAAATGGATATCGGCAGACCAAGGGTGTCAACCGCCTACCATTGCTATATTTTTGTCTCGTTCAGTAAATACGCTTCAACCCCCCCTTTCCTTCTTTTCTGGTTCTGCGATAACCACCCTTTTGTAACCATAGTTACCCAGTGATCTTCCTGTTTTAGATGTGAAGATAATCAATTTAAAATTCTCCAAAAGTTAAACTGTTTTTACTTTAATTTATGGACTCAAACTAAGAAAGGATAGCGAAAACTATCTCAATTTTTTGATTAAATTGAAAAGAAAGCCAATTAACAGTTTAAATTTTGTTTATTAAATATGTCCTAGATATGAATAGCACTTTTCGTTTGTTGATATATTTTCCCTCGTCCTCTGGAATCATTAACAAGGAAAAACTCCCGGGTAATGAGCAATGAATGAATAATGTATTTCACGTCTGTTGTTCGCTCACGCCTATCGACCGTTTCCGTTTCGTGCAGTATTATTTATATATAATTAAGTATGTATACATCTTCCAGATTATTTTGGTCTTAAAATAAATTTAAACGTTTATTGTTTTTATTAAACTTAAGCATAATTTTATTTTCATATATTAGGTGTTTTTTTATTAATGTTTTTAATGTAAATTATGTGGTCACTTTGTAAATTTATCAGGCTTTATCGGGCTTCTTCATTATGGTGTACCGTGTTCCGGTTAGAAGGGCACTGTAGCCAACGTATTGACTAAGAGAACGACATATCTTATGTCTCACGGTTGGCAGCGCATTGGTGATAGCCCAGTTGTAGCCGATGTCCCCGGTCATCAGTATCCACTCTCCATCATGTCTGCCCATCTGCGTTCACTTCATTGCTATGACTTCCTTTGTTGACATTTATTTCAAGTCTAGTGTGTCTAAACTTTAGTAGCGTGTATATGTTCTACATATAAGAACGTGACCACCATGATATATGTAAAACACTTTTTTATTGTAGCATCAATGTCATATTTATCCTTGTTATATAGAATAAAGTAATTGGATTATAAAATTAATTATTATAATAACGCTATTACTACTAATCATTAAATATGAATAAATCGTTCATTGACACCTCAGTATGTCAGTCTGTCTTGAGACCACGACGGCTGTGAAGCGTTCGAAGCGTCGGGTGTTGAAACATAATTTAACGCTTTAAAAGACCTCAAGATATGATAAACTCAGATATTTTAAACCCTGACGACCTTCTGCCTATAGTGAAAAAGCTTTCATCTAATTTAAACTCAATATTAACCTTTATACAAATATCCAAGTTCAATTAAAATATAAAACATGGTCACGGTCATTGAGGCCTATAACATAACGTTATCCTATTATTTTTTTAACACGAATTAATTGTATAATCACAAACACAAAACCTTAATGATACGATTACCCTTTTCCTGAAGTGGATGCGTGGTTCAGAAGCTATTTTGTGAAGCAATCCCGCAATTTCCTGGTTCTTTGTGGACATTAGCGCCGCTGCCTCGGGCGAGCGTGTAATAAATTCGTTGCCATATGCCGACCTACTGCGAACGCCGTTAATATCAAATGGATTTGAGTAATTTTAAGGGGATTTAATATCATTTTCGCAATTATACGTACCTATATATGTATGAATATATACAAAATAATTACGTTTGAGGATACAATTTTCTAACTAATAAAATTAGATTAAGTTTTTTCTTTGTGTTAAAATACATATTTTGAACCTAGCTTTTCTGACCAGTATTAGATTTTGCGTACGCTTATGAATTTAAATAATTTGTAAATGTTTTCACACACACTTCAAAACATAATATTTCTGGAAATTCTATAGGTTTGGTTGTGAATAATTAGTTTTTTAGTCATCTTTAATGAAACAACACAACATATATGAATTTATAAATATAACAATTGCACTGTAATGGAATACTTTTTAAGTATAATATCGTATGATAGAACTGTATGTGGTAGCGTTCTTGACAATCAATAAGCATGATGTTCGACTTCATATTGAATAAAGATATTTGAATTTGAATTTGATGATAAAAAAAAAAATGAATGATTAAAGTAATAATATATTGCTTTTCTTTGTTTATTCTCTTTAAATCTATGAGATATTTATGTTGTCAGAACAAATTTATTCCCCAGCAAATGCGCACCGTCTTATGACCATAATAACAATTTTGTGACCATTAACTTACATTCGTCTCCATGGTCGAGACATATTGCATCTGAAACAAATAAAATTTTGCAAGAAATTTAGCCTAAAGAAAAAGTTAGCCTTCCACTTTTGTACTTGAGCATTCAAACTAAAAGATTTAAAGTGAAACGTATGAGACTCTGTGAACTCCACCAAATTCAAGGTATCTTATTACAACGGTTTGTAGCATGTGTACCTTATAAATATTACATGAAAACCGTCATACTGTGTTCATTGTTAAAAGTTGCTTATTATTACAATAATCCTAGATGCCTTGGCGTGGAAATGTAGAAGTTACATATTTCTGGAGATAGACATAGTTGGATAAAAGTTCCGTAGTCATCGTCGTCATCGACGTCATCGATCGGACACTACCTCCCAAAATACTGAATAAATAAGGTTAATTAAAAATTCGAATACACACTTATTGTTGTAACCTCTTCATACACGATTGAGTTTTTCACTGCCATGAATGAAAAAAATGTTTCGCGAAAATCTATGTAATTATTAAAAAACATTTACATTGACTCTGCAAAGGAACTGAAGACTGCTGTTTCTCCTAACTCATTTGAAGGCTTCTGCCAAAGCGTAATATTCAATTTATAGCTTGGACAATTTGGCAAGAAGAGAATAATAAATAATTTGTATTTCTGTCTTTTCTTTAAAAGCTTATTTAATAATTTGTCTTGTGGTTATGTTACACAGTGACATCTGAGTAGATATATTAACAGGGAGTATGTAATACGCTTCATAGATGTTCAATAGATTATGCAGAGCACAGCTAAAGAAAAGTAACGGTATTATTTTTAATAGGGATTTTGCAACAGAGGTTCTTTTTTTAAATTTAACAATGAATTTCTATTTAGTCCTAAAGATTTAAAAAGCTATATGTGAGAAGAAACTACACCATCCACCATTCATTAATTTTTTTTGAACAATAACCAAAAATATAGTAAAATTGTATATGCATGGAAAAAAATTTTAATATTGCAATAAGTCTGTAAAATTAACACTGTCAAATTATTAATGTACTTTAACCAGGAAGTTGGTTTTTAATAAAGAAAATGTATTATAACTTTGTAAAAAACTGAGATCCTCGAAGTAAATCAATCGTAAAAGGGCTCGCTTATCAACCCGGTTTTATGTAAGTTATATATGTATACGGTTTTATATAAATGCTAAAGATATAAAACTATCTTGACAGTTGTAATAATTCTGTGTTCGGCTTATATCCCTTCGTGTTATTTTACAGATTATACAATAACCACCCTTGGGATGAAGGGAGATTTCGTATATATATATATACAATTCTTTCTCCTTGACACTTTTAGAAGAAACGATTAGCTAAGGAAAAATATATAAACAATTTAAATATCCATTCTTGCTTTCAAGTATTTAGTCTAAATAATTTTTTGTTTTGATATGATGATGACAAATAATTATTACTATTGTTTGCGCGAATATTATACATTATTAAATAAAATGACTTTACGGATTTTATCGCGTTTATTTTTACAGTTAAATTCGACGTATATCAGAACACTTTCACGCCGTGTCACGTGGACATGACATGGACTTTCCACCTTAAGTCCAATGTAATTCAAAAACGTTTCTATGAGTTCAATAATATCTTTAGTATCTTTCGATGTTTATTTATCGAATCCCTGAAATGCTGTTAGCCATACTGTGTATAGAAACCAACCCTACAAAATAAATATTTGAATGGTAATTCACTACCACCATCCATCCCAGTTAGCTAACTGGGCTAAATCTTTGTTCTCAGAGAAGCACGAGGATCTGTGATGTGAACACTATGGCATTGATCACCATGTTACGTGTTGTCATGTGACAACAATGCTGTACGCCACGGCAGCTCAATGACTGAGTGAAGACAGGCCATCAGTGGAGCTGAGACTGCTGTTCTACACTTTGTAGAGGCGTAACTGACAATATTGCACATTTTGAGGCGGGCTTCAATCAAACTTATTTCTCGCTGAAGAAGATTGTAATTCCTACACCTGTCCAAGTGCAATATTCTCTACAAGATCCAGGGATGCACTAAGCTTATGGTAACAGTCTCTTATATTGGACAAACAGTCAATAAGAACACACGCGTGAAGGAACATATAGCTGACATTAAACTCAATACGACCAACAAGTCGGCAGAGGTCCATGCCTTAAATCACCCAAACTATCAGATTAATGACCTGACAACACTTCGCTAAAAACTATGTAGATAAGAATACATCCACAATTATGCAATAACAGAAGATGGTTAGTTAGACTACTGCTTGGGACCCCATAATTATAAATTATAAATTAAACGCAGATATACACGTGGCATCTATACGATAAACCAGTTATTTTGCATAAGGATCGGAGTTATAAATTTTAATATACTACTTATAATATAAAAAATGAATCGTTTGGGACATTCGCGCAACAAAACGATTAGTTTTTATTATTAAAATACATATTTTGAAACTTCTGTGACAAGTTTAGATTTGACTTAGATTTAAATAATTTGTAAATGTTTATTAGAAACTTCAAACATAAATTTTCTGAAATTCTTTAGGTTTGTTATAATATGTTTTTGATATCTTAATGATTACAAATGCATATCTTATATGCATTTAAATTTTATTTATTTGAAGAATTCAATATAAATAGAAGGAAAATTTGTGTAACTCTTTTATATACTTGGCAGAATAATTTTAAATCAATGCAAGTATAACTATATGAAGATATGACTCGATCGAAACCTGGTCCGTTCTGGGATCTTTGTAGGGATGTTAAGTTAACTGAAGATATAATTAAATGCTGAGAGCGATCAAATACCTGTCTAATATAGGTTCGTTCAACAACAGGGTGTAGTCAAGGCAGTTGTCCCTATTTTAATATAGCTGGACTGGAAGGCGTATGGGAAATTACGACGAGTATTCACTTCTCCAATTCTCCAGAGCCTAAAGACAAAGAAAGTCTTTAACTAGTGTTTCTGATTAGTCATGACATACCTGCCGAGCGGCTGCAACGGCTACTGAAAGCCTGGCCATAAGTCACTCTGAAATTATTCAAACAGTGATAAGGTGATACAACAGGGAACTAAGTGTGACTAACGACTGATTAGACAGGCTGAATAGTTGTGGAAGGCAATGTTCACCTGTGGAAAAATGCAGGCCGATGATGATGATAAGAAAAAAAATAGATAAAGTAATATTGCTTTCTTTGTTTATTCTCTTTAAACATGAGATATTTATGTTGCAGAACAAATTTATTCCAGCAAATGGCACCGTCTTATGACCATACATAACAATTTTGTTCCATTAATTTCATTCTTCATGGTGTGTAATTAATCATCTGAAGCAAATAAAATTTCAAAAATTTTCCTAAAGAAAGTTAGCCTCCATTGGATTAGCTTCAAACTAAAGATTTAAAGTGAAACGTGAGACTCTTGGACTCACCAAATTCAGTTATCTTAATTACAGACTATTATATATTGTTAATCCTTATAAAATACTGGAACCGTCATACTGGCTCATTGTTAAAATTGTAATATTACAATAACCTAGATGCTTGGCGTGGAAAGTAAAGTTCAATTTCTGGAGATAGACATGTTGGTAAGTTCTTATGTTGTCCAATATCGATTGCATAACCCAAAATACTGAATAAATAAGGTTAATTAAAATTCGATCACACTTATTTTTACACCTCTTCTAAGATTGATTTTATTTCGCCATGAATGAAAAAAAGTTTCGAAATCATGTAATTATTAAAAAGCTATTACATCTTCAAAGGAAACAAAGCGTTAGCAGAATTTTCCTAAAACAATTTATTTCTGATGAAATAGAAGGAATTATCAACAAGTTTAATATTTTTGTCGTGAGATCATTTCCAATAGATTTAGACATAAAATTAAATAATTCATAGTGCAAATTCATCCTTCTGATATGCTGTTTCTAACTCATTTAGGCTCCAAAGGCGTAATATTCAATTTATACTGGACAATTTGAAGAGAATAATAAATAATTTATATTCTTCTTTCTTTAAACATTTAATAATTTGTCTTGTGGTTAATGTTACACAGTACATTGAGAGATATATTAAAGAGTATTAATACTCATAGATTTCAATAGATTATGACAGACGCTAAATCAATATATTAAATTTTAATAGGAATTTTGAACAGAGGTTCTTTTTAAATAACAATGAATTCTTATGAGTCTAAGATTTAAACTTATGAAGGAACTACACATCCACTTCATTAATTTTTTGAAAATAACCAAAAATATAGTAATGTTATGCATGGAAAAAAATTTTAATATTCAATAAGTCCTGAAAATTACTCTGTCAAATTATTAATGTCTTTAGAACGGAAGTTGGTTTTAACTAAGAAAATGTATTATAACTTTAGAAAAACTGAGATCTACATAAATCAATCGTCACAAGGGTTCGCTGATCCACCTTTTGGATGTAATATTTCGTTTATGATACTAAGTTATTAAAACTTCTGAAAGTTTATATTCTTAAAGTTCTTAACTCCTTGTGTTAATTTAAGATATTACAATAATTAGGATGAGAAAAGTTTATTTCAAATATATATAATTGCTTTAAGCAGTGACACTTTTTAGAAAAACGAATTATAGGAAATTTAAAACAATTTTAAATATAATTCTTTTAATTATTTAGTCTAAATATTATGTTTGATACAATGACAAATTTATTACTATTGTTATCACTGATGATTATAGGCTTACTTAATAACAAGCTTTAGGATTTAGTCGTTTTTTTACATTTCAAACCCGCGTTCAATACTTTCCAGCGGCGTCTGGGGTGACTTGACGATATAACACTTAAGCTCCATTAATTCAAAAATCCTTTACTATGGTGTTAAAAAAAAATTTTTAGCCTTCTGATGTTTAATTATTCGAATCCGTTTCTAAGCCAGGCCCCTACTGTAGCTATGGAAACCATCCTGGAAAAATAATTTTAAGTTGAATTCAACCATAATATACATGTTAGCTACCTGAGACAATCTTTGTTTCAAGACAGCGTTTTCGATGTATGAACGACCTGGCGGCTGAGGTCATCCATTTACAAGTTCTGCGAGACAAATTGTGCGCACGAGAAAGCATACTATGTGACCGTTTGAATAGGCCATGCAATTTGCTCTGTGTTTGTTGAAGAGTATCTGACAAGATTACTATTTGGGGGGCTATTAATCAAAACATTGTTCAAGCCTGAATAGTGGTCAATCTACACAAAGTAACAGCAATTTCCTCTACAAGTCAGGGATATACAACTTAGGGTTTATTTTCATTTACTGAAAAAAAGGGTAATAGAACCTAAGTATATGATAAAAAGTTGAAACCATATTCAATTTCTTTGACAATGAAGGTGATGTACCTAACGTTTAATCCCAAACCATTACATCAGATTGATCGAACCAACAATCACCTAAATAACCATTTTACAGGAAACTGGTTTTGGATAAAGAAAAATAAATTTCAAAATAGAGATCTGAGTTAACTACTAAAGGGCCCATATATTAATAAGACATTTAGTAGAATCATATTACCTCGTTTCTACTTAACAAACGTTCATTTAGTGGATAGGAAAAATTTACAGAATTAAATAATTTATTCATTAAACTGAAACCCTTCGTATTGGCAAATAAATACATCTCTTGACCAGGAACAGTTTTCTTGAATTTCAACGTTCTGGATTTCATTTTCCAAAGTAATAAGAAAGAATTAATAATATTTAAATTTATCATAACATGTGATCACAATGTAATGTGCAGTTTTTTCTGCTATTTATCAAATTATTTAATCTCAAGCCGATTGCCTTAGTCTTAGAATAGGGTTAATAAAATTACTGAAAGTGTTTTAATTATATATATAATTTCATTTAATAAATTCAGCTACATTCAAATATTCTAATTAAATTTGCTCAATAAAGATTACACTCGAAGAGAGATTTCAAAACCTCGTTTTAAATAAAGATTACCTGAGACTGGTTTTAAAACTCGTGTGTTAAAATATTGGCAAAGATTAGTTGAAAGTACATGAATATATCAAAATTTGAGAAAAATTTCCGTTCTCTAATATAATGCGTAAAATTCGGTACAAGTTTCAATTGTTTGAAGCTTCTAAGTTCTTTAAGTTTATAAAAATCTTGTTAGGTAAATGAAAAAAAAAGCATTGTTTACTAGTTAATTTCAAAAAAAGTTTACACACTTATTGAGTGTGACAATACTAATGCAATGAGGTCGTTTACGACCTTTCAAATTCAACCGTGGAGAGAAATTTAAACAAATTCTTTATCAGATTTGTTTACTTTTTAATGTGAGAAGCGACGTACAAAATATTACCTGTATAATGATACGCTCCTACCCATGGAAAGATTTTATATCTCAAAGGCAGGCCGTTGCCGAGCCGCCTGATGAACGATGCACTGACCAGACATCGCAATACTAGGGTTCACTCGCAGTAATACGCTGGCCTTACCATAATCATCATCGCATTTAGTCCCTGCTGAACCTGGACCGTAGCTATCCTTTCCATTAAGACGTTTTCGACCTTTCACACGCGGCCAATAAGTGGGTGGACGACTTACCAGTCCACGTATTACCCCAGAACCGGAAACATATAAGTTACTCGACCTACTCTTTGCGGAAATTAAAACAAGCGTGGTAAATCGGACAAGACACTTGGCTAAATAATACTTTTAATCTGGCGCTTGTCTTTACAATGCAACTTAATCTAAGATTAAACAAATTCAAATCTCCAACTTCTGAAAGGATAAAATTAGCATGACCTTAATGTTAATAAATTTACTTTAATTCTTTTATTGTTGTTAATTAAAAAGTCCTTCATTCCATCAGAATAAAATGTTCTTTTACATTATGATTAACATATGAATTGTTTTCAAATTCCTAATCTTAGGCCTGGTTTGGGTTACTGATGCTTTCTAAAAATGAGACTAAATTTAAAAAGTTAATCACTTAATAAACGTCATAAGTTTGAGTATGCTTAAATTTCTAATAGATAATGATAAAGTTTTAACGCAAGGTTAATTTGCTAAACAATTTATCTTTACTTAAGTTTGACAAATGTATTTATGTTTATTCCGTTAAACATAAATGTAAATATGGAGTTCATGCCGTGATTTACATAACTATTTAAGTTTACATGATTTGAGATCATTATATTTCAAAGAATAATTTGATATGTAATTTTGTAATAAACTATTGCCTTACTTTAAATCTTTTTGTACAAATGATTTAAGTTTATATATTAAATTTAATATGGATAACGTTTTACATAAGTTTTATTGTCTTACTTTTGATATTACCTGGCGATAGGCTCAAAAGCAACTTTCTATCAGGTGGCCCTAGCATTGCTGACCTCATAGTACCGTCAAAATGTTTTCAAGGACAATATGTAACTCCTTTTTAAAGATAAAATAACATTTATTGAGTTACTACAGATCGCGCTATTCCATATATAAACTCATGAACGAAATAATTTAGACTGTCTATAAAAAGAATCAATCTTTGGGCAAGGTCTAGTTGAAATTCAATCAAAGGAACGTTTCGACTGCGTCCTATAAAAAAGGGGAAAATAAAAAGCTCCTTACGCTCATACTTTCCCTCTTTCGTGCCGACATAAAATTCGCACCGTGCTCGTAAAACAAGTTCGTATTAAACCCGAGTTGTCTCTCGTAACGAAATCAAGGATATCTTACATAATAGAAAACGTCCCATTTCACGGTCCATCTCTTTTGGGGACCCTCTGGGGGTATTTCGTTCAGCGAACTCAAGTTTTCTTGGCGATTCATGAAATGTTTATTCGTTAAAGAGATTTTTCAGACGTATTTTAGGTAAATTAATATTAAATAGTTAACGATGACAAAAAGTTTTTATTTTAAACTGATTGGCTTTAAGGCAGGACACAATTATTGCATCAAAGAAAATTTTATGGTTTCTTTTCAGCCAGCTGTTTTTATATCGTAATCGTTTTGTTACTGTTATTATAAATGTATAGAGCGATTGGCATGTAACCAACCAGAATTTCATCATCAGCCTTTGATAGTCCGCTGCTGGACATAGGCCTCCCCTAATACACCCCTATGCATTAGGGAGTTTTTGGACCGTCCTCCACGCTGGTCCAATGCATGTTGGTGGGTGGACCGACTTTTTACATGCCCATTTGACGCATGAATCATCTTACTTTTCGGACAATTGGATCACCCAATTGCCCTAGCCTAGTAGGAAACAACAACAAATTTTTTTGAGTCGCTGCCGGATACGAACCCACGACTTCCGGTTTCTAAATCACAGGCCCATACCACTAAGCTATGGAGGCAGTTTTTGTGGTAAAACATAATTTACGCAAGTTGATTTCGATATATAAATATAAAGTACTTTAGTGCCAAAAGAAATTTCTGAAGACTGCTGTTTTTCCTAACTGCTATTAGGGCTTCTGCCAAAGGGGTCATATTCAACATCTGGCACGAACAATTTGGCAAGAAGAGAATAATAAATAATTTATATTTGTCTTTTATATTAAAGCCTATTCAATTTGTCTTGTGGTTTTGTTACACAATGATATCTTCACAGATATACTAATAGGGTAATGTATTTATACGCTTCATAGATGTTCAATAGATTATGTGGAGCGCAGCTGTAAGAAAAAGTAACAGTATGATTTTCAGTGGTGATTATGCAACCAGGGTTATATTATTCAATTTTACGATGAAATTCTAGTGAGTCTTATTGAATCGTAATGTTATATGTGATAAAAAAGTACCGAATCCACTATTCTATATTTCTTTTTGGACAACAGTAAGCGTATTATAATAAATATAGTTTAGCCTAAATGCATAGAAAATTTAAATATTACAATAAGCCTGTAAAATTAACAAATTATTGTTCTACTTTTATCTGGAAACTGGTTTTTGATAAAGAAAATGTATTATAACTTTGTAGAAAACTGAGATCCTCGAAGGAATTCAATCGTAAAAGGGCTCGCTTATCAAGACCCGGTTTTATGTGAGTAATATCTATATTACTTCGTTTACTACTTTTCGCTTTTTCTCGCCTGCTAAGGATATAAAACTATCTTGTCAGTTGTAATAAATCTGTGTTCGGTTCATATCCCTTCGTGTTATTTTACAGATAAAAAAATAACCACTCTTGGGATGAAGGGAAAGTTATTTTCATTTGTACATTACTTCATTCTCCTTGCCATTTTCCCAAGTTGCGATAAGCCAAGAAATTAATAAACTATTTAAATTTACTTTCCCTTAACCAATGCTGTATCCTACGAAATGTTCATTCAATTTTTTTTTTCTGATATTATATCAAGTTTTAATCGCTAGCGTTGTCAACATTATTAGCTCGGAGACGATTACCTTATTCTGGAAATACTGTTAATAAGTTTCATTTACAGTGCGTTTTTAAATTTATATATTTCTAACTTCACTTTAATAAAATCACCGACTGTCGCAAGAAGAGCTTTAACTTTGCTTATAAATAAGATTACACTCGAGACTGATTTATTCAAAACCTCGTGTTTAACATAAAGATGGCCGCGATGAGGTTTAAGTCTGTGTAATATATCCCGACAAAGTTTATGAGAGAAGAAATGTGGAATAATAGAATTGCGGCATAATTTACCGTTCTCTTTATATTGATCGAGCCTAGATCTAAGTTCTTTAAGTTTATAACAATATTGTTAGGTAAAAAAAAAAAAGCATTGTATTACTATGTTTTTTTTTTCAAAGCAAAAGGGTTACACTACCTTATTGATACGACACTAATGCGGAATAGGTCGTTTATGACCTTTCAAGTTCAGAGCCGATGAGAGAAATTGTGAGAGAAATTTTTCATCAGATTCGTAGAAAGCGATGACACATACAAAAATTGAACCTGGTAGTAAATGATACGCTCTGCCCATGGAAAGCATTTTTATTGTCTACAAAGGCAGACGAGTAGCCGAGCCACCAGATGGATCGAAACCGACACTCACAGGTATCGCCAATACTAGGGGTATACCAACACGCTGCTTGACGTCTTGTTTAGCCAGTAAATACGCTGGCAACGGTCACCCTTTAAACCGGAACACGGTAGTATTTTACACGCTACTGCTTTACGACAGAACTAGGCTATCGTTCCAGACGGCCCCCTGTAAAAGGAGACCTACCACGTCCCACCACCCCCAGTATTAAGCCCAGTAGTACTAAGCCAGTCGATATAAAAGGTACTTTCGACCTTTTTACTTTAGACAAGTTAAAACTAAACCAGAATCGAGACAAGTATCAATTGCATAACTTTTCTTGCTAACTCGCTGTGCTTGCAGGCACCCTAATCAGAAGACGCTACAAATTTTATACCTTCTTCTTTTGGGAAGTTGCTTAAAAGAAAGACGATATGTATATAAAAAATATATATAGCCGGTTAGTATTAAGTCATGACAACATGATTACGTGCATTGGTGAGATTTTCATATCGATTAACAATATGAATTCGTTTTTCAAATTCCTAGCATGAATTTGGGTCGGTTATGACTTTGCCGCAATAAGTGACTAAGCTCAAAAGTTTAGGAAAAGTTAATCCTTAGCCTAAACCGTCATACAGTTATGAGTAAGCATAAAATGTTGTAAGGGGCAAAGGGATCAAAATTTATGTTTGAGTGTGTACTTGCTGAAAACAGCTAGTATACGAGTACTAAAGAGGTACTGAATAATTTATTGTAACCGATCCGTCATGCGTGATAAAAATGTAAATACTGGGTTTTAGGCAGTCTTCAATTAATGAAGGATAAGATTAACATCTCAACGACCGTTGATCATCCTCCAAGACGATAATTCATATTAGATAATTTAAAAAAAACACATTAAATCTTTTTCACATATTAAATTTTTAATCGTTTATGTATTAAACTCTTTTAACAGGTTTCACGAGGTTTTACAAAAATATGAGTATATCTATATGTTCCCTGGCAAATAACGTTTCATATATTAAAGACACGTAAATTCTAATAAACTAGCTCAAGGACTGACGCCAAGTAGTCTACGCTGGGGCCGAAGGACGACGTACTGGCGCCAAGTTACTGGCACAATATATTGACAAGACATTAAGGTTGTTTTTGTTATCCTGACCCACTTATAAGCAACTTATGTAATAGTCCTTGAATCGAGATGAGTCATGTTGTTTTAGACGGTAGTTGATCGGCTTAATGTTAGACAAAACTTTTATCCACTAACATGTAGGACAAAGTTTAAAAGGGTTGAATAAAATTTGACATGAAATATTTTCTAAATATAGCGAATTAGTATCAGTAGTAAAAGCAGTGTGTTCAAAGTTGGTAAATTATCGTATAATATATGCTCTAAAGTTCAACGCTTTAAGCTTCAACGTTTCTAAAATGGAATCTGATTCTGGTTAGGAACCTGTTTTAAGTCAGTTGTTCAAGTTTTCGACGATATTTGTCAATAAAAGAAAAAAAAAACTGTTTAGTATTCTCTAGGGGCCTGGCATAATAAACACAATAGTTTTTTTTAATAAATCTTCATCAAGAATTCATCATCAGCCTTGTGTTAGTCCACTGTTGGACTTGGCTTTCCCTAATTCACCACGCCTTCTCCATTTTTTAGGCGGTTTTTGGATCGTATCGATCACCACGCTGGTCCAACGTGGGTTAGCAGGTAGACCGATTTTTACATGCCCAGCCGACGCATGGATCATCTTACTTTTCAGACAATTGGGTTATTTGCCCAAATTGACCTATCCAACTAGGAAACAACTTAGAAAAGTACTTCAGTACCCGCATGATTCAAACCCATGGCCTCCGGTTTCTAAAGCACGCGCCCTTACCACTATGCTACAGAGGCAGGTAAAACAATAACTATCTGCGCCTATTTATCGTGAAAATGAAAATCATAAACAAAGAAAATGATACCAGAAACATACTTTTAGGTAACTAAATAGTTATTTGTCATTAGTTTACTTTTAATTATGTAAGTACAATGCGCAAATGAACACCAGCTACACACGTTGGCGTTAAATAAGCGTTAATTGCTCATAACTTTAGTAATATTGCAATTAAGGAAGGTACGTATCCGATTAACTAAAACATGATTTAAATTAATGTGGAGCAAATTGGAACATCCAATGCCAATAAGCTTATTCCGAGGTGATGTTCTGATATAGTGAACAATAAATTGGTGCTATTTATGATGATCGCCCTTTTAGAATGATGTCACAGTAACGATTTATGATTTACTAGCTTCGACCCGCGGTTTTACCTGTGCTTTCGTGATTATTTGATATTATTATACACTAAAATAATTATAAATAATGTTCTCAAAGACGAAATAAACGTTAATGTATAGAATAGTTATCAAAATTCACATAAAATGATCTTATGACCTCAATTCACCTTAACAGATTTAACCAGTTACTTAAATATTTCACCCTGAAGCTCCGGACTCTTTCAAGTGTCTATGTTCACAAGGCAAACTTTAATGGAATATAATATTCAAAATTAAAACTAAACAAATGATGTATAATAAATCCATTAAATTTAATCTTAGACAGTGTTAACTTAAGGGCAGTCAAGGCGGTGTTATAATATATATCTTTGTCATAATATTATAAATGAACAATTCCATTTAATCATCATTTATCATTATCATCATCATCATCTATCATTATAATAGTCACCTGCTTGGACGTAGGTTGAACCCACACCTGGTCAATGCGAAGGTTTAGGTGGACTGACTTTAAATGCCCATTGAGGTTTTCAAGGCAATTGGATATAGCCTAATTGTCAACAGCCATAAAACTCAATTAAGTTGTTCAGTCTTCGAGTTCGAACCCGACCTCCGGTTTTCAAGCACGCCTATACCACTTGGCTAAAAGGACACAATTCCATATGATAATTAAATCAAATCTTAAACTGTTTCTTTGATTGTTTTTTCTATAACAAGATAACAAGCTATTTTCGCTATTTCGAGAATCGACTTTTTATTTATAAAGAATAATATATAAGACTAAAATGGACTTTGAACACGCTTATCAATTTATTCATGGAGTGTTTATCTCCTGAACAGTTTATAATTATTATTATTAAATATTATTTATTATGACTAATATTTAATATTATTTTTTATCGAGACAAGTTCAGGTACAACTGATAAAGAACATTTTTTGTCAATATAATAATATTATAATCAAATATCACACTTATCTTTATTATTAGGTATTTTAGTTTAATATTTTTTTTAATTAATATTACTAATATTTTAGAGGAAGAACATAATACTTAACCATCAAACAATATGTCAATTATTTAACATGTAAGAAGTATTTTTTAATCTCTGCACTACCCCAAGGTTGACTGGTAGAGGATGTTAATGGCATTAAATCCGCGTCTTTGTGCCCTTTGTGCATAAAGAATAAATAAGCGAAGTAACCAACAGTCAAACTGTTAAAAATAACTTAAAAACATTAAACACTCGATTATGACCTCTGTATTTGAATATATTAGACAAACATAGAGGCATGTAAAAGTCGTCACCACCAATCCCATTGGACCAAGCGTGGTAGGATACGGTCAAACCCCCTAATGGACATAGGGTGATAGGGAGGCTGTCCAGTGACATACAAACTGATGATGATGATGATGATGATGAAAAGTAAAGATTGTCCACTTTCAATGCACCAATCCCACTTTCAAATTACATCTTTAGCACATTTATCATCTAGTGGTCATCATAGCGTATAGCAAGTAGTACTTCATGGTTTCAGACTAATGTGTTTTCCTACCTATGAATAGATAAATTTTTGTATTTTCAGAACATACATTTATTTTATGAAATTACTACATAATTCAAATCTGCTCAATGCACAGTTTTCGGCACTTATTGCTAATTTAAAACTAAGTTTTTACATTGCGCTTCATATACGTGATTCTACGATAAATAGTTGAACGGCAATCAATTAAATAGGTTTTTATTCCATATTTCCAATCTCTACAATCAATTACACCATTTTAATGTATTTCAATTAGATCAAATTAATCTAATATTATATTTTTTCTGAAATTGGCAACTAAGTTCAAAAAGTATCTACCTGCAATCCTTTGCGATTTCAGTCAAAGTTACTTACCTAATTTGTTGTTCCTTTCTAAACTAAAGCATAGTAATTAATTTGAAAATACTCTTATAATAATTTGCAAAAACAATTCAACAAGTATGTTTTTTGTATATTTCTGAACTTGAATTTGTCCTGTATTTTTGTGTCTTTACCCTGAAAATTTTGTTTCTACTACAACATAAAATAAATGGAAATATTCAAATTCCTCTCAGGATATCTAACAACTGAGTTAGCACAATAACAAGACTTAGAGGCCATTTTGCTAGTTTCCGACCATCCGTGCGTGTAGTGATCTCCAAAGTCATTGCGTCTTCCACTGGTAAGTCATAAGTTATATTAATGATTTGATTGATATGTGTAATATACATTTATTCAATAATGCTGTACTAATTTAAGTGGGATATTTTACTAAGCTAAAATGTAATACATCGATTTCAATATTTAAATTTATCATGAATCTTTCCCCTGATGATTTACCTGCCAAGATAATTGCTAGGAGGACTTCTACGGAGATAAAACATATCATAAAATGAGTCCAAATGATTAAAACTTAGTTAGATGTACTGAAGTCAGATTTAAACGAATAGTGAGGTATTTTTGATTAAAAGTCGATCTCAATTTTACATTTTACAGGATTGCTACTGCAAAAAATTTAACACTGAAGAAAACTACAAAATCGTAACAGAAAGTTAAGATATAGGTATTAAAATGACCGAAAATTAAATTGCAAAACCTGAAAGAAAAAATCAAATGACTCGGAGATCAACGTAAAGCCGAAATATGGAAGAAAAACAAGGTTTAGCAGACCTAAAAGATAATTATTCAGCTCTTCCAAACGCAGACAAGAAGAGTTCATTCCTAGATACTGTTTTTCATGACGCAGTGCAATACAACGATCCCATATTACATTCTGCGTCTAAAACCATTTTGGATTATACAACCGAACTGTGATAAACGTGAAACTTGCCTATCACGTGAATGTCTTTGAAAAAGCTTTTTATTTGTTTGTATGAAGAACGTCCTTTATTTCTTAATTTATACCGTTTTTACGATGAATATTATCGTAACTGTCACGATCTGATACTGTGAAGGTGGTAGTTAGCTGCTTATTTTAATATTATTAGAAGATGTTTGATTTCTTGTTAAATATTGAAGGATGTAAATTTATTTTGTTTTATTATTAATTAAACGCTTTAGGGTGAGGTGTTTGATTTTATTAATTGAATTTCATTACTTTCAATGCCTGGAATTTTGTCTGTCAATGTAAATATCTACCCTGATCTTGAACGTCTACCTACCTCTGTAACAGTAATAAATATGTCGCAATAACCTGCCATTGGGTTGAAAAGAGTAATCAATCAGTTATTAGCATAATTTACATTTTCATGAAAAAATCAACTTTCCCTGACGCTTCTAATGGGCTCAAGAAACTCATTTATTAGAACTACCTACAGGTATACCGTAATCCTAGTTCTAAATCATGTTGACTGAAATGCATTTTATTAGACACTAGCTGTTACCAGCGTCATCGTCCGCGTGGAATAGGCTCGTGAAATATCCTGAATAATAAAATATCAATGAGGTGTTTTTATATTCCTATTATAAGACACAAGTGTTATGGCTTTTGCTTCCCATATTGACGTTCAATTCTAATGAATATCTGAACAATAAATCTTATCATCCGATTAGGTAAGTCCAACTTCGTTGGTCCATCGACAATCCAGCTCGGTAGCCAGCGTTCGAGGCTACGATATATCTCGTCATATTACTCAATGCTATGAGGTTCGATTTGGCAATCTATTCACAAATAATACCCAACAGATGGTAAACACAAGAAAGTATTGATATGGATTTTCAAATATTATGAACGAAAATAAAACGTAAGTAACTTACTCGTTAAAAGGCATAAAAGCTACTCTTTACGGATTCATCGTGTTTATCATAAACTCTCACAAACACATCAAAAATTTAATGAAACCAATATTAAAAACCCATCAATTGTATTTATATTTTTTGTTACTTTCTGATTCCCTGTTTTTAATGACTCTCTGATATATATTTTTACGTGTTTCACTGACAGTTTTAGATTATTTCTTCTTAAAATACATTTTCCTAGTACGATTACAGTGGCGCGAACAGATACATTCTGCCGAGGTCAAGTTCTAGACGAATGTTAGACTAAACATTAGCTGCTAAACAGACAGGGTTAATTGGTCTGGTCGTCTAGTCGATAAACAACTTAATCTAGACAGTAGTTATGGTAAATTGAACTTAAAGTGTACAATAACTTAAAACACATTATAAATCAATAAAATTTAAATAGCGATGTCATTCAGTCTTGTGTCAGGAAATCCCACATCTATATATTTTAATTAATGTAGAGCGATTGTATAAAGCCAGTGCCAAATGGGCCTTAATATAGAAAATATAACAAATTATTTACTATTATCTTGTTTCGTTTGACGTCTGTATGACGTATATGTTAACGTCGTTATGTGGTGATCTTTATAGTTATATACATATTTACAATGTTATAATAATATTTCTGGACGCAACATCATCTAGTCCCAAACTGAGCAATATTGGTACTATGAAAACTAGATAACCGGTAATTCCTTTTTTTGTAAATAAAAAATATATTATACAAACAAACAAAAGACGAGAAAAACACTACGTTCGTCATATTGTTTTATGTGTAATCAAACACACACTCTTCGGCGTAACAGTCAGGGTCCCTAACCACTGCGCCAAGCGGGTCGTCGAATTTTATATATACGTTTTTATATATATTTTAACCTCAGCCACTATCTTTGTAAGCTAATTTCGTATAAAGTTTTCTGTGCATTTAGTTTTATTTGATTGTTTATCCGAGTTTAAGAAAGTAGTTCAGACTCAGGCACTATTTATGAAGATTCTCAATTTATGTTTTGGAAAATCTAGTTTAATGGAATGATAACTTTATTAACTAGTATTAAGTTGTCTGTGCTATTAATCTTCTTTTTTTAATTTTTAAAATTAGTTCGTGGCACCATATTGCAAAATTCATAAATTTACTTTATTAATTCGTAAAATTATATTTATGAGAAAATCTGGCTTTTATGGAATGATGACCATTTTATATACGTACCTTAGATTAAATCTTGTGGAGTCTTCATATTTTTTGGCTCTTTAATAACTTTTGTATGATAATGAGCCCGAAGGCTTGACTTAGAGGTATCGTTGGTAAGTTAATAACTGCCATTATCCAAGAGAAGGTTTTTTGGATTTTACATGAGAAATTACGTGAAAAATGTGCATGTATTTTGCAAATTATAATCATTTTTATTACGTCTCTTTTAGTCTTTTCAGGTCTCGATGCCGAACCATATTTTACATACGTTCTCTTAAATAAAGTTGAAACGCGATTGATTTTCCCTTTTCATTATAAAAATATATTTTACCAAAATGTTTTATTAAACACTGATTGTATATTGGGCTATGTACCAATTTTGGCCATTGGCCGGGAGCAGATTGTAAATTGAATTATATTTTGGTTTATTTAGTGATAAGGGCGTTTGCTTCATGACCAGGTTCGAATCTCGGAGAACAAAAAGTTTCATTGTTAATTTCCAGTGGTTAGGAAATTTGGGACATCATCTAATTAAGATGCTAGTAGATATAGACCTCCAGCCCAGGACCAGTGGTGGATATGTCCAAAATCTCTAATGGAAAAGGGGTGTTGGGAGGCCTACGTCCAGCATGACTATCACGGCTGATGATGAAAGTAAGCTGATCCTTTACGTCAGATAGGATGAAAATGTGTCCACTATCAACAATGGACCACATGGTAGGATACGGCCCATAAACCGTCTAAATGGAGAAGGCTATATGAGCCATGTAATAATGTGGAGAAACCTGGACTGGACAGGCTAAAAATGATGATTGATCTATTTAGTGAAATTTATTGTTATAATTAAAAAACGTGATGTTTTAATTAACACAAACTTTACACTTATCATTTCACTCACATAGGCGATGCAATCGTTACTGGATTGATAATTGAGGTGTTTTTAAATTACTTAACAGTTTTATCATTAACCTCACCTCTAATCCCAATAAAGATAGCCAAGGTGCTTTATTGCATCGATTTTGGTCTAAATATTTTGTAAACTTCGTAAACAAATAAAATTAATTAAATTATACTGATTAAAGTTATCTTTCAACTAAGACACTTTCTATGTTTACAATAAACATATCTTGCACTGTAATTTGATTACCTAGACGTGACTGAACTTCAAAACTTGAGTGTTTTATTCTAACATTTTATATATCTTCTGTAATCTAACTAATTTTGAAAAGTTTTTATAATTTTTTAATATATTTTATTCTTCATATTGTAACCTTAGAGCACCTACGCTAAATTTTCATAACTTCCTAAGGTTGATATGTAATAATGCCTAGAGTTAAGCTCTTCATTAATATGTATTTGGCGAAAATAAAAAATAATAAAAAAAAATTAATATATTACAAGTGAGATAATATGATATATATAAATATCATAAATTATGTGCACTCAATTTATTTAAGTATTTTATAGAATTATCCTCAAAACTTTAAGTAGGTTTCAAGAAAATAAAAATATCCTTTATAAATAAAGATATAAAATGATCTTTCCGATAATAAGCTACAGTCGTTCTCTAAGGTCGTCAGCCAACTACGCGGGAGATACAGTGTCAGCCAATAGCGACGCAACAGGGCATTCCGTTCCTTTATAGTTCAAAGTCCGATGGGCTTTGATAACCGACAGACCAGGAGAATAAGGCAGGACCGATTTATAGCGCATACTGCTTGATCATCTTACTTTTCAGACAATGGTGATCATTCAGACTTGCCTGACAAACTAAAACAACAACGAAAATTGACCAATCCAAAAATTTGAGCCAAACTCAAGACCTCTGGTTTACAAGCGTGCTACCCACTAGGCTACGAACGCTGTGGAAAAGATAGAGGGCAAAGATAAAGAATAATTCGTTATCAAATATTTTTAAGCGTTTAATCTTTATATCCTATTATAAAGATACACTTGGGATAGACATAAAATAGTTCCTAATAGGTTCCAAAGAACATCGAAGAAATGCTTATACTTTAGAAATTATGAATGCAGGCTAGGAGTCGGGCCACCTAATGATTTTTTTTATAAGTTATTTATTTTAATATTTTATTAAAAAAACTATAAAACAAAGTCCTAAATAGTTTGGTCACGGTAGTTGAGTATGTGGCAGTGACTGACACAGACAATATGTTACATTCCTTGCAAATAATTAGCATTACTATGAGTCTACAAAATCTTAATTAGTTTAGACGTGAGACAGATTCTAAGATGTATCCTTTTTTGTTATGACGTAAGTAGTAAGTTTCATGTGTATTACAAAAACGTTTAAACAAATATAGAACTATCGTGATAAATTAATATTAAAGTACCTACCAAGCAACTCTCTTTTAACTTGACATCCTTTCTTCGCTCACTTCTTTCTCTTTTTTAAAAAAATCTTGGGTAAATCCACACGCATAATTCCTCTGACAGTAAGTAACGTTTATTGCCTTCGGTGCCTTATCGAGCCAATAATTCGTCTACGGATTGGGTAATTTGTCGCCTTTATCAGAATCCATAAAGCAACGGAAGCGCATAAGATACCAGTGCAGACGGGACTGGGGTCAATGAAGTGACCCAACCTAAATCAGACAGACGGCGGCTAGACTCTGATATCGTTATAATGAGGGGCCGGATTCGCGATGAGTTGCTTTATGATATCTCTTATGGAGTTGCCTCATCTATTCAATATTTTATAGCGCAGTATCAATCTATAGTTCAGACACACCATTGCAGTGCAAGTCCGCAAAGCAGGAGCGTGAAAACAATATCGGTCATCCGGTTTGTAGGACACCGTAGCCAGCGTACTGGGTACTGGGTAAACGAGCCGTAATATTCTGTTTCATCGTAGGCAGGGCGTTGATGATACCCCTAGTATTGTCGATGTCCATGGGGGTACGTGATTACTTTCCATCAGGTAGCTCGGCTCATACATTCGATGTATTGTCATTGAGATGTCAATAACTGAGCGACAGTGAAATAATAAATAATAACCACTCGTACGACGTCGCTCCTTTGCTTGTTTGTCGTTGACGTAGAGTTGATGAAATCATTCATCACTTATTTTCTTTTTGCAAACTCGTTTAATATATAAACTGCCTCTGAGCATAGATTGGCCTGCGCTTTAGATCTGCAGGTGTGAACGATCCTACCAACGACTCCAATACAGTTTGTCATTGTTATTTCCTATGTAGCTAGGGTAATACGAGCTGATCACCCGATTGGCAGTAAAATATGATTATCCATGCGTGTGAGGGCATGTAAAAAGTATGTCTCGTGCCTGATTTCTTTCCGGTTATCCGTCTCGTTAATGCACTTTATAAGAGAATGACAGAACTCCATCTGTGTTTGATTATACGCTTGATCTGTAATATATAATACGTAGTTGACAGATCAGAATGAGCTTCAAAATATTTAACAATATAAAATTACTAAATTCCAGGTACACGTAAACACTTTGTCCTCGCATCAATGACTCTCCTTACATGTCAAAATTCTCACAAGCCTCACTGCACTCGCACATATGTCTAATTATGTCTTTGAATTTTCGTCTGAATCCTTTATCAGCGAGTTTGCAGCATGTTCGTTTGTATTCGATTTTGCAGTTAAAGGTCTAGCAACGTCGCTATGCTATTCTCGCAAACTGACAGTGGTGTAAACACTGCTTGATGTTCTTATACACAGTTCCTAATTAAGATAAGTAATTCAAACGGTTACATCCAATGTGCATGGGTGATAGGAACTTCGGGGACGTATTACGCTGCTTTCACAGTATTTTCCATATGATACTGTCAATGATTTCTGTACGAAGATCTATATAGATAAAATCGTCGAACCCCAAATACCATGAAACAATCTTGATTCAGGGCTGACATAACTCTAAGTTTCCGATTGAAATACATACAAAATAGGTAGCACTAGGATTATCTTTACTATATTGTTAATATAATAAACATACTCAAATACTGACATACATAAATGCCAATTTAATATACTGTTTTATAGTTGCCTGTCTAAGGAGACAAGGATGATACTAATACAGATTAAGTTGTAATAATCGTAAATCTATAGGTATTGTTTATTTACTTTATTTAAGACTATGTCACACAAATGTAGAAATGGGTACAAATGGTGGACTTAATGCCAAAGGCATTCTCTCAGATCAACCTTTGGTGGTGTGAAAATTTAGTAGCCGTACAATTAAAACAAAGGAAAAAATAAATGTTTAAGTATATCAGACCTAATAATATATATCCAATCAAGACATACTATACTCAATATTTAAAAAATATTATCTCATATGTATATATAAAATATATATATGATAAAATAAATATATAGAATTATCTCAAATCAAAATTAATACATAAATAATTAACATCTTACGTGTTAAGAGTCAACATAAAATAGTTAAAGCTAAAATAAATCTGGTTGTTTAAATTTGTTTAGAAGATATTTAAGAACTTTACTTCTTAAACTAAAGGGATTCATTTAGCTGCTACCCTATGTCAGGAAGGAGCCTCATTCCACAAAGTTATGATTTAATAGAAAAGAGTTGGGTCGTAAAGTCAGAACGGTGAATAGGACATTGAAGGACGGTTATGCTCGATCGCTAGGTTTTGTTACTGACTACAGAGGTAGCATGGAATGCGAAGATAGTAACTAGGAGTGGAAGGAGATCGAGAAGAATAGCATGTGAGAGCCATAACGAGACTCATGGCGAATGGTTAGCCACTTAATTGTGCACGATGGAAGACTCATGATCATGCATTTCGAAGGTTGGATCAGAAAATCGATGCAGTTATTTGGAGTCGGTCTAGTTTATTGAGTTGATCTGCATTCTGGTCGAACAGTAGCTACATGTCACCATAGTCTGATGAGAGGGAAAATCAGAACCTGTAGAGCATTGCTTTTGCCGCCAGAAAGCTGTTTAGCCTGAGAGATGTCCATCGGAAACCGGTTACTTTGAGCTCATGACATTGTACTCATGCGAATTCAACTGTAATGTGCTATCACGACAGGCCTCAAGCTTTAATCCGTTTCGATATTCTGGAATAGGAAGCATGTACGAAAATTTCGTGTAATTGCAACTGGACTTCAATTTCCAAAATTCTGCAGTGACCTCCAGTGAATAATACAAGTTGCCGATAGGTATTTACCCGATGGGCTTGAATAACCCTAAACCTATCAACCAATCTTGTTTGAGCTCCTAAGTCTCCTGTTATCTATGTCAGTCACTCAGATACAGTGTCGATTGTTGATTGGGCATGTTTGAGATCGTCAGATCCACGGATTATAGCACGTGAATAATGTTACGTAATAGATTAATAAAAGAGACAGGAGGGAAAGAAGTACTACGACCACTTGAGGGATCGCCATAGTTCAGTGTCAGCAAGCGGTATGAGAGTCATCTAGCAACTAGCAGACCTGTGGCCCACTTGAGACTAAGAAGAGAGTATCCAGCACTGTCTTCCGAAACCATGAAATAAGACAGGACAGCTACAGGATCGTCGTACTGACGACTAAGGAAGAGCATTAGGAAACTAATTATCCATACGCATTTTGGTATTCTCCACAGCCTGTCTATATCGTCAAAGTCACTTTAGAGGGCTGTGTAGTACTGTGAGCAGTCTGAGCCGGATTGAAAAGGACTTAGTAAGTTTTATCTGAAGTACAATAATGAAATATTATTTAATACACATGATTCTAGAACCTTGAGAGAAATGTAAGATGAGATAGGTCTATAATTGATCGAGTTGTGTATGTATTGCACATGACATCAATAATTTATTGTATTGTGCTATGGCTCAAAACTGTCACCGTTCTTGCACGACTTTAAATATGTTTAATCAGCTTAGGAGCCCACTCCTCCCCTAAAGCTGTTTCTTCCTAATTTCTTCAAAGTCTCTATTTATTTACAAGTACAACATTATATTTAAAGGTTATATCGACTGATTCTGTAATGAGTGGTGAAAGGATTGGCAAGTCAGCGTCGGAAACGCTATTGTCTATTACAAATTTGCACCAGACTATGGTCTATCACAGTACAACGTGCTTTTCTGCGCCAAAGTTTACTAATTTCTATTAACAACCAGAAAATGTCACCTACTCAATGTTATAATACCATGTTAATTTCAGTATTCTTTACACTTTCAGAGAACCTTTTACAAAACATTTTATCCTAAAAGTCAAAGCAACGTGCAATCTTTTACATGACATGGTGTGAATAATAACTTAATGTAATCATATATACAAAAATAATGAGAAGACTTCAACACGATCTGTTGGTATAAGTTACAAGTGGATGAATATAACGCACCGACACTCTCAACGTATTATCTTCACTCAGGGCGTCCGGTCCTGCTCCACAGGTTTTATCGTTCAGACATGACGAAAAAACTGCTTATCATCCAAATCACCGCTGTAAAATGAAGTTGATGTAGAATAACTCTGAGTTTCTAACATTATTTTACGATCTCCTAATCGTTATCGATATGTTTGTTTTATAGATACAATTATAATTAATTAGCTAAGCGTTTTGAGTGTGGGCAGTATGGGTGTTCAGGATATTAGATTTTTAGGATTTAATATATCTATATATAAAAGATATTTTAGATACGGAATCGATGAAAATAAAGTAACCCAAAGGAACAAAGCAGCGTATGTCCTTGTTATTAGTCGACTGTCACTCAATGAGATAGTATCGCTATTCTTTCTATTATAAACTATGTTTGGCGTAAATTTAGAAAATAGATGTGCATAGAATATTTAATGCAAATTCACGACAATTTCCTTTTTCGAATGCAGGAGTCTGTATGTGTGATAAGGATTACAGTCTTACTCGAAAACTCATTGATATATGTGATGAAGATGTATGGATGCTTATTAATAAACCTGTTTTCATCTTATACAAGGCAGATGTATCATTGACATACCAGCGTAGTTTACTGGATAAACGGACTAACATTCCTTCACTTGCGTGAGTCACTCATATGATGATACCAGT